>CM076577.1:794055500-794655500 GCA_034641835.2 Pinus albicaulis | reverse complement strand
TCGATCTATCTAATTATATATCCATAAACTAACTGCTTCTACTCTGGAAATCGATCTTCTAGTGAAATCTAACTCTGAAGTGTATTCTCCATCACCACATCGACCTCCTCTTATAATTCTCTGTTGGAGCACCAACGGACAATATTAAAACATAATCGATGGCTAGGATAATATTGGAGTCGATCTGTGTGAGTTTCTATACTGTTATCGCCTTATCTCAATTAATACTAATTAATTAACCATATTCCCTATGTTTGGACTTAGGAGATATTTAAAAATCGGTTAATACTCTAATTGAGAAACTTATAGGCATAATTTATAGAAATGACTTCTGGGTTCTGGGGATCTCATGTATTCTAACCTCTCCATAAATTTTTATGGCTAGAACAAATCCGATGCTACAAAAACTAACACTCCCTCTTAGCGAGGCGTGTATTCTAGTACTGCGACACACTTGGTAGAGACAATTTGTTTCTGCGCCATCTCTTGTCACACTACTGATGTCTGGTTTCTGCTACCCACCAACCACTAAGAAAGTCTGATATATGTTGCATCTGTGTTATTGTTTACCGTGTTGAACTGCTGCTAACACTACATCTACACTGTAACTCTATTACTGCTTCTATTGCAACATTTACAACTGAAAAACATTCAAAACTGAACCAACTGTGTTCAGTATGCTACATCTGTTTCCTGAGTCCTAACTGCTACTATCATCTGCATTTTCACTAAGGAAAATGCGTTGCTGCTAACTCTATATTGTGCCATCTACACTACTGTCAACTAATCACTGTGCTCCCTAGCATCTGACTGCTACTAGTCTCTACAACTGTCACTCTGGCATCTGGCTGCACCAACTGCCATTGGTCCATCCTGCTACTGAATATTGTGGGCCCTCGTAGCCAAGTACTGATCCAAGAGGTGGAATCCTCAAGGATCTTGGCCCTCTGTAGCTCTTTGGGGATACAACACCAAGTCACCCCACCTCACTCCTGGAGGTATATCGACGAACATAGCGAAGTCTTCCTCTAGCCTAGAGTAAAGCCTAACGATCTCTGCAGAAGCTGCCTACTGATATTTCTTCTCCTCCTTTTCCTTATTCCAGAGAGGAAATTGGGTACTATAGCATCCTATCTCACCATAGAATTTGTGTTGTCTCCCACACCTGTGGCTCAAAAATACCTCCGATGAAGTCATTTTACCTCCAGCTACTGAGGAAATAATCTCTCTGCCCTTATGGAACCTTTGCCCAGTCTCTCAAATTGAGAATGATTTTTCTCACCACCAAATCAATTTTCCTATTGAAGCTACTGTGCAGAGCCTCTACGTCGCCTCTCTGGGATAACTTTTCCCTCTTGATGCCGCCTCTCCTGATATAGAAATATTTCATCCAGATCACTGTCACTGCCCCTCACACTACTTTGATCTATCTGATTATATATCTAGAAACTGACTGTTGCTACTCTGGAAATCTATATGCTAGTGAAATTGAAATTTGAAGTGTATTCTCCATCGCCACATCGACCTCCTCTTATAATCCTATGTTGGAGCACCAACAACCAATATTAAAACATAATCAATGGATAGGATAATATTGGAGTCAATCTGTGTGAGTTTATATACTATTCTCGCCTTATCTCAATTAATATTGATTAATTAACCATATTCCCTAAGTTTGGACTTAGGAAATATTTAAAAATTGGTTAATACTCTAATTGAGAAACTCATAGCCAAAATTTCTAGAAATGACTTTTGGGTTATGGAGATAGCATGTATTCTAACCTCTCCACAAATTTTTATGGCTAGAACAGATCCAATGCTACAAAAACTAACACTCCCTCTTAGCGAGTAATGTGTTCTAGTACTATTTCACACCTGGTAGAAACACTGTTTCTGCACCATCTCCTGTCACATTGCTGATGTATGGCTGCTCCTTCCCACCAACCACTACGTAAGTCTGATATACGCTGCATCTGTGTTTTTTTTTACTGTGTTGAACTGCTTCTAACACTGCATCTACACTGTAACTCTATTTCTGTTGCTACTGCAACATTTACAACTGAAAAACATCCAAAACTGAACCAAATGTATTCATTATGATGTAGTTGTCTCCTGAGTCCTAACTGCTGATAGCATCTGCATTTTCACTGAGGAATATACGTTGCTGCTAAATTTTCATTGTGCCATCCGCATTACTGTCAACTAATCACTGCGCTCCCTAGCATCTGACTGCTACTAGTCTCTACAACTATCACTATGGTATCTGGCTGCACCAACTTCCACTGTTCCATCCTGCTACTGAATATTGTGGGCCCCCATAGGTAAGTACTGATCCAAGAGGTGGACACCTCAAGGATCCTTCCCCTATGTAGCTCTCTAGGGCTACAACACCATGTCATCCCCAATCTTTCTTGGAGGTATATCGGTGAACATAGCGAAGTCTTCCTCTAGCTTGGAGGAAAGCTTATTGATCTCTACAGAAGCTAGCTGCTGATCCTGCTTCTCCTCATTTTCCTTCTTCCTAAGAGGAAATTGGGTACCGTAGCGACCTATCTCACCACATCTGAAGCACTTGAACTTTTAAAAGTCCTTCTTCTTCTTTCTCTGCTCCCCATGTCCTTGACTGGGACCCTTTAATGCAAGGGCCACATTCTCCTCCTCCTTCACCATCTTTGATCCTCTAATGCTGCCACTGATGGATTTGTTCAAAATAGATCGTCTCAACTCATCATGCTGCAAATGAACCCACATCCTTTCCCATCCTGGTAGCATGTCTCTGCCCAATATTCTTTGGAAAAAAAATTTCCACTCCTCAGGGACGCTATTGAAAGCTAATCACACTAGCTCAATGGCTTGAGGCCCTGCCCCAACAACTGACAATTGGTCTCATACATCCTAAATCATGGTAAGGAAGGTGTCTATGTCTTCCCCTTTCTACATCCGGATGGATCTCAGCTTCTCCTTGAGGTACATTTTCTGCTGCTCGAAATTAACCTGATATAATGTGGCGAGAGAATCCCACATCTGCTTGGCAATATTATTGCCAACTATATGCGAGACTACATGATCTAGAACTCCATCTAGGATCAACCAATTTTCCCATTCCATCTCCTTTCTGTACTCCTTCAATTGATCTGCATCCGTGGGAACCGCCACCACATTATTAATATATGCCTTCAAGCCAAATTCATCTAGAAGGAAGGAGATCCTTTCCTTCCAGATGACATAGTTTGTAGCACCATCCAACTTGTCCTAATCTCTTAGCCCTGTAGGGGCCATCTTTAATAAATCTCTAAACCTCCCTCTTCCCCCGTGAGCGACTACTGCTTTGTTACTCACACTCCCTTCTGGAATGTGTGGCTCTGATAGTTGCCACTATCGATCTGCAACTGGAAATTCGAACTTCTGAGACTAGTAATTCCCTGAGATAAAATTTCCCTTAGTGTGTGCTCTTCTTCCACCCAACGCAGGTTCTGCACTAGAAAACTGCTGCAAAGCCCTCTGTGTTCAACTAGATATCTGTCCAATGAAAATACCAAGATGCACCCTCTGCCTCTAGAATAAATCTATATGAAAAAATTAATTTTCTCTCTTATAAAAATTGAATCTCCTTAAGAAACTAGGCCTCTTCACAAAGTGACTGCGTTGCCCTTGTGAATTTCGACCTGCTGCCCAAACTGAGCAACGTAATTCCTTCTTCTTATCCTCTAAGATCTCTGGTTGTTCAACTACGCTCTAATACCATGTGAAAATTCCAAAACAAGATTCCTATTGTAGCAACTGGAAATTATTCTCCTAATTGTTACTTTTATTTAACAATTTATTTGTTGTTTTAGACGACAAATAATGAATAAATCACACTGTAATCTACAAAAATAAAACTATGGAAGAATAAATGGTTTCGGGTACTGCGGGAGGCACCATCTGCGAAACCAACATAAGGAGTGATAGACATCTCCAGAATAAGCAACAACACAATAAGTAAGAAAACTGCTCGCAAAGCACACCAAGCTAAAAAATGTACAAAAATGAAAAAAAACCTATGTACAAAAGAAACATGCACAAGAAACTCATGCATAGTATTTTCTAAGATACAGGCCATTTCTATGCTGATCCAAAGGATAAAATTCATAATCAATTAGTTCATAAGCCCCATTCTGCAAAACACATTTAACAATATAGGGCCTATGCCACACGGATTTGAATTTTCCTGCCCCCAGCTTATCATGAGCTTGGTCGTACAGGAGGACGCGGTCTCCTTCTACAAAGGAACGAGGGGAAACTAACTGATCAAAATGAGCTTTGAACCACTTTTTCTGTGCTTCTATGAAAAGAGCAGCAAAGCAGCGAGTTTCATCAAGCCTCTCTAAATATAGAAGACGCTCTTCTTCTGGCGAAGTATTAGGAACAATTCAACAACTCTCTTGAGAGAATGGCTTTCACATTCAATTGGAAGGGTAGCTTCCAGACGATAAAAAATATGGAATGGAGTGAATTAAGTCACATCCTTCACTAAGGTTCGGTAAGCCCAGAGAGCTAAAAAAAACATGAGATGCCAGTTTGACTTGTGCATCCCAATCATATGTTGAAGCATAGTGACTAGAACCTTGTTCACAGCTTCAACCTAGCCATTGGCTTGAGGGTAGTACGACGTTGAGCTGTCATGACGCAAACCCAACTTAGAAGTCAACTCAGCCATCATGTAATGAAGAAAATGAGAACCATGATCGGAAAAAATGGCTTGAGGGACACCAAACCTAGTAATGACATGATTGAACAGAAATTGTGTGGCTGTCTTTTCGTTAGCTATAAGTGCAGGCATTACTTCGGCCCATTTTGTGAAGTAGTCAACAACTACGATAATATAAGCATGCCCCTCGCCCGAGTGAGGGTTATACATCATAAAATCGATTCCCCACTTCACAAAGGGACCAATAGTAATGATAGGATGGAGATGTTCACAGGGCGCGCGTATCTTGCACTGGTAAATCTGGAAATTGTGACACTTGCAGATAGCAACAATGCAGTCTTTAAAGATGGTGGGCCAAAAATATCCAACATGAAGAATCTTATTTGCAGTAGCATATCCAGACATGTGATTGCCACAGGCGCCAAAGTGGAAATCATTGAGGACCTTTTCAGCGTCCTCGAGAGTCAAACACAGGCAGAGAACAGAATCAGCTTCGATGCGATAGAGAGTATCTTTGACTATACGATAAGGATGCGAATGATGATGAATGCGTCGACATGCATCCTTCGTCAACTTAGATAGGAATGTAGAAATCTAAAGATATACGATGATATCACCTTACCAAGGATCGAGGGTGCTAATGAGAAAAAGTGTGTCGTCTGGAATGCATTCCTCGGAACCAGATGGAGAAGAATCAGAAGGGAGAGAGCAAATCAAATTGGAAAAAACCAATTATTTCTTCAATTTAGCAGTAGTAAACTCCAAATTGAACTCTTGGGGGATAACAATCCACTTTGAGTATTTCCCCCCTAGCAATTGACGAGTCAATATGTAAGTCATAGGGTTGCAATCAGAAATCACGGTCACTGTGCGCAAAAAAATATAATGAAAAAAATGTTGAACAACTTGAACAACATCCAACGCCAACATCTCAACATCTGCGTAACGTGTTTCGGTATTGAGAATATTGTGGCTCAGGTAATAAATGACATGCTCGTCACCATCATCATCGTCTTGCACCAGAACCATGGCGATAGTGCTAAATGCGACAACCAAATAGAGGGGGTAGTCACGATGATAATTGGGAGGACGCAATAGAGGAGCATTGAAAAGCAATGTCTTTAGTGCATCAAAGGATTGCTGGGCGATCTCATCCCAGAGGAACGGGACGCCTTGCTTAAGTAATCGCGTGAAGCCTTTGGCTACTTTAGCATAGTTAGGTATAAAATGATGTAGGAAATTGGCTTTCCCTTGAAGACTCTGCAACTAATGTAAAGAGGAAGGGGAGGGGAGATTGAAAATAGCTTCAAATTTGAGGGGATCGAGACGAATCCCATATTTAGTGATGATAAACCCTAAGAGCCTACTAGAATCAATGCAGAAGACACACTTATGCGGATTGAGCTGAATGTTATAGCGTCTACACCGAAGAAATATTTGATGAAGATGATCTAGGTGGTCTTTATGCTTAGCTGAATGAGCTAGAAGGTCATCCAGGTAAGGTTGAACAATGCACTTGATGTCATGGAAATCATATGAGATTGCTCTTTGGAATGTAGCCCCAACATTCTTAAAACCAAAAGGGAGCTTCTTATAGGCGAAGGTACCCCAAGGATAGATAAAGGCGGTCTTGTGTTGATCGGCCAGGAGAATATTGATCTAGTTGTACCCAGAAAACTCGTCCATAAGGGAAAATATCTCACTCCCAGCACATTCATTAATGATATAGTCAATAAAAGGAGTGGGATAGTTATCCTTATGGCAAGCACGGTTGATATCATGGTAATCTACACAGACATGAATAATACCCTGCTTCTTATCCACATGAACAATATTAGAAACCCATTCTGTCAAGGGGAATTAGATAAATGAAACCAAATTTAAGAATTTTTTCAACTTCTCCCTTAATGGCAACTGCCTTTCTAGGGTGCACGGGACAAAGACGTTGGCGAACAGGCTTCGCACTAGGATAAGTAGGAATCTCATGCACAATTATACCTGGATCGATGTCGGGCATTTCTTCATAAGACCAAGTGAAAACGTTGTGAAACTCATGAAAGAGACTAGTATAGTCCTCGATCTCATCAAGAGAATAGGTTACCCCAATATGGATGTTCTCGAAAACCCCCGGTTTGACGAAGATGTTGATAGGAATCGTTTGCGTAATGTTCCCAAGTTACCTTTCGCAAACACTTTGTGTGTCAGGATGGGTGTTTAAAGTGGCTAAGAAGGAACTTCTCAAGACAAGTAGACATGGCCCCAAGGCTAGGCATGAAAGAGGAACGATGATGACTATCATCCCAAGGAAAATCCTCAAGAGACATAGTTTCCACGATGGCTTCATCAGTGGGAAATATCTCGTTTAAGGGATTGGGTGAATTCGAAGTGCTGAGCCAAGGGGATTGAGAATACATGTCAAGAGACATACTCAAATAAGTATGATCAGAGGGAGGCAGAGCCAAAGCCGAAATAAGTTCACAATAATAAATTTCTATTGGGCTTAACGACATCGAGTCACCAAATCAATCAATCTGCTCGGGTGAAGGGGTGATCCATGGATCATAAGTTGTAGAGATCATCTTAACTTGAGTAGTGTTGGGTGGAGGAAGAGAAAAAAGACCCATGAGGGCAGGATATTTGAAAATACCTAGTCCTATGCTCTCATAAGGCGTGGGAATATGATCTACATATGGAACGTTTCTCTCAGAAGATGAAGAAGTGAAAAAGGTCAACTGATCGACAATGATGATCTTTCCTTCGTGCAAGAATCAAAGAATATGAAAGAGAGTGGACAGGATGCACAACATGGTGTGAGTCCAACTGTGACCGAGGAGAATATTATAATTGATCTTGGCCTCAACGACTTCAACCTCGACATTAACTGTTATCCCTTCTAACATAATGGGTAAACTAGCGAGAACACCAAGAGGGTGATATTCTCTTCCATCAAAAGCTTCCAAAGTGTTTGGAGATGAATTAAGGGCTGGAGAACCAATGGCGTTCCAACAAGAAGAAGACATGACGCATGTAGATGCACCCTCGTCCACGACTGCTCGATGGATATTTAATCCCAACTTGAATGATTAGTGCAAGCTAGTGAGGGAGACGTGGGATGAAATTTTCCAAATCAAAAGTGAGAAGGCTAGAATCGGTGGGATCGATTCCTCCGATGGAAAATAACAAAGCCTTTCATTGTGATGGACAACTCTGAAGTAATTTTAATGCAGAAATAGTAGATGGCACCTAAGACAAATCCTCAACAATACTGTAATGCTGGGAAGCACGGGCGTTAGGATTGTAGGAAGACTTTCAGAGTACACAAGTTAGAAGGTGGTTGGACAACGAACTCAGTACTATGCCTTTCAATCTAAAGAGGGCCAGAAGTAGGTGGGGGAGGAGGACCATCAATAATTTCCTTCCTTGCTACCTAACGTGGTTCGGTATAATATTTCGATCAGGTAGCAATAGAGATTGATGCATGACCGTTCATCATGAAAACCTGAGAGCCAAATGGGGCGGAGGACTGAGGTTGATCCACCAAACAAGTTTGCTGTGATGGGAAAGGTTCTTTAATAACAGGCAGAGTGCCTTGAGTGCCCTTGAGCAGTCGACTCACCTCGGCCCATCGTGGACAGTCCTTGGTGTAATGCTCTTCATCACAAATCAGACAAGGGTACTTCGTTTTGCGTTGTGAACCATCATCAGTATGAGATTTCTGAGAATCCTGTTTTGGGGTATCAGCTTTGGCCTTACCTTTACCCTAATTTTTACCCTTGGAAGTTTTATCCACTAGAATGGACTGGATGACATTCACTTCCATGGTTTTACCAAAATCGGAGGTGGCTAAGAAGTAGTATCAATTGAAGGAGTAGATTTTTGCTTTGCAGGGTTTGGAGAAGACTTTCGAGAAGTCTGAGACATAGAACCTATGATGTCATCGACGGATGGTGTCATCGGTGCTTTGGAAGTTCCAGGTCATGGGGCATCAGGTAAGAGTTCATACAATGTGTCGGACTGAGAGTACATGAGATCAAGGTACTAGGCACGAGTGATGGCTAGTTCCTCAGTAAAGCATGCCCCCATAGCAATGTCCTTAGCAATCAGAGCAATGAAGGAAGTGGTGAAACAATCAATTATAAGTTGATGAGGAATCTCAAACTTGATCAAATGACAACGTCACCTCCATTCATGAATATGATCAAAGATATGGGTAGCTTGATCTTGTTTCAAGGATGTGAGGAGGTCCGTCCCAGTTTCATACCGAACTGGTAACTGAAAGTGCGTGAGAAATGCCATGGATAAAGAGTTGAAATCTTGGAAGACATCGCAGGAGAGTTCAATGCACCACTTGGCAGTGAAACCAGTGAGAGTACTTTGGAAAAGACAGAGTCAAATGGAATCATCAACCCGAGATTTAGAGGAGAACCAAAGATGGTGCATCATAACATGAACTTGGGGTAGAAATTCTGAATAATCGATATATTATTCACCGAGATTCTCCTGATCACACACTATTTTAGCTTCATGCATAATACAGAATCTCTTCTACCATTGATCATCACATGCGGAAATAAAATCAATTGCATGCACACATTAAAGCCATAAAATTCACACATATGAACACAATATTTCATGGGAAAGCTTAAAGCTGAAAACCCCCAACTATCTGTATATTATACATGTCATGGAGATCATGTAACAATCATAGTACAAAGCTCTTTGCAAGCTCTCATGCACTACCTCCTTTGCTACACACTATCAAGCTAGATCTAGCAAAACTCATGCTCCAACCTTTAGCCACTTGATAGCCAACCTGAATTGCGTGTTCAAGCTATGGGATGGCCTCTTTATATAGATAAACCACCCAGCCTGAAC
Source organism: Pinus albicaulis (assembly GCA_034641835.2). Taxonomy (NCBI): domain Eukaryota; kingdom Viridiplantae; phylum Streptophyta; class Pinopsida; order Pinales; family Pinaceae; genus Pinus; species Pinus albicaulis. The sequence continues at coordinate 794,645,935 of CM076577.1, read as the reverse complement.
TGCGCAATCCTCATGGGTTACTCCACCCATCTGTGTGTTGCAAATAGCAATAGTATAGTCACAACCGATAGTTAACCTGCTCTTTCACCTATTTCTGCACTGGTCTCCACTGAAACTGTCCATGCACCGAAGTTAACTGATGTATTCTTTAGTTGATTTATGAGTATTTAATTAGTGAATTAATTAATAATTAATTCACACCACTCTCACTAATTGTATCTATTAGTTAACTTGGATACAAAAATCTCAACTATGTTTAGATTAGTTAAACTGAATACAACTCCACTAACTTCCTCAATCAACTCCACCAAACTCTCTCACATGAGTTCTAACTGAAGTCTTCATGCAATAGCTTCACTTAAACCCTAGGAAAAGTGTATTTCCTTCTGTTAGCTGCATGTGCCACATCCAGGCATCAAACTGAAGTGCTTCAAGAGAATAAGATAATGTTTATAGTCCAAATATTATTAAGAGCTAATAATATTCGACTTCCCTATTTTTAGGAAGGCAGTCTAAAAATAGACTTCGACCTATAGGTCCAAAAAATAGATGTCCATCTATTTTTACCAACATGACCAATACTCCAAGAATAGCATCCCGCAACTCCTAGACCATGCTCCATATGTCTAAAAATAGACATAGTCTAAAAATAGACTTTTCGACAAAAATCACATGTGTGGTCCCCACCTAGTTTAGGTGATCAATCTCCAACTAGGATCAGGAAAGATGTTTCAAGAGGCCTCCTTCACTGTTTCTTGTTGCCATTTTCAACACTCCCTCTCAACAAGAAAGGAATGTCTTTGCATGCGACATGCAACTCCATGCATTCACCCTGCAACCTTCACAAGCGCCATACAACTCCATGCATGCGACATGCAACTCCATGCATGCGCCCTGCAACCTTCACAAGCGCCATGCAACTCCATGCATGCGACATGCAACTCCATGCATTCGCCATGTGCCCTTTGCATGCGCCATGCAAACTCATGCATGCACCATGCAACTCCATGCATGCGCCATGCACCCTTTGCATGCAACATCTTCGAAACTGAATAGGCTCCAAACAACTCAATCAGTCTTGATGCATCTAGCATCTATCATCAAAGTCTTCGACTTCTGCTTGGCCAACTGCACATGTCATCGGAACCACTGCGCTGTTGAACTCTTGCCGCCATGCACTCTTGCACTTGCTGTCAACTCTGATCCGCGCTCCAGTATCCGACACTGTCACTTTGATCTGCCTGCATCACTCCAACTGATCTTGCTACTGCCATGCTGTGGGCACCTCGTAGCCAGGTTCAACTCATGAGATCCACACCATCTCATGAATCTGTCCAGAAATCTCCTCATGGGATTACTCATGCATGTCGCCCCACCTCATACCTAGTGGTATAGCTGCATGCACTCCCTCTGCCCGTCTGGCACGAAATTTCTCTGCATGAGTGGTCTCTTCCACTCCATGATCCTCTTGTGGCTGCTCCACACTCCGAGGTTCACTATCACCTGCATGCAAAACTTGCTCCCTCTCAAGCATCAGTTGCATGTCTTCCTTCCGCTTCCCAACAGTAGGAAGCTCTGTAGAAATCCCATCTACATCAAATCTATAAAGATTCTTCTGCATCTCCAGTTGTGGTTGCTCCACAACCTTCCGAGACTGCTTCTCACGCTGCATGTTGAGAGGCTCCCTCTCAACCACCAAGTCACTAACCTCTGCTTTGCTCTTCAAAGCTTTGCATGCATCTTGTACCTTAGTGCATGTAGATTCTTGGCTCGCGCACATTGCAATTGTCCCGCCGTCGCAAAATTTTCTAACAAAAAGAGCTGATTTTAAATCGATGATATCTCCCTCATCCGAGCTCCGATTCGACCGATTTTTTTTTTCAATTTGGGTATTTTTTCACAAGGAATCCAAATATGTTATTTGTTTCTGAAAATATTTCACCAAAAATTTTCAGATATTCCCTACAAACTCGCGCACCCAAAAATTCTCGCTCTCATTCCATGTAGAAAATTATATACAATATGCATGTATATTTCCGACTTTCTCCATCTTTATGTTTCTTGAGTTTATCCTCAAACTCAACCACTTCAATGCTTTGCAATTGCTCCAATGATCAATATCGCTCCGATACCATGTAGAAATTTGAATAACTGATATGTTATCCACCGAGATTCTCCTGATCACACACTATTTTAGCTTCATGCATAATACAGAATCTCTTCTACCATTGATCATCACATGCGTAAATAAAATCAATTGCATGCACACATTAAAGCCATAAAAATTCACACATATGAACACAGTATTTCATGGGAAAGCTTAAAGCTGAAAACCCCCAACTATCTATATATTATACATGTCATGGAGATCATGTAACAATCATAGTACAAAGCTCTTTGCAAGCTCTCATGCACTACCTCCCTTGCTACACACTATCAAGCTAGATCTAGCAAAACTCATGCTCCAACCTTTAGCCACTTGATAGCCAACCTCAATTGCGTTTTCAAGCTATGGGATGGCCTCTTTATATAGATAAACCACCTGGATTGAACTGCACAATCCTCATTGATTACTCCACCTATCTGTGTGTTGCAAATAGCAATAGTATAGTCACAACCGATAGTTAACCTGCTCTTTCACCTATTTCTGCACTAGTCTCCACTGAAACTGTCCATGCACTAAAGTTAACTGATGTATTCTTTAGTTGATTTATGAGTTTATAATTAGTGAATTAATTAATAATTAATTCACACCACTCTCACTAATTGTATCTATTAGTTAACTTGGATACAAGAAGCTCAACTATGTTTAGATTAGTTAAACTGAATACAACTCCACTAACTTCCTCAATCAACTCCACCAAACTCTGTCACATGAGTTCTAACTGAAGTCATCATGCAATAGCTTCACTTAAACCCTAGGAAAAAGCGTATTTCCTTCTGTCAGTTGCATGTGCCACATCCAGGCATCAAACTGAAGTGCTTCAAGAGAATAAGATAATGTTTATAGTCCAAATATTATTAAGAGCTAATAATATTCGACTTCCATATTTTGGAAAGCGGGTCTAAAATAGACTTCGACATATGTCTAAAAAATAGATATCCATCTTTTAACAACCAATCATCCAAAGGTAACATCTTGATCCCGGACCATGCTCCATATGTCTAAAAATAGACATGGTCTAAAAATAGATTTTTCGACAAAAATCACATGTGTGGTCCCCACCTAGTTTAGGTGATCACTTTCCAACTAGGATCAGGAAAGATGTTTCAGGAGGCCTCCTTCACTGTTTCTTGTTGCCATTTTCAACAAACTTACGCAGGGTCTTCTCCTGACTTTCCCTCAAATTTGGGACAATCGCCAGGGATTTTAGTCAGAACTCGAGGCCAATATGGATTATGAAGGATAGGATCATTTTTCAACTTTGACACATCGGGAAGTTCCAATGTAGCAAGGAAAGGTAATTGTGGATTGAAAGGCATTGCAGGCCGTTGATAAAGACTAGTATTAGGATTCCACCCAGGTTGAGAGAAATTCTTCCCCAATATGTTTTGTCTCGGAGGATTCTGCCCATAGGGGTTATAATCCTGAAACATGGGTTGAGGACCAGGATATTGATTAAGAGCATACCACTGAGGTCCTGTCTGAGCAACATATGGATTTTGTTGCGGAATGTAAGAAGTGCCGTGAGGTGCATTATGTAACACTTGAGTTTGACCTTGAGGAATGTACACAGTGCCTTGAGGCGTGCTGTATACCATTTGGGATTGACCTTGAGGAATGTAGGTAATTCCTTGGGGTGCACTATATACCATTTGAGATTGACCTTGAGGAATGTAAGTGGCTCCCTAAAGCTGAAAGGGTTGCCCCTGGGGTGCAGGTTGACCCATATACTATGGTTGGACAGGCTGTCCTTGTGGAGCAAGTTGGCTTGGATGCTATGAGCCACCAGGTTTCCCTTGTGGAAGAGGTTGGCTCGATGATTGGGATGGGTAGGTTTCCCCTGAAGACCAGGGTGAACCTCCTGAGAAATATAGGGTTGTCATTGTTGCACAAAAGTTGAGCCTTGATGAACGTAAGGCTGGTGTTGTTGCACAAATGGTTTTCCATGTTGTGAACATATTCCCCCCCCGGGGAACATACGATGATCCCTGTTGAACGTAAAGTTGACCAACAGGACCATAGGGTTGTCCTTGTTGGACCGAAGGTTTTCCCTGAAAGGGTTGGCCTTGCGGACCAAAAGGTTGTCCCTGTGGACCATAGGGTTGTCCCTGTTGGAACGAAGGTTGTCCCTGTAAGGGTTTTCCTTGTGGACCATAGGGTTGTCTCGATTGGTATGTGAAATGATTAGGGTAAATCAGAGGAAAATAGACGGGATTTTTGTACTTGTCATAATGATGTGGAGGATTAACATAAGTTTGCAATTGCTGAGAACCTTGAGAGATGGAATTTTGCTGCTGAATGGCCAACAAGTATTAATCAAATGTAAAACCTCCAGAAATTGAAGTAGAAGTGATAGGAGCACTACTAGTAGGTTGGGTTCGTAAAACGTGAGGCTGTGATCCGCTCATGGTGGGCCTAAAAATCGTAGGATTAATAAAAATGGACCGACGAACAACAGAAGAGGATGACAATGACTGAGACATACTAACAACCAGTGCGGATGAAGCCACACAGACAGTGGGCCAGATAGGAACATACGTAACAATCGTCGACATCATGGGAGTCAAGGGTGATGCCCTCGATAACAAGACAGACGAGCTTCCTGAGGGGGTCGATGAATCTGACCATATCGAGTTTTGATACAACGATGCAACACCATAAATGATCTGACCCAAAGTACGATAACCGTGTGGGAGAGATATTAGCCGTGAGGAAGGTTGACTTGAGACATAAAGAGAACTCTCCGGAGGGAGTTGATAATATCCTGTAGAAACATAAAGCTCTTCACTACTGATGGGACTTTAAGAATCCATTTTAGATGAAGCCATTTTATCGTCAAAAAGGTGACGAGCAGTGGCAAGTAAATATGGTTCCGAAGTAAGAGGAGGAAACTCTTCCTTGTTCCCAAAACCAGACCAAGCGTCCTGATGTTGCCAATTGATATCAAATGGTTCTTCAAGAGGAGATCCGGTAGTGAGAGGTAAGATACTCATAATAATAGACTGCCAAAAATTGATAGACCTAGTAGGCTGAGATGCTCCTGAAGAAACTTGAGGAGAAGGATCACCTCTAGGAGGTAATGAACAGGACGACGAAACTGGTGTTTCCGCTACTGTGACTTTGTCTCAAAACAGGAGAGAACCGAGATGACCAATTCGAGGCTTCAAGATCAAACACTAAGGAATTACTTAAGAACAATCCAAGAAAATATCTTTAATGGGCATGTGATCGTAGGTAATTTATTTTATTACATTGAAACAAAACTCTGCCATTTCATATTTTAAGAGTCAAGAAACAGGGAAAAGGTGACTCTAATCAATTTTAGGTTGAACAAGTGTGAAAGGACAAGTGCTCGATGATATTTTCAATTTTAGGGAGTCATGAAAAGACCAAAATGACTACTCAGGAAATATAAGCAAGAGGGTGTACGAATTTTCCGTGAACTGCAATATACACCTAGGTGATCAAATGAAAGAGAAATGACCAAGGACTTAACGTACATGTAGGTAGTCTCCCCGAATGCTGTGTTCGGTGTATCACGGTTATAGGGCAACAGAATCAGCATCCTATGGATAAAGGATTGTAACCTATGAGGGTATCCCTTTATATACTCGATGGTACGGGGAGCGCAAGTCCATGCTAGTGCTGTCTAATGCCAGATGGAAAACGACAACTACTAGGTTTAATGACGTCGGAACACGTCACTAGCCTAGACCTCTAAATGTATCCGTTAGGTTTCAATGCTTCCTGAGGTTGATTGAATTCATTTTAAAGTTGATCTTGAATTAATGTTGCAATTTCAAGGCCTTACCGAATGTAAACTCGAATCTTTAATGCACAACTATATTTGAAAGAAAATCATTCCCATTCAATGAATAACTAGCTAAGTGAGGGATAGTAATTCATAACAAAGCAACAATCAATCAAACACAAGAAGAAATTTTCCTAATGCATCTAAGACAACCAAAGCAGAAAACGAAAAGCTCTTTCCTTGTTCACTAAATGCTACTAATGCAAAATAACATTTTTCATTTTCAGACTAAGAGAAAGAATGCAAATTTTTTCCTTTTAGATGAATGATAATCAAAATGCACTATTACAGTAAATGAAAAAATAGAGACTAGTTTTGAGCAATTCAAAATGAAACGATCTAAAGCAAAGAGATCAATTCAACATGAACATCAAACACAATAAAAAAAAAGATGCACTCCTTCAAGAAAAAAGAGGGCTTTCGAACTGATTCATTGAGCAATGTAATCAATGCTCAAGGTTACAGATGGAGAGCTAAACGACATCTAAGATAACCATTCAAAAATCCAATGCCACGAAGAAATGAAAGAAAAGATAAAACAATCAGTCAACAAACTGAAATGATAAATACCGAACTAACTCAAACTAAATTCAGAAGGTTCAGTGAGGAGAAAGCCAGACAAGTGGCACGAGGCACTTAGAAACCCTAGGATGACAAAATCCACTGATCAGATGAGGGACAAAAAGCTGAGAAGAACGAGACAAGAGAGTCAAAGAAATTATAGTAGACCAATTGAAAAGTGAAAATCCAACCCAGAGGTAGGAGAAGCTGACAAAACTCAGGGAAAAGGATAGAATTTTAACCTATAGGATTCATCGTGTTTGTCTAGTTGTAATCTGTGCTAAATAGAGGTTGGCGCACTTGTGACAAATGAAACAAGTGTGAATTGGCGTGACTATTCAAGCAATAGCAGCACTGAGCCAAAAAACTATGGAAAAAATAAAAAAACTACTGAGCAAAGGTCAGATTTGACACTCTGGGAGTGAATGTGATGGCTGAAAAATAGTCAAACTGGCAGAACAAAGCAGAAAAACCATAAAACGACCAAAGTTGAATTGACAAGCCAAACACTAGACGAGCAACGTGAGACGACAAACACACTGATTCCGTGGTATGGTCTCCAACTTGTTGAGCAAGTAAATCCCCTCTGTGGAAAGAGGCGATCCCTCTAGCCCTAGGGTGGGTCTAGCAACAAGGGAACAAGCTGGACTTTCATAATCCTAGTTTATAAATGAAAATAAGTTGGGATAGATGACCTACCTTGGTCCAACAATCTTGTTGTCGTTTGCAGCAGTGACCCGTTGATCTTGGTCTTCACACATCATGGTCTTTCATTGGTAATGTCCGTGTACCTGCACAAGGATCAAGTGAACGGTGACAACATACAAAAACATATTTTCATTCATAACTATTCGATTGGTTAAGGAGAATCAAACATTTTTCATATTACCGAACACAAAATTGGAACCAAAAACCAGTCTTGTATTAATGATAGAGAAAATAAGTTTGCAAAATTAAAGCCTTGACGTTGCAGCCTCCTTTGACGGCTTCAGTCAAATGCGTCTCAACCATTCGTCAGGGATTAGATTTGGTGGGGTAATGGGCCTAAACTCTCTCTCAACGATGGATTCCTCTCTGTCTTCTTCTTCAAACCAGCTATAGTAAGGATTGTTCAACTAGCTAAAACCATGTGAGAAGGATGTATTTATAGGAGAGGAGGAGGTGGTTTGGGATCCCTCGTAAGGTGGAAGGGAGGCCTTATCCTTTGGGGAGTTTCTCAATTATAGGAAACAAGAAGCCAAAGGAAGTACTTTGACATTATTCAGTCAAACAAACCATGATGACTCCGCTCACGAAGTAGCTAGGAATGGAAACTTCACTTCTATTTTAAAAAAATTTCCAAAAACAGCTCGGCGTGGGAAGTCCACTGAGACAGAGCGCCAATGGGCGTGAGGCCCAATGTTAATTTCTCTATGGGCACAAGGCCATAACTGCCTACCAGTTCCGACCCAAAATCATATGTTTTTGAGAGCCTGCTCCAGGAATGATCAACAAAGGAAATGTTCTTCACATGATAAGGGATGCAATGTCACTTTTTGCAAGGTATGAAAATACACAGAAGTCACTGAAATGGTCCTCCAATGTTCGGGATGGGGAATACAGGGATGGTGAAAAAATACTGTGTAACACCTGTGGACTGGTTAGGGCATCATTTGCTATTATTGACTTTGATATAAATAACAGATTTGAATTATTGACCTGATTTGACTTAGAGGCCCATATTTTGTATATTGTTTGGTTGGTCTCTTAGATAATCAAAGGATTGAATTTGACTCTTTTGTTGATGATTTATAACATTGTATCTCGTTGTTGAACATTTGATGACAATATAATAGAGGAATAATTTGAAAAGGTTTTCCCCCTTGTGGGGTTTTTCCCTGGTCTTTGACCAAATCTTCCATCTCTTGTTACTGCTATTGGATGTCTTCTATTGTATATTGGATTTATTGTTCTATATAAAAATTTTCATTGTTATTGGAAGATTAAATTTATTTAAAAGTGATTGATAATTGAAGAAAGAATTGGCCTAATTGATTGTGTTAGCATAGAATAGTGGAAAATTAACACATGTGAGTTGATTCCTCTATTTTTTTTACTTTTAAAGCATCGAGATTGATGAAAAATAACATAATAATCCAATCTGGATTACACACTACGAAAATTCTTGACCTTTTAACTTAGAAAAACTATGGTGAACTTAGAACACTTCTCATAATACTTTTCAAACATAATGTAATGCTTCATTTTACCTTGACTATGAGACCAACACTTCTATCTTGCTTGGACCTTTGAGATAGATTCTATGTCTTCTACTTTATTTTTGAGGACATCAGGGTTGATGATCCGATTATTATTTTACTTTTAAAACCCATGGGATGATTATTATGATGTATTTATTTCATATGGTTGTTGATGAATTCAATGATGTTCTATCATGTTTATAAAATTGGATGACTATTTTGTGACTCGATATTACTGAAAATTGTTTGAGTATTTAGGGAGAACACCTTGGGGTAGATGTGCACTGTAGTGCCCTACTTTGGTTATTTGGCCTTGAAATTACATTTTCCTAGATATATACTTTCAAAGCACCAGGTCGAGGATTTGGTTATTTGACTTTTACTATTAGTGGAGGTGGCAATAGCTGTGTCATGCCAATTTAATGTTATTATGATAATGGTTGTAATGAATTCATTATGTTGTCTTGTTTACATTATCTTTTTTATTACAATTAACGATCATTTTGATGATTTATCATATGAAATTATATTGATGAGTAACATTGTGAACAAATATAGCTGATGATTATTGAGTGTGGCAGAAAACCACCTATATGCACTTTCATGTGGCGATTTCATGAACTCTAGTTTGATTGAATTACATACTATTGTCTCAAAAAATTTAAAGTTCAAGTTAATATTCTGTTGTGATTTCTAATGACATATTAGTGGCTGCATGCACAAGTTAGTTTCTTATCCAAATGACTCACATATGGATGATGGGGTTGTATAGATAGATGGAACTTCATTGAAGGGGTGGGACAACATCCTTGATTTCACCCACTAGAACTCATACCATGCCTTAGGATGAAAGGTGTTGGGATACCTTTGCCATGAAGATCATGATGTTGTGGGGGTAGATCCTAGATTAGGTCACTCACTATGATTTATTGGGGGTGTGCATGAAAGCACATTCCTTGATACCTAGAACCATCAGTCTCATTATAGAGGGTGGCACAAGAGATGAAAGTGGTCTCCATTATTGCACTCAAATTTTTCCCCTTGTAGTCATAGGATTCCTGAAGGGAAAGCGGCGTGGCACCCTTGGAGCTTAAAAGGGAAGTTTTTTAAGGGCACGACTAACTTGGCACCCTTGGCATCAAGAAAAAATAATTTGATGTGGCACCTTTGGAACTTCAAAAGGGAAGTTCTTGAATAGAAAAACTATCTTGGCACCCTTGGCATTAAGAAGAAAAATATGAAAGATAATTAAGAGCTAAAAATATATCGTGATGAGCACTAATTATGTATTTTACCTGATTTCTTAGGAGAAATAAGATGGATTTTGCTAGCCTAGTAAGTTCCCATAGGCTAAGGCGGGGAAATATTTTAATAAGGGAACATGAATCGCTTAGGAAAACTTTATAATTACCTAAGGGGTGAAAATGGGGACATATCCTAGGCTAACGAAAAGTCACTTTCATTTTATAAATTGAAAATCTCCTAAAGTGGCTTAATAAAATTTAAAAGCGTAAAATGGCGGCAAAACTGGCCATTTAATTATAAAAAAGAGAAAAGTGAGGTGCCTCTCCTCATTCTAGCACTTTCTTTTTGATAAAATAGCTCTTGAATATTTTTAGAGAGAAGCTTAGTGTTTGAGAAACCCCAGTTTCCATTGCTAGTTTCAATGTTGAAACTAGACACCCTAGTTGGATTTGAGAGTGAAATCCCTCAGATTTAAACATTGTGCTATCAAGGAAAATAATATTTGCTAAAGTTAAAGGAGGAAGAGAGGTTTTATTAGCTGATTTATCTTTTTATGTTTGGTTTTCTACTCATTCATTGTAGGTTGAAGCTACATTCTTTAGGATCCAAGCACCACCATTCATAAAGAGCACATGTTTAGCAGAGAAAGGAAGGACGAGTTGGTGAACTTGGTAGCATGTGTTTCCTTTATCCAATGGGTCTTACCATCATTCTCTCTTGTTGGATCAAATTATGCTTCATAAGGGGCCAAACTATAGTTTGATGGAGTCGAGTTTCTTTAGTTTCTAAGGGTTGAGTTCCTTGCTTATTATCCTAGCCAAGTTATGCTTGTTAATGGTTTGATTTTCCTCTGTCAAAGGTTCAAAAATATCCGTGTGAATTGTGGACCAAATTTCTCAAATTGTGTGAGTAGTGTAATGTATTATATTGACTGGTTGAGCATATTACCAGTGCTAAAGATTGATTCCAGATTTAGAGAAATCGTGGGGGTTCTATTTTAGAATTTTCTGAGTGCATATGTCATCTCCAAAGTGAATTGAGTTCCAAGTTGTTGAATATTCATGTGGATATTTGTATGGCTGTAGCAACGTGCAAATTATAATGTTGAAGGGGACCATATTTTTGGAGTCTTTACTGTTGATATGACATAGAGACCAAGCTAGTACTAAAGGTTATCTAACTAAAACAAATTTATATCAGGTTCCTCTATATCATTCTTTCAGTTTTTATAATTTGATATGTATTTAAAGAAGAATTGAATATCACATATATGGCATCTTATATTTCAATCTTTTAATCTAAATATTTTCTTTTATCTTGCAATCTACAATAATCTAGTTCAATTATGGGTGTTAAAGAAATGAAATGTGATTGTTTGAAGTGTTCTTATAAACAAATTTGACACTATAAATTCATGGTTGTTGACTGAATTATGAAACAGGAATCTAAAATAGTGTGACACTAACCTATTTGTAAAAACCACTCACTGAAAAAATTCTAGAAAGTCATAAAACACAATGATTTTTTTGGTTCATTTCTGAGATGAAATATTATAGTGGTATTAGATCTTGTTCTTAGAACATTATGGAATTTAAGGGAATATTATCAATGATTTAATGAGTGCTAGAGATCACCAATAGGCCAGTTATAAAATAGAGTACTAAGTTAGAGAGACTACACCCATTTTCGAGGGGGAAGAGTCTCCAAGAAAAATAAGAGAGGAGGAAGTTACCCCTAGCAAGGGGAAGAGCGTAGAAGGGACACTTGAAATAGAATAAGATCTAGAGCCAACATGTCTCAATTCCTACATGAGATAGTAGAGGACCAAACATAGTAGATGAGTCAAGGGATTCCTTATGAATATTAGTTGGAGGAGTATAGAGCATTAGTACATGAGTTCTAGGTTGTCATGAGTTTCATTGATTTCTTCCACCTTCAATTTAAAAGAAAACCTAAAATAGTTCAGAAGGATTTGAGACAAAATAATGAGCTGCAAAAGACAATAGGGAAGGTGATCAACCCCTTCTTTGATGGGTCATCCAAATGATTAACTCGGTCATGAGTACAAAAACTGGACACATATTTCCAGTTGCATCAGATGAAAGAGGAAGAGGCCATTAAGCTAGCCAATTTACACTTGGAGCGTGAAGCCCATGGGTGGTAGTACCATGGGTTGGTGATGATGGGCTATGGAAAAATCACCTTACACATTAAGTTCACTCAGAGGCTCATAGAGAAATTTGACAAGAAGGATCCAGATCTTCATTTTAGGGGGTTGGGCCAACTCAGGAAGACAGGAAATCTGGATGCCTACATTTTAGAGTTTCATAGACTAGTAGTTATGGCCACAAAAATATCAGAGGGTAGTTTTTTGATGTTATTTATGGAGGGTTTGTCCAACCCTCTATGTGGTTGGGTCAACAGATTTGAACTTGCCACTCTTCATGCGACAATTAAGAAAACTAGGGGCATACCACATGATGTTTCTAAGAGAATATTCCCTCCTATGTAGTCCTTTACCTAGAAAGGAAAATAAGTAAAAAATTTTCAAATGGAGGGCACTAGAAAACAAAATATGGATGAATAAACCTAAAAGGAGCTGAGAAAGAAGCAGATTTGGTTCAGTTTTCAGGAGCCTTAGGCACCGTGGCACAAGTTCGCAAGAAAGGAAAAAGAGGCAAGGCCCACTATATTGAGGTGTACTGTGAGAATGATAGAAATTATGAAGATGCGGATCCAGTGTATGAACAAGTGCATGGATAGATACATAAGAAAATTGGGGGTGATACTTCACATGCAGAGGGAAAAGACCCTATTATTTCATCCATGTCAAGGTTACCCAAGTATCATACTTTTAGAGTCATAGGGGGTCTAGAAGGACACAAGGTGATGATATTAATCGATGGTGGGTCTTCCACCAAATTCATAGATGCAACCATGATTGATTAGAGAGGGATTCCTACAGAGGAGTTTGATGGTTTTGTGGTAGCCATACCTAGTGGCCATCAAATTTACTACACTAGATACATCCCTAAGCTGTAGCTAACCATGGGGAATTACACAGTGACTGATGATTTATTCATAGTATATGTTCTGGACACCAATTTGATGTTAAGAGTATAGTGGATCTACTACATTAGGAAGTATACTATGGATTAGTGGAATATGAAGATGGAATTTAAAGATCCAGTAAATGGTATAAAGGTAGTTTTGAGGGCCATGCATCAATATTCATCGAAGACATTATCATCTAACAACATGGAAGAAATGTTTAGGTTTGGTGATATTGAGTGGGAAATGGAGTGATTTATTATATACATCAGACAACCATATCTATCGTGACAACATACCTACGACATTTAGGTATTGCTTTGTAAAAACCGGAAGGGTTTTTATGACATTCATCCAGGTATAACACCATACATGGGTTTTGAGCATGTTATAGAATTGAAGGAGGGTGTATAGGTGGATATTACCATCCCCTACCGACATCCCAAGGTTTAAAAAGATTATATTGAGAAGGCTCTTAAGGTTGGGTCACATCCAACCTAGTTCTTGTCCTTTTTCTTCTTCTGTGGTCATGAAAAAGAATAAGGACGATACCTTGTGGATCTGCATTGACTGCTAGGCTCTTAAAAAGAGAAAAATTAAGAGTCGATATCCTACCCCTAGAATAGACGAGTTGATGGAAAAACTGAAGGGAGCGAAATATTTTTCGAATATTGAGCTTTGTTTAGGATACCATTAGATTCAAGTATGGAAGAAGGAAATCTTGAAGACAACTTTTAGGTTCCATTATGGGCACTACGAGTTCCTAATTATGCCATTTGGGCTAAAAACCACCCCCATAACTTTCCAGTCATGTATGAACCATGTGTTCAATAAACATTTGAAAAATTACTTGTTGGTTTTCTTTGATGATATATTGGTCTCCAATAAGTCTTGGGAGGACCATTTGATGCACTTGGATGAGGTATTGGGGATTCTGGAGGAGAAGGATCTATCTGAAAAGGAGTCCAAATGATATTTTTCATGACAAAGATGCGCTACTCAGGGTATGTGATTGGGAATGATGGGGTTCAAGCCCATCAGGGGAAAATATGAGCAATCATCGAATGGCTTACCTCGGAAAATATAAATGAACTAAAAAGCTTCCTTGGCCTTTGCAAGTACTATAAAATTTTTGTTATGGGGTTCTCTCAATTGGGAGCACCGAGCCTTACAAGCGCCACCAAAAAGGGGGATTTCATTTGGACCTAGAAAGCATAAGAAAAATTTGAGAATGATGAAGCAAGTGATGCGCTTGTGCCCCGTGCTTGCATTACCGCATTTCACACAACCTTTTGTGATAGAGTGTCATGCTTCGAGGATAAGAATAAGAGACGTTTTGATGTAAGATCACCACACCATGACATTCGAGAGCTACAAACTTAGAAATTATGAGTGATATTAATCAATTTTATGCATGCATTGACCAAATACTGACAGTATCTTGTGGGGAATAGGTTCAAATAAAAAACGTATCATACCAACATGATATTCCTCATGCAATAGAATGAGATGAGTGAGATATAGCATAATTGGATCAGTAAACTACAGGCCTATGACATCGAGATCGAGTATGTTAAGAGAAAACAAAATTCAGTAGCAACACTCATGGATATAATAGATGGCTGGAAATTGCTGTTGCTTGTAGAATATTCCAAAAACAAATCACATGTGAGATTATGGAGGGGTTGATACAGGGTGACATATAATTATTTTTGGATGACATCATCTACTATATGAATTGGATCTATCTCGTACTAGAATCACAATTGAAGGAGAAAATTATGTAGGTAGCTCATAGCTCACTTTGGTAGGACACCGGGGTACATGAAAACCAATAAAAATATTAGAGAGAGGTTCACTTAGAAGGGCTTCAAGATGGATGTGTTGAGGTTTGTAAAATAATGTAGCATCTTCCAATAGAAAAAAGATGAACATAGTCACCCTGCAGGGTTACTACAACCACTCCCTATTCCTAAGAAGAAGTGGGAGAGTATCTCCATGGACTTTATTATTGGGTTACCTCTGGTACAGGGAAGGGACTACATATATGTAGTGGTGGATTGAATCATGAATTTCACACACTTCTTTCCCATACCATCTAAATATCTAACACTCACAGGTGGCCGAACTATTATTTAGTTTTTCTATCATGTATAATTTGTTATTATTATTAATTAAGTTAGATCTAAGACTTTTGTGATCCATAATGTAGATATAAATGCTTTTGGATTAATCACATTGTTAGGATTAGGTCGATGTTTCAAACCAGCTAATGTGGTTCATCCTCAGGATAAGGTGGAGAGACTAATCGATCTCAAAGATTAAATAGAGGGGATGCATCATTACCCGGAAATAGCCGATGAGAACTAGCCATTAAGACTGGCTATTAAGAACTAGTCATTGGAAAATTAGTTAGTTAGTTAGTTAGTTGAAAATAAATAAATTAAAATAAAATTAATTAATTAAATACTATATTTTTTTTTAAATTAAATTTTTGTTAAAAAGGGGTTAATAAAAATATATTATGTTAAAAAGAGGGTTTATAATTAAAGATCTATGCTAGGAATAGGTATGGGTGTTTACAAAAACATATTATGTTAAAAAGGGATTATAATTAAAGATATATGATAGGAATAGGTATGGGTAAATATTTTAAATTAATAAATAAAATGAGGTAAAATTAATTAATTAAATAATTAATTATTGAGATAGAAGTATATTAATAACCTAATTAAATAGTATATAAAATCTAGAAATAATAAATAAATAAAAAGAAGCCTAAGAGGGAGCTAATGAGGGGCTAATAATTGAAAAGTAAATATAACAATAAAGAGAACCAAAGAATTTATCAAAGAGGGGGTGGGGGTTTCCAAAAATTATTAAGTAAAAAAAAAGAAGGATAAATATAAAAAGAAATAGAAGAAAAAGAAAAATAATAAACGAAAACTACCTGGCGAGAGCCGAGATCCAACTCTTACTTAACTTCCAACCATCATCACGGTTGAGATTCATAGCATGTCGCTCAATTTTGATTGCCTCCCTTAATTTGCTATGGTGGAAGTGATCTACCCTTGCAATGACTTTAGAGTATTCAATACAAACATGGTGGCGAGATTTTTCCACATGTTCAGCAAGAGCTGAGGCACAAGACCGATTATGTCTAACGTCTGCAGCATGCTCCCAGATTCTTTGCCTAATGGATCGACATGTTTCCCCTATATAGGGAGTTCCACAAGAACAAGGAATCATGTAAACCCCCTTCATGTCCTTAGGGTCGATAGGGTCTTTAACAGATCCAAGAGAATTTCTAATGGTACAGAGAGGTTTGAAAGAAGTAGAGATATTATTTCTCCTAAGGACATGGGCCATCTTGTCCGTTGTCCCTTGGATAAATGGGAGGTGGACTTTGGAAATAGGATCCTCCCGAGTAGATTTTCCACTCAAACCTTTATGTGCCTTTTGAAAGGCTTTAAGACCTTGAGATCTACTGTAACCATTCTTTTCAAAGACATCAAGAAGATTAGATTTCTATGATTCTAAGGAGTTTTCATCAGATATTCTAAGAGCACGAGTCACAAGAGTACACAACATACCAAATTTCTGAGCAGGGAAATGATGGGACCCAGCATGAAGATATTGTTCTGTGTGAGTCTTCTTGCAAAAAACTTGGTGAGAGATGGAACCATCCTCATTCCTTGAGAGTAGTATATCAAGGAAAGGGAGGCAACCATCTACCTCCACTTCCATTGAACTTGATGGAATTAGATAGCGAGTTCAGGTGCCCAAGGAATAGATCTAATTTCTCCCGACCATGGGGCCAGATGACATAAGTGTCATCCATGAACCTATTCCAATTCCTAGGGTGGAATTTAGCAGAGGCCAAGGTCTTTGAAAATAATGGTTACAGTAGATCTCAAGGTCTTAAAGCCTTTCAAAAGGCACATAAAGGTTTGAGTGGAAAATCTACTCGGGAGGATCCTATTTCCAAAGTCCACCTCCCATTTATCCAAGGGACAACAGACAAGATGGCCCATGTCCTTAGGAGAAATAATATCTCTACTTCTTTCAAACCTGTTTGTACCATTAAAAATTCTCTTAGATCCGTTAAAGACCCTATCGACCCTAAGGACATGAAGGGGGTTTACATGATTCCTTATTCTTGTGGAACTCCCTATATAGGGGAAACAGGATGATCCATTAGGAAAAGAATCCAGAAGCATGCTGCGGACATCAGACATAATCGGTTCTGTACCTCAGCTCTTGCTAAACATGTGGAAAAATCCCGCCACCATGTTTGTATTGAAGACTCTAAAGTCGTTGCAAGGGTAGATCACTTCCACCATAGGAAATTAAGGGAGGTGATCTAAATTGAGCGACATGCTATGAATCTCAACCGTGATGATGGTTGGAAGTTAAGTAAGAGTTGGATCTCGGCTCTCGCCAGGTAGTTTTCATTTATTATTTTTCTTTTTCTTCTATTTCTTTTTATATTTATATTTATATATATATTTTTTAATTTTTAATTTTATTACTTAATAATTTTTGGAAACCCACCCCCCCCCCTCTTTGATAAATTCTTTGGTTCTCTTTATTTTTATATTTACTTTTCAACTATTGGCCCCTCAGTTCCCTCTTAGGTTTCTTTTTATTTATTTATTATTCCTAGATTTTATATACTATTTAATTAGGTTATTAATATACTTCTATCTCAGTAATTAGTTATTTAATTAATTAATTTTATATTATTTTATTTATTAATTTAAAATATTTACCAGTACCTATTCCTATCATATATATTTAATTATAATCCCTTTTTAACATATTATATTTTTATAAACACCCATACCTATTCCTAGCATATATCTTTAATTATAAACCCTCTTTTTAACATAATATGTTTTTATTAACCCCTTTTTAACAAAAAATTATTTTAAATAAATAAATAAATATATATATATATATATATATATATATATATATATTAAAAAAAAATTAATTAATTAATTTTATTTTAATTAATTTATTTTCAACTAACTAACTAACTAACTAATTTTCCAACATCTAGTTCTTAATGGCTAGTTCTTATCGGTTATTTCCGGGTAATGATGCATCCCCTCTATTTATTCTTTGAGATCGATTAGTCTCTCCACCTTGTCCTGAGGATGAACTACATTAGCTGGTTCGAAATGTCGACCTAATCCTAACAACGTGATTAATCCGAAAGCATTTCTATCTACATTATTAATTAAGTTAAACAATATTTATTTATAATTTAAAATATATATATTTTAATCATTTTATTAAAAATAAAATTCACTATTATTTTAAATGATAATTTGAAAATAAAATTTCAATCAAAACATGTACATCAATTTTGTATCTAACTTAAAATTAAGCTTAAAATTTATATTATTGGGTTGAGATTCGCTTTCCAACCCATTATGGTAAATATGTTGTAATGTAATGTTTAAAATTTTGACTAAGTCAAATTATATAAAAATAAATAAATAAATAAAAATTAAATTAACTAAAAAGATTAATGTAATGTAATGTAAACCTTTTAATTCGTGCAAAATAAATTAAAAAATAAAAATAAAAATAACAAAATAAAATAATCCTATAAAAATATAATAATATGATCTGGATTTATGCAAGAACGAAATAGAATAAACATATAACCATAAATACAAAGATGCAGCATAAATAACACTTCATTTCATTAATATCAAAGAACTTGAATTTGCTTACAGACAGAATGGAAATAAACTAGCTAGGGCGTTGGTAGCTATCTCTAAGAATAGATGTGGTGGCTACAGGCCTCTGAATTGAGTTACAATGAGGCTCGAGGGCCTATTTATTATTTATAAACAAGGGAAAAACCCTAACCCTAGGAGATGAAGCGCCAAAACTATGGGCCCTGTTTGGATAAATTGGTGTTTCAACCTCCCGGGGACGTAACTTTGGCATACGATCTCCGTTTGATGCGAACCATACCTTGTTAGAAATATCTATCCGAGGAATACAAATTTTGAGTGAGAAACATTCATCCATGGACCCATGTTGCTCCCGGTTTTCCCAATGTATGTCGTTTAGGGCCTCAAAACGGCTCTGGAAGTTTAGGACCCGAAAAACTGCTAAAAATAGTAAGTTGTGCCGAAACTGAAAAACTGAAAGAGACAATGGTGAGGCCCCAAGTGGAATAGGTGAGTGACCACCAATATCCACCTGGATCATTCCTCCCCCCTTAGGAAGAAATGAGATGAGGAAACTTCTGCTGAAATTGGTCCCTGGTGAACCACTTTCCTTGGTGCAGGAGTTGGCCAGCTTTGACAACCCGATACAAATGGATCTTCTGTTGGCGAGTGTTCTTGATTAGCATGTCCATGATACAATCTGTGGTGGCCTGTTCCATGTAGTCTGGGTTTAACTCTGTTGGTGTGAGTTGTTCTGCACTGTCAGAGGTGTCCAGTAGAGGTGGGAAGTAAGGATGAAGGCAGTCCACATTGAATGCTGGGTGCAGACCAAGGAATGGTGGAATACTGAGCTCAAAGGAATTGTTCCCTACAACCTTGGTGATGGTGTATGACCTGTATTGGAGTGGGAAAAGCTTGCAGTGGGGTCCAGTGAGGTGCTCCTTCTGCAAATGTAGCCACACTTTGTCACTCACCTGGAAGTCGTGTGGCACCCGATGTTGATCATGGCGTTGCTTGTACTTAGCATTGGCTCTGTCCAATATGTCATGAACTTGTTGGTGGATGTGCTGAATGTGCTTGATGAAGTTATTTTCTTTGTCAACTTCAGACTGGACATGAGCCGAATCAGCCTGAGTAGCCGCAAATGGCATGGCTACGTCGATGGGACATAGTGGCTGGAATCCCAAGCCCACCTGAAAGGGGCTGTGGTCGATTGAGCTATGGAGAGCCTGGTTATAACTATGTTGTACATAGGGGAGGCTCTCGTCCCATGTGCTTGGATTCTTTGAATTGTACATGCGCAAAATGTGTACAATCATTATGTTGACAACCTCTGTCTGGCCATCTGTTTGGGGATGGAAAGCTATGGACTTGGTGAGCTTGGTGTCCAGCATTGACCAGAGGATAGACCAAAATGTGCTAAGGAACCTGCTATCCTGATATGATATGATAGAATGTGGGATCCCAAAGTGCACCACACTCGTTCAAAGAAGATTTTAGTAGTGGCTTCTGTTGTGATATTCTTCTTGCAGGCTACCATAATGGCCATCTTCGAGAATCTGTCGACGACCACGAAAACACAGTCATTTCCATGCTTAGTAGAAGGTAGGCCTAACATGTAATCAATGGAGATGGATTCCCAAGGTCAACTAGGGGTAGGTAGCAGAGTATATAGGCCTTTCTTCTTTATGGTCGGTTTGGCAATGTCACAAGCAGTGCAGGATCTGATGTGCTTCCCGACATCCTTTCGAACGTTTGGCCAATATAAATAATTCTGTAGTACTGCTACTATTTTCTCGACCCTGAAATGCCCAGCGACTTGACTGTAGTGTACTTCCCATATCAGCTTGGAACGCTCGCTTGAAAGAACACAAAGGTGTCCCAGGTGACATAAAAGTGCATCTTGGAGGTGAAAATTTGGAACTTGCGTACCCCCTAAGAGTGCCTTGTATGTGTGGCCAAATTCTGGGTCACTCTTGTAGAGAAGTGACCAATAAGAAGTCTCGTGCCCACAAGATTTGAGAACGGTGGTCGGCTGAGGCAGTCTGCAATATTATTGGTGCTAGCCTTCTTGTACTTGATGTTCAAATGAAACTGTTGCAGATATGTGGACCACTTTTGATGGCGATAATTCTGCAACTTCCCTTGTGTCTGTATGAACTGCAGGGGCCGGTGGTCTGTGTGGATGATTGTTTCCTTCCCTTGAATGTAATGATTCCATTGTCGATAAGCTTGCACAATGGAATACATTTCTTTTTCATAAGTGGGATACTTGTGAACTGTGTCAGATAATGGCTCACTGTGATATGCCACTGGATGTCCCTGTTGAGTAAGAAATTCCCCAATAGCATAGTCAGAGGCATCTGTCTTGATCTCAAATGGTTGTTGCAAGTCTGGTAATGTGAGCACTAGGGAAGAACAGAGGTGATTTTTAAATTCTGTGAATGCGTTCTGTTGAGATTCCGACCAAAATCATTTTTCTCTCGCTCCTCCCTTGGTGAATTGACTCAAGGGCCAAGTGATATGAGAGAATCCCAACACGAACCTACGGTAGAAATTAGTAAGACCCAGAAAGCTGCGAAGCTCTATTATAGTGGTTGGGGCTGGCCAATCCCGAATGACTTGGATCTTGGTTGGATCCACATGTACCCCCCTTTCATCAATAATGTATCCCAGATATTGAACCTGGGTCATGCCAAAAGTGCACTTCTCCAAATTGGCACACAATTTGTGTTGTCACAGTGTCTAGAGGACTTGTCGATTGTGGTGGAGGTGCTCTTCCCAAGTCTGGCTGAAGATCAGAATGTCATCCAAGTAAACCACTAAAAATGAGTTGGTGAATGGCTGCAAGATGTCTTTCATCAACCTCATGAAGGTTGTGGGAGCATTTTTCAACTCGAAAGGCATGACCATCCATTCGAAAAGGCCTTCCTTGGCTTTGAAGGTAGTCTTCCACACATTGGAGGGTTCAATTGGTACCTGGTGATACCCAGACTTCAAGTCGATCTTGCTGAAATATTTCGACCGTTTGAGTTGGTCTAGAAGGTCATCAATCCATGGGATCGGGTACCTATTCTGGACAGTGATCTTGTTCAGCGCCTGATAGTCAATACAGAGTCTCCACATCCCATCCTTCTTCTGTACCAACACAATCGGGCTCCCACAGGGTGAAGACCTTGGTCGGATGTCACCTTTTTGCAACATCTCCTGAATCTGACTCTTGATTTCATTGTTCTCCAGAACAGAGCACCGATAGATCAGTCCATTGGGTAGCAGTGCACTTGGGGTCAGATCAATCGGGTGCTTGACCTGACAGTGTAGAGGAACCCCTATGGGTGAGGTGAAGATGTCCCTGTACTCCTTCACAACCTTTTCCATTTGTTGTTGTCATGCAGAGGAGCCCTGTCTGGAGGTCGTGGCCATAGTATTCTTCTTGTCCTGGGGGTGGATCATTAGGAAAATGGATTTCCTGGTTTGGGAAATGAGCTTACTACATTGTTTTGCAGTAACCAAAGATATAGCGGCAAGAGGTGGTACCTTTGGTATCCTGTAGAAATCATTTCCCAAAGTAACAATAACATCGCAAGGCCGAGACTCATACATAGCATGACGCTTCCACAATTACGTTTCTCCTAATAATACATCAGAAACATCAATAGGAGCAATGTCACATAATACCTCATCCGTGAAGGGCTTAATGATATAGGGAAGGCAACACTGCTGGTTGACACGGAGATCTCGTCCTTGGTGAAGCCACCCGATTGTGTATGGATGTGGGTGAGTTGTGGTCGGTAAGCTCAACCCATTATTGACAATGAACTGTACCAGGGATCTGGGAGTGGAAGAGACGTTCCTCCTCCTCTGGATCTTCCGGTTCCTCCTTCTGGATCTTCATAGTGGCAACAGTGGCGTTGGGCTTCGCATCAATAATCTGTTTCCCTTTTTCATTCCCCTTGTCAGGTTCTGATTCAGAGTTGGAGCATGCATCTGACTCAGAAGCCCTCATCTCGGCCACCGACGACTGCTTGGCCCGACACTCACTTGTGTTGTGAGTGGAGCTCTTATGGAACTCACACCACTTTCCCATGTCCTTCTTTGGCTTTGCGGTGTTGTTATTTGCTTGTGGCTTTGACAGGTTGTCTTGAGCCACCATGCCTTGGCTCTGTACTTTTTTCTGCGATTTGGGAGCACCTTTCCCTTGCTTTTGATTCGCAGATACAAAGTCTCGCTTCTTCTGTTTGAATTTCTGCTCAATCTTGGTAGCATACCGGTATGTCGTACCAAGCTAGGAGATGTCGAAGAACTCCATTTCCTCCTAAATGTATCTGTGTAGACAACTGCGATACTTTAGCACCAGATGTTTCTCTGAATCTTTGATACCCAACTTTGTGCATAGGGTATGGAACAGATTCGTCAACTCATGCACATCTTGATCCCTTTGTTGTCGCAGCATGGTCCATTGTATGTACTTGTCCTCATAGCTCCCCAAGAGATAGTATTATTCCTTGATGGCATCTCAGAAATAATTCCAAGTGGGTACGACCTCACAGTAGGTTTCCCACCAGTCCTTGACATGGGGGGTAGCTTTGAGGAGTGCAAAAATAATCTTCTCTTGGTCAGAAAAGTCATGAACCAAGAAATATCCTTCTAATAGATTCAACCATCTATCTACGACATCTGCATCTATTTGACCCTCAAATATGAATATATGTCTTTTTGTCAAAAGATGCCCTCAGAGTGGTGGAAATGGTTCAGTCTGTGGAGGTGAAGCGGCCATTGAAAGGATCCCGACAAAGTTGCCTCCATCTCGGTTTGACAGCTTTTCGAGGGCCTCCTCGGGCAATATTTTGGTAGGGATCTCTACACTCCCTCATCTTCTTTTCATCCCCCATGGGCGTTCGTCGAGGTTTGCGAGGCTGATCTTGCAAAGGTTCCACCAGATCGAGCCCTAACTCCTTATACCCCGACCTCATTGGGGACATGCAAAGAAGGATCGAGAAAAAGCAGACCGCTCTGATACCACTGATCCGGATTTGTGCATGAACGTAATAGAATAAACATATAACCATAAATACAAAGATGCAGAAGAAATAACACTTCATTTCATTAATATCAAAGAACTTGAATTTTCTTACAGACAGAATGGAAATAAACTAGCTAGGGCACTGGTAGCTATCTCTGAGAAGAGATGTGGCGGCTACAGGCCTCTGAACTGAGTTACAATGAGGCTCGAGGGCCTATTTATTATTTAGAAACAAGGGAAAACCCTAAACATCCAAAACCCTAACCCTAGGAGATGAAGAGCCAAAACTATGGGCCCCGTTTGGGTAAATTGGTGTTTCAACTTCCCAGGGACGTAACTTTGGCATACGATCTCTGTTTGATGTGAACCATACCTCGTTAGAAAGATATATCCGAGGACTACAAATTTTGAGTGAGAAACATCGTTTCATGGGCTCATGTTGCTCCCGGTTTTCCCAAAAAACGTCGTTTAGGGCCTCAAAACGGCTCCGGAAGTTCAGGACCCAAAAAACTGCTAAAAATAGTAAGTTGTGCTGAAACTAAAAAACTGAAAGAGACAATGGTGGGGCCCCAAGTGGAATAGGTGGGTGACCACCAATATCAACCTGGATCATAATAATAATAAAAAATTACCCATGGTATTGAGAACCCTTGATATTCATGTCGAATATAGCCTATTTAAAGGGGGAATTTAAACCAACCTAGATCCATCTTAACTCCAGATCTACCAAGTTCCGAGAGAGATCAAATCTCTTGAGATGAAAACCTATTTTAGAGTGAAAAGAGTTTTGATCCCTCTCAATGCTTGGTAGATTTTGAGTTAAGATGAATCTAGGCTAGTTATTATTATATTCATTTTATATCTTAAAATTAAAAAAATTAGAGAATATATAAGATATTTGAATATGTAAAATTATATTAAAACTTTCCATCATTAAAATATCTTGTTTTATAAATTGGTGTACACGGAAAAACTATTTTACCCCATGGAATACCTGTCTGTAACCCTAGTTTTGTGTCATTTAGGAATATAGTATAAGACAAATTTACTTCATGGAATAGTGTGACTGTAACCATAATGTTGGGTCATCGAATGATTCAACAACAATGGAAAAAACCAATGGAATATAGTTACTATTTTCTTAACTGAAATATTTTCTAGTTGATCAAAACCTGTAGTCCTCAGAACTAGACCCATATCAACCAACTTGAACATGACCATCAGAATAGTCTTTTTATTTGAAGTTTTTCCTTCCATATATTTCAAAGTGCCAATCATATTCTTCGGATCTCTAGAGAGCTTTCTTGCAGTGAGAAATTACTTCTTGGGTGTAATTCTCCAATATTGATGGGAAACCATGAAAAGGGTATCCCTTTCAAGGAAACTCATAATGAGGAAGGAAAAATCTAATAATGCATTTGATGTTTCTAAAATATGTATTTTCTTTTACTCATGCAAACTAGTTGGGTAACTTAGGAAAGTAAGACAATATATAAATATTGTTTTGTTGTTTCCATGCAAAATTATTTGTAATAAAGTTAATAAGAAGGTTCCTTGCTTGTAAAAGGCGGCTTCTCCCTCATAATAGAATTGTGGTTTTATTTTCAAGATATTATTTTTTATTTACTTGTTATTTCATTTCATCATATATGATTAATAATTTTCATATTTGCATGTATATCAATTGGTATGAAAGCAAACAATCTCAACAGGATGTTGCTTAACATCAAGAAGTAGATAGGAATCCATCCATTTATTCAAAGTTTTTTTTTCATCGACTCATGGATTAGTAGTGCCATACCCTTAGCTGTTCAATTCCCTTCCCACTTAAGGTTATTGGACCATCTCATTATTGATATCTACATTTTGATCCATTTGGGTGGATGAAAATCATGTTGCCTCGTAAAATAACCACATACAAGGAATAAACTGAGGACTCACCAATATAGGATTTAGCCATGGATATCCATGATCTGAACAATTTACAACAACAAATACACCCTATAGGGAACATGCAGTTGGATACATGCTTTCAATTGCCAAATTTTCTGCTAAAATTTGGAAGCCTCAAGACGAATTTCCCTAAGAGAAAGCCCTTGTGTCCCTTGAGAAATCATATTGATCAAAAATATTAATTGAAAATGTAATTATTTAAAAGGGAATATGTTTGGAGAAAAATTTAAATTTCAAATTTATGGTTTCGCCATGAGAATTTAAGTTCGTCTTCATGTCAGCCCCCCTCAAGGGTCATGACCCTTCTATTGAGGTCCCCTTAAGGGTCATGACCCTTTTTTTGAGGCCTCAAAAATTGATGCAACAACATTGGGGAAAACCACCCAGTCAGGGACTTGAAAACCATCCCTTTTCTGTTTAGAATGGTGGCTCTAACTAGATTTGTGGGACTAGTTTCCCAATTTAATATAGTTGGAGTGAACGAATGGTTTTATCTCTAAAAAGGAATTTGATAGATGGAATTATAAGAAATCTTGCAACAAACAGTAAATCTATTTGTTTATATCTATATATCTAAATTTATCCCAGGATGAAACTTTCTTCCTTGTGCGATCTAAAGAAATAATCTTTCAATGAGCGCAAATAAAGATCATACATTAATTTAGAGATATGAAAAAAAAAGACAATTGATTTAATTACGAAGTTAATTAAATCAATTTGATGAAGCTTATATCACAACCTTTACGAAATTCATGTATTGTGTATACATATAAATGATAACAGAGTAACACGGTCAAAAGTGAATTGATGTCAAATTGTATTCAAACAAATATATAAAACAACACATCATAATATCAATGAACTATTTCTCATTTGGAAACTTAAATGAAACATATAAGATAAAATTACCATATATATATTTACTTAGCTCACTTGAGAAATAACTCATGGTCCACCCTTTTCTATTTATAAAAATTTAAGACTACAAAAGTGCAACATCAGTAAAGTCTTATTTTCAAAATTTCAGGACCACTTCTTAAAAGATATGAAGGAGTTTAAATACAAAACTAATAAGTCTTAAAATAATCATTACAATAAAAATTGAGGAGGTTTCAAACAAATCTCCTTAAATTAAGTAAAATAAAAACAAAAACATAAATTAAAGGGGTGATTTTTTGGTGGATTATCCTACTGTCCCTTCATCGATTTGCTCCTTTAGGTGAAGAATATTAAGCATAGGCCGAACCTCGGGAGGTTGACTTGGCCTAATGCATAGGTTTCCAGTAAGAAAAACATCAGATAATGGAGGCAACATGTATGAAGATGTATCTGTAAGACAACGAAGCATGAGCCATTCAGTGTGAGGCTTCACTAGATATCTCCAGTATCTTTCCCAATCTAACTTTTCTATGTTCTTAACGTGCTCCTCTTTCAATTTTGACACTTCCTGCCACTTCCTTATCAAATATTTTACCAAGGGTAATGCACCAAGAG
Source organism: Pinus albicaulis (assembly GCA_034641835.2). Lineage (NCBI taxonomy): Eukaryota > Viridiplantae > Streptophyta > Pinopsida > Pinales > Pinaceae > Pinus > Pinus albicaulis. The sequence continues at coordinate 794,618,700 of CM076577.1, read as the reverse complement.
GACATCTATCTATGATATTTGCTGCGATCAGGTTCTGGTTGACAATTTCCACAATGTTTGTGGCGACGTATTTAGCTTTGGTTATTTCCCTTTCTGCTTTCTTTAGTTGTATATCCCAATCTGTGAACAATATTTCTTTCTTTGATTCTTCAATTCAAGGTAGGTTGTCCTTTCGACCATCGGAGGAATCCTGCCAGGTAACAACTTGGGATACCTTCTCATCTATTTCATAAAAACTAATTCTCATATCAACAATGCGATTCACAAGTGAATCACTTTGCTCACATAATTCAAGAATGCTAGTTAATTTATGACAAAAGATGACCTGTTGCTATGCCAATAAGGCGTTAAATTCTAAATATGCTTTTCTAAATTCATCAATCTTTGAAACATCTATCATTTTCTCAATGGAGAGCTATAATTTATGAATTTGAGTATCTTTAGAACTAATTTCACCTTGATGCCGGATCTTCAGTTGATGCAGGCTCTCTTGCAGCTCTGCAATTTGTACCCATAGATGTTGACTAGCACTTTTCTTTTATGCTTGTAACTCTGTCTCAAGTTTAAGTATCTTTTCATTTTTTTTCTTTATCAGTTTATGAATTTTTGATGCCTTGTCAATAGTTGCAGATGCATAAGCTCCTGCAAATTGTGATAACCGAGTTAGGTCCTATGAAGGATCTGAATTGGTATATTTCCAAGAAATTTCCATTGACATATATTCTTGAGTGAGAGTCTGGGCATGTTCTATTCTTCTCCTATTTTTCTTCCTGCTATGTAATATTCCTTTTCAGGAATTTCAGCAATATCCTCAGTGAGGATGCTGTATAAGGAAACCAGTGCAAGAATATTTTTTTCCAGGGCTTGGATCCTCAAGAATATGTTGTATGTGGCTTAAATATGGAATGGAATCAGAAAAAAATAACTCTAGCTACAATAAATAGATCTCCCCAACTCAAATCTAGAAAAAGGCATCATAACCCCAGTACATCATAAAATAGAAATGCCAGAGGCAGCAACAACGTTATTATTATTATGTAAACTACAAAAATATATGGAATAACATATATTTTGTGCTTTCATTCATTATAATATAAGAAATTATAGGATTGAATTCTTTTACAAACACATTGGAACCTCCCGGCAAGGATTTCTGGCAAAATAGCAACACAAGATACAGCTCTGCAGAAAATAACGCTGTACCCAAAAAATATGTATTGTGAAATATCTGATATTCTCAAAGAAAGACACACAATACAAGAATAGGCTCAAGATCTTCCACAATAGAACTCATGGAGCTGAAATCACCTCCCCCTCTCCTGAAATAAGCTCAAATGGTTAGATACAACCCCAACTACTGCAGTAATAACGAACTCACTGGGAGTGAATATGCTGTCAAGGTTAGAGGATGGCTTCCTCAAGATATCTGATGAGAATGGAACTCAAGACCTCCCCCTTGAATCTCCCAATCAACTGCAACAACAATGGAACTAGAATTCCCGCATGAGAACTCTTGCACTAAACAGTGCTGCAACTCTGGCTAAACAGCTGAAGATTGCAATCAGTCATAAGAATGAAACAAGAAGTATGAATGAATGAATCCTCTTGCTGCTATCCCTTCCTTTTTATTCTAAGTGAGCTTCTCCATCTCGGGCCCCACACATTGGTGATGTAGCTTCCTTGAGAAGTTTCCTCCCACAAAATTGCGCTACCCTAGTGGTTTTCCCTCCCTTATGACAGCTCTGGTTGACTTGGTCAACTAGCTAGCTCCTTGCTTTTTCTCCTCTTCACACTCAAGAGGCTTTATTTTATCCTACTAGCTCAATCCCTTTTCACATTGGGATAGATTTTGTTGTGTTTCTTACCTCTTATTTCAAAAATGGAGTAATTATAATGTTCCAAGTAGCTATGGCTAATTGGGAACATTACAGTCCTCCCCGCTCAAAATTTTCTTGCCCACAAGCAACAGTAAAGAAGGATGTTGCAAGATCTTCTCCCCCTCCCAAGTGACATCCTCATCTAGAATATTCCTCCATCGGATCAGATATTCTTTGATGACTTTGTTTCTCAACTTCCTCTCCCTTGTGTCTAGGATTGCTTCTGGTTGCAAGATCAAATGACCCTCATCATCCATAGGATGAAGTTCCAAGTTGGCAACTACATTCTTCCCAATGGATTTCTTGAGGCAAGATACATGGAAGATATTGTGGATCTTGCTCCCCTTGGGAAGCTCCAGCTCATAAGCTACCTTACCGACACATCTGTTCACCTTATATGGCCCATAGAAACGTGGCTTGAGCTTTTCAACTCCCTTCACCTTGAGTGTGGAATGTTTTTCAGGCTGAAGGCGTAGGTAGACAAGATCCCCCACCTCAAACTGTCTCTCTATCCGACCACAGTCTGCATATCTTCTGCTGGTTCTGAGCAGTGGCAATGTTATCCTTGAGGGCACTGAGTATATCCTGGTTCTCTTGAATCCAATCTCTTTCCCTTAGAGCTTTACTTGCCCCAAACATAACATCGGCAAATGAAAGTGCCTCATATCCATACAAGACTTGGAATGGTGTCATGCCAATAGAGAGATGGTGAGTAGTGTTGTAACAGTACTCCCCCAAGTGGAGCCACTGCAACCAAGCTTTATGCTGCCTGGCCACATAGTTTCTCAAGTAGCCTTCTAGCCACTTGTTCACTATCTCCGTCTGCCCATCAATTTGGGGGTGATAACTAGTGCTGGGGGTCAAATCAGTTCCCACTAATCAGACAAGTTCCTGCCAAAAGCCATGCATGAAGCGGTTGTCCCGATCACTCACTATGGTCCTAGCGAGACCATGGAGTCTAAATACATCTTTGAAGAAGAGTTCAGCTACCTGTGAAGCAGTATAATGTGCAGAGATGGAAAAGAAATGAGCATAATTTGTTAGTCTATCAAAAACAACATAAATACAGTCCTTACCCTGCACTGCCGGTAAGCCGGTGATGAAGTCCATAGAGATGCTTTCCCACTTCCCATCCAGAATAGGTAGTGGCTGTAACAATCCAACAGGATAAGTGTGCTCTCCATTATTTTGTTGGCAAGTGGTACATTCCTTGACATGCCGGAGCACATCCTCCTTGAGACCCTTCCATGAGAATCTCTCCCTGATAGATCTTTAAGTTTTTGCGAAACCTTGATGCCCGGAAAGTGGGGAATCATGTGAGGCCACTAAGATATTCTCCTTGAGCTTAGAATTCTTAGCCAAGTAGATCTGATCCTTGTAATAGATAACCTCATCCATCACTCTAAATCTCTCATCCGGTACCACCCCATCAAGTATCCCGCATGAAAATTCATCTTTGGAGTACTCAACTAAAAGTCGAGCCTTCCAATCTGCATCCATGCCCCTCATGGATAGCGTTGTAGGCCTCCTGGAAAGTGCATCAGCTACTATATTTCTCTCCCCCTTGACATATTCTATGTCAAAGTCATAGGCCTGGATTTTTCTCACCCACTTCTGTTGTCTTTCCTAAAGCTGCCTCTATTCAAGAAAGAATCTAAGGCTGTTGTGACCAGTCTTCACCTTGAACTTATTCCCCACCAAATATTGCCGGAATTTGGCTAATTCATGCATGATAGCCAACATTTCTTTATCATATATGGGGTATAGCTTCTCATGAGGGAGCAAATTTCTGCTCTCAAAGGCTATAGGATGCCCCCCTTGCATCAAGATTGCCCCAATACCTTCACCTGATGCATCACATTCTAACACAAAATGTTGATAAAAGTTAGGTAAAACCAAAAAATGACAACTATTCATTACCTCTTTGAGCTTATCGAAAGCCCTCTGCGCTGTGGGTGTCCACTAGAAAGCCCCCTTCTTTGTCAAGTCTATAAGTGGTGCTACTAGTTGTGAGAACCCTTTCACAAACTTCCGGTAATATGTGCATATGCCCACAAACCCTTTGAGTTCTGTCACATTCCTAGGTTCAGGCCAATCTCGGATAGCTTGAATCTTCTCCTCATGTACCCTTACTCCATCCATCCCTATGATATGCTCCAAATACAACATCTCTGTGAGGCCAAATTCACATTTTGGAGAGCTTGGCATAGAATTGCTGCTCCTTGAGGATATGTAAGACTATCTCAATATGTTGCAAGTGCTTCTCCCAAGTGCGGCTGTAGATTAGAATATCATCAAAGAAGACCAATACAAACTCCTGCAAATGAACTCGGAAGATATGATTCATACAGGATTGGAAAGTTGCTGGAGCATTAGTCAATCCAAAGGGCATTACTAGAAACTCAAAATGCCCATAGTGACACCTGAACGCTATCTTGGCGATATCTGGCTCTCTCACCTTGATTTGATGGTACCCGGACCTCAAATCAATCTTGGAGAAATATTTGGATCCCCTCAGCTCATCCATGAGTTCATTGATCTTGGGTATAGGGTACTGGCTCTTCAAAGTCTTCTTGTTCAAGGCCCTATAATCGACGCACATCCTCAATGTGCCATCTTTCTTCTTTACCAAAACCACCGAGGAAGCAAAAGGACTAGTACTAGGCCGGATGTGCCCTAGTGCTAGCAGCTCTTGGATAGATCTTTCAATCTCATCCCTATAGGCCTTGGGATGTCTATAAGGAGTGGTGATCACTACTTGTACCCCTTTTTTCAACTCAATGGTGTGTTCAAACCCTCGGTCAGGAGGTCTCCCTGGTGGGATATCTCCAAATACTGTAGAATACCAGTCCAAAAGGGATTGAACATCTGGATGCACCGGTGTGTCCTTTCTCTTCACCTAGGATACATGCAGCTCCACTACCCATGCAATGTCTCCTCTGCGCAGATCTGCCTCCATCCTATGTGCTGAAACAACCTGAGGAGGACATGTGCTCATACCCTTGATCTTTTGTGGCTGGCCATCCTCTCCTCTAGTCCATTCCATCTCCAGAGTTCTCCAGTTAGTGGTAAATCTCCCAAGAGTGACTAACCACTGGACTCCCAATATGATATTGGTGTTTGGAATATCTACCACAAAGAAATGGTCTGTCAAGGTATAGGTACCCATAGTAATGGTCAGTGCTGGAACATAATTGGCACATTGTAGAGTCATGACTCCTGGGACCAAAACTAAAAATCCCTCAAACTCCTCCATGGGAATTCCTCTCTTGTGTACCAGTTGTGCATCAATAAAATTGTGAGTGGCTCCACTATCTATCAATACAGAAACTATTTGCCCCATGATGGTGCCTCTTACTCTCAAGGTTAGATATTTTGGGACCCCTCTTAATGCTGCAACAGCTCCTCCTCTTGGGGCAAAGTATCTTATGGGTTGTACAGCGCTGGCATCCTTCTTGGAGTAGGTATTGATAGGATGTGCTTTCCCTATAACACATTTCTCCTCCAATTCCTAAACAAGGATTGTCTCCCTTGGCCTTGAATGGGTTTTCTGCTGTAAAAAGGTTCTTGCCCTAGGCAAGATGTGTTGTAGATCCCTAGCTTTCTCCACAGCTTCAAGGAGTGTAGTTGGTTTTGTATATTTTACCAACCCTTGTAATGGTTCAGCCATCCAATTCAAAAACATGCATACCTTCCTGCTCATAGTGAGGTTGGAGACCATCACTGAAAGCTGCAGATACTGAGCAATATAATCCTCAAGATCTCCCTCTTGCTTGAGTTTGGTTATCTTGGCAAAGTGGGCTTTCGGATCCCTTGAGTCAAATCTCTCCACTAGCTTCTTGGTGAAAGCTGAGTATGAAGTGATATGATGATGTCCAAGTGTGGTTAGTCCATGAAACCACTAGTCTTGAGCCTCCCCTTCTAGATGAAACACAACTATCTTGATAGCTTCCATTTCAGAAACCTTGTGAAGCTGAAAGTATGTGTCCATATTCTATACCCATGCCTTTGATGTGTTTTTAGGTGTCCCATCAAATGGGGGCAAGAAAAACCCTACCATACTGCATTGTAGGGCTGATCCCTGCATCAAGTTATCCTCCCTTTGATGAGAATCATTCCTCCTTCCATCCTTGATCCGACAAAATTCCTAAAAGCTCAGGTGCTCCTTGAACCTTTGAGACTGGAGCTCATATTCTTCAAAATATTCTCCTAGAGAACCCTCCTTGTCTCCTTCAGTTAAAAATGAAGGCATGGTGGAGCGTTGTGATGTAGTTGAATGTCCCATGCCATTTGCAGTGCTGGTACTTGCCTTAGGGAAAAACCCTAAAGAGTCTTCTTCCTGCCTCATCTCCTTGAGATCCCTTGCAATGTTCTGTAGGGTTTGAAGTACGAGCCTTGAGATGTCTTCCTTCTCCATGCTGAAGAGAAATATCCCCCCCACAAGTTGAGCCAAGAGTAGAGCTCTGATACCACTGTAATATTCCTTTTTAGGAATTTCAGCAATATCCTCAGTGAGGGCATTGTATAAGGAAACCAGTGCAAGAATAACGTTGTCCAAGGCTTGGATCCTCAAGAATATGTTGTATGTGGCTTAAATATGGAATGGAATTAGAAAAAATAACTCTAGCTACAATAAACAGATCTCCCCAACTCAAATGTAGAAAAATGCATCATAACCCTAGTACATCATAAAATAGAAATGCTGGAGGCAGCAACAACGTTATTATTATTATGTAAACTACAGAAATAGATGGAATAACATATATTTGGAGCTTCAATTCGTTATAAGATAATAAATGAGAGGATTGACCTCTTTTACAAACACATTGGAACCTCTCGGCAAGGATTTTCAGCAAAATAGAAACACAAGATACAAATCTGTAGAAAATAACGCTGTACCCAGCAACTATGTATTGAGAAATATATGATATGCTCAAATAAAGACACACAATACAAGAATAGGCTCAAGACCTTCCACAATAGAACTCATGGAGCTGAAATCACCTCCTCCTCTCCTGAAATAAGCTCAAATGGGTAGATACAACCCCAGCTACTGCAGCTACTGCAGTAATAACGCACTCACTGGGAGTGACTGCACTGTCAAGGTTAGAGGATGGATTCCTCAAGATATCTGATGAGAATGGAACTCAAGACCTCCCCCTTGAATCTCCTAATCAACTGCAACAACAATGGAACTAGAATTCCCGCATGAGAACTCTTGCACTAAACAGTGCTGCAACTCCGGCTAAACAGCTGAAGATTGCAATCAGTCATAAGACTGAAACAAGAACTATGAATGAATGAATCCTCTTGCTGCCATCCCTTCATTTTTATTCTAAGTTAGCTTCTCCATCCCAGGCCCCACACATTGGTGATGTAGCTTCCTTGAGAAGTTTCCTCCCACAAAACTGCACTGCCCTAGTGGTTTTCCCTCCCTTATGAGAGCGCTGGTTGACTTGGTCAACTAGCTAGGTCCTTTCTTTTGCTCCTCTTCACACTCAAGAGGATTTATTTTATCCTCCTACCTCAATCCCTTTTCACACTAGGATATATTTTATTGTGTTTCTTACCTCTTATTTCAAAAATGGAGTAACTATAATGTTCCAAGTAGCTATGGCTAATTGGGAACATTACATGCTAACAATTGCTTTGCATCTAGGACAATAAAAGATATCTAAAGGATGGATTTATTGAATATTTAAAACAATTTTAGAGTTTGGGAAGGCTGGGATGTATTCCATTCTCTTAGTTCTTATCATTTTTTTAGAGGGCCTAACAGTAAATGGGTCCCTACTTGTAGAAGGGGGAGTTTGTAAATTTTGTTGTTGGTCAATAATCATGGAAGCGTATTCTTTTTGGAGTTTGAGGTCAAAATATTTCCAGACATCTTTAATATTTTTGGGGAAATCCAGATCTATTGTTTGAACTTGAACTGAATTTTCTTGATCTAGTGTATTAAGGACTTCAGTATCCTTAATAAACGATTCATTTTCTTTTTGAGTCATGGTTTGAGAGACATCCAAGATCTTGAGTGGAATTGTCTCCAATCTCTTGTTTTTGTATTGCTAAAAATTTAATAGCTGTGGTGGGTGAAGGAATAAATTTTCCAACTTCTTAAATGCAACATAGTTTTCAACAAAATCAACAAGTCGTCAAAATCATCATCTTCATGCACAATGGGTCTCATTTTTACTTGAGTAGTGAAGTTATTGGCCACTTTCAGGGGATCATATTGCCTATTTGGAATTGTAAACAATTTAAAACACTCTATTTGGCCAATTTCTAGTATATCATGCTTTTAGTTGTCTATTCCATACACACCACAGTTAATTGGAAAGGAAGGCCATAATTCCTTCTTGGCTTCTTACAAAAATCTGGTCAAACCATTTCCCACAGATTGGTATGTGATTTCTCTTGCGAGGATCTTATTAGGAACATATAGTGGTAGGAAATGTGTATGTTCTAGGCTAAAAAATAATTGTACATAGGTGAATGATTCCTCACCAAAACATTTTCCTATAGAAAAAAAGTCGGCTTGGGCCTCTTTTGAAAGCCTGGGGGCTTTCTCATTAAAAGAAATTTCAAAAAGTAGTAGTATAACTCCATGACATATTATGTAAAAATGACTTTCATATTTGGACTCCAAGAGAATACTATGAAATACATGAATGGGAAGGGGATATTGAGTAGTCCATTTCCAGCCCATGGCTAGAAAATATGATGTAGAACATACAACATCCATAATATAACCACTCATATAAAATGAAGGAAAAATTTTAGAAGAGATAGAGCGATTCTTTTTGTACTCTAAAATTTGGGTGGCAATATTATTTGAAAGAATATTTCCCCAATCCATAACATAAGCATCAACTGTTGCTTCCATAAGGGGAACCCATTCTACTGAGAATCTAGTTGTGTCTGACTGACCAAAAAGTCTAGACATCATAGATGAGATATAACAATAGGGACTTGCGAGAGAATTAGTAGAATACATACTATTTTCATCATTCTTGTGTTTGTTAGGATTACTCCTCCACTGCTTTATTGGCGCTGATTTGAGTTCATTTTCCTTAGCAATTTTTTTAGGGAATTATTTATCATAAATCTTATCATGGTCAGGAAGATGGTACATTTTCTTCAGATCCTCCAACTTAAAGGAACTAATCATTGTTCCTCTATTGATAAGGAAGGTTCTGTCCCCAATATTAAGATTGTCGATAATCCACCTCACCATATTTGTAAATGGTAGTATCTTGGTCCCTGTTGCAATTCAGTGAAGAAATGAATTGGCTACATCTCCAATCATAGCTTCAAAAGAATTTGGGGCATCCATTGTTGCTTTTCTCTAAATTTTGTGTGGTTTCTCATCTTCAAATAGCTTTTACATAGATTCCCATAGGGAGGATCTGCTCTCAGGTCCGCAAGTTGTATATGTGAACAAGGGAAACATCTCTATTGTCTCTGAAGTAGTACGTACAGGATTAATAGGAGCGATATGCTTCTTTTGTTTCTTCAAAGCCTTAGACAATTTAGAAGAACTTTGATTACTCGAACTTGCCTGTAAATAAGTAAGAAAGAGTAAGTGGGAAGTAGGAACCTTTGAGTTTTACAATATGCACAAATACCATAGTAATTAGAAACATTGAAAATGGATGAGACTTCGCATGCTAATGGGATATGAATTGAATTCTCGTTGCAGGGAAATGATTATGGTGGTATGGGTGATAAAACCGTTAATTTATGACATTGATAACTAATATGGATTATCGTGCCATTACAATCATTTCTCAATCAAAACCATATCTATCGCATTACATCATGACTCGTGTGTAATCTCTTCATTAAATACTGAAGAGCTAGATTTTCTACCTGTTGCGTCATCGCAATTGCAATATCAGCGAGGTTAACAACATGCAATATGTGTTTGTGTAATGGGCGTGCACTATGTGATATGCGATGCGATCACTTTATTGCATCGACGATTATGGGCAGTCACAAAATAGCATGGTTGAGTTATTTGCGATAATGCGATGCAATACACTTTATCACATCGGCAAGTAAGAGCAAGAGGAAATGAGAGTGTCAAGATAAATTTCGATTTGCGAAATGTGATTTAGCTAACGTGGCAGAAGTCGGTCCATGTGGTGTTTTTTATCGAATTTTACTTAAAAATATGGCTTTTTCCTCATATAAAAGCGATTCGGTAATATTCATTGGATTGAAAAAATGTTTTAAATCATTATTTTCGTTATGTACATGATTTTGCGATTTGCGAAATGTGATGTATCTCTGCTTAAGCATTTTAAAAGTCAATTCTTAATGTTTTCATCCCTTTTTAACCCCTATTCCTATCAAAAGAAATATTCTAAGTTTTTATTTGCTTAAACTCTAAAAATTTAAAAGGGTCCCCATTATTTTCTAAAGTAACTATGGCTTAAAATAATGGGGGTTGTTGATTTACACAACAATTGGCGGTTAACTAGAAGATCCAGTTATCTCTGAAAAACACTTTCTTGAATATCTTCAAATAAGTAGAAATAATTTAAGGAAACAAGAATTATTTTCAAAAATATTTAAATGAACAAAATTAATTTGAATATAAAAACTCATCTACAATGTTAATCTTCTATAAACCTTTCATATATAAATATTTCCTTTAGTCTGTATCTATCATTATATGGTTTAAAATATAAAGTAGGTTTTCTTCTATGTAACTTGGCTTTGTAATTTGCTCCTTTTGTCATAGGTAGAGCCACTGCTGCTAGTAAATATTAATAGCTTAAGCAAGGTTACCTTTTAACCATCAATAACTCAATATCCCATCCATTTATGTACAATTTCTTTGAGTTAACTCCTTAGTTACTCATTTTTCTTTTTCTCTTAAAAAGTCATTGTCCTGGCTTGATAAATAGAAAGTGACAATGCCATTCACTAGTTATGATTTAGATTGAACAAGATGGCTCGTGATGAGACCCCTTGTCTTATGATTTTTTATAATCATGAGCCATTACCCTGTTTTGGTGTGCAATTGTGGTAATATCAGTTAATCATTAACTTATGATCATGGTAAGAAAGCTGTGATGAGACTTCTTATCATTTTACGTTTTTTTATTTTTTATTTTATTCTTGAATTACACTCTAAAAATGTGTTTTCAATGGATGAGGAGAATTATTGACTCCTTAAGAGTTTTGGATGACAATTTAGAGTTAAATATGCTTAGTTACAAAAAGTCATTTTATTTGTAAATGTGAACCCTTTTTCTGATTGATAATAGGTAAAAATAATTTACCAATTCTGAGTTTACAAAATTTACAATTTCGATGGGAAAAATATCAGAGTTCTATGGTATTCATTCAATTTTCTAAGTTGGTAGTTATTTCCTCAAAAATTTTGATTTAAAAAAAATAAAAACATAAAATAATTCAGAGGTATTGCGAACAACTAGAAGCATGTAATCAACCATTATTTTCTAAAAAGAAAGAAAAGAAAATTTATATAATACATTTAGAAGAAAATCTTCTTCTAAGAAAACAATTTTTTCAGGATTAGCCCATTAACAGGGTGTAAGTCTTTTCTCCCTTGAAGGTCTTGTAACATAAAGTTTGATGGACCGATTTTTTCAATCATTTGGAATGGTCCAAGCCACATTCTTTGGAATTTAGTATTCTTACCTTTTTCGTAATGTGCTTTTTCCCATTTGAGTATGATATATCCAACTTGGAAATATTTTGGAGAAACAAAATTTGCATCAAAAGAGCTTTTCACTATTTGCTGATGATGATCATGAGTTATTTTGGACTTTTCCCTTTCTTCTTCCATTTTAAGGATCTGTGACATTCTTAATTGTAGGGAAGAAGAAGGTACTTCATCAATAAATTTAACTAGGGATAGCGAGGGAAGAGCTAAGTTTGAAGGAATTACAACTTATTTCCCATAAACTAGATGGAACAGAGAAGTTCCTATGGAGGCCTTTTGAGTAATTCTATCTGCCCATGGTGCAAATGTTAAAGATTTATGCCAATTTTTCTGATTTTGATTAATAGTTCTTTTGATAATTCTTATGAGATTTTTGTTTGTTGATTCTGCTAAACCATTACCTTGAGGATAATAGTTAGCAGAGTATTTAAGTTTAAAACCTATTTTAAGAGAAAATTCTATCATATTATTTCTTGAAAAATACGATGCATTATCAAACATAAGTGCATTAGGTAAGCCAAATCTAGTAATAATTAATTGATCAATAAATTCAATTATGGCTTCAGAATTAGCTACCTTTAGTGGAATTGCCTCCACCCACTTAGTAAAATAATTTGTTTGGATGAGTTAGGAACAATCTCACCTATGATATCCAATCCCAATTGTTCAAAAGGTTAATCAATGTTGACTAGTGTTGAGTCTCAAATCTGCATCTTTCTTATACACCTTTCTAGACCTTTTTCATTCACCTGGACCTTCTAAGTCAGCAATATCATTGCATATTAATTGTAAAAGAGCATTTAAAATGGTTTTTAACTATGTTTTGTGTTTGCTGTTTGATTTAGATTTTTGCTCATTTAACTACGGAATCTTGTCACTTTCCGCAGCTGCTGTAACTTTCCGCAGCCATTTTGTTAAAGTCTATGTTGCAGGTATCTTCAGGAAAATCGAGCCACATGGGCAAGTTAGAAATGACATGGACATGGATCGTGTCCTATTGGCTTAGTCGAATTCACCTAAGAAGGCTGTGGTCAAAGGTGGCCAAGTGGTGGTCAACCAAAGAGTCCCACAGTGACAGAACTCTGTTTCTCATCATGTGAAGATTTGTGTGGCCGTTTCTAAATCACGGGAGACATATCAACACCTGTAAATGGCTCCATAAGCCGAATCCAACATCCACTCTCCATAGATTTAATCCTCACGGCGGCCATAATGCTAGATCTCTGGACGTGATGGTTCACGTGTCTTCTATCAACGCAGACTTTAGGGAATTAGTTATATCTCCCTCTGTTATAAATAATGCGTTCTCATACGCATAATAGTTAGATCTTCTTTAGCTCTGTAATGTAATTGCGTTGCCATTGTGCTGTGACATTTCTCTGACCGCATTTTAATATATGAGAAGACTTTGTTCAAAAGCGTAGTTCGTATTTGAAAGCTGCTTCCCGAGGTCTGTGCAGAGGGCCCCTGCACACGCTGAGGTTTTGTGTACTATTGTATAGTTTCATGCTTCATTTCTTTATGTTCATTGTGCTATAGTCATTCACATGTATATACATTACATATTTCATGGTATTTACATTTCATATTTGTCCATAATCTTTCATGTTTTATATTTTACTTATGTTCATAATCTTTTATGTTTTATGTTGTTGTTAACTGATCAGTGCTCTTGTTTTAGATTACAATAGGCAGCCCGGGCATTTGCACATATTTTTCATAATGATTAATGACATGGAATCAATATTGACCTTCTGCTGATTTCCTTTTCTTAGTGTTTGTTTAATTCCAGCACTGTTTTGTTTATTCAGTCTTGCACATTTTCTTTAGTAGTTAGATTAGATATTAAATTTCTCATGTCATTTTCAGTTACCTCCGAAATCCATAGCGAGACTAATGGTGAGGAATTGAAGTATGAATGTGTAGTTTGATATTAGTTTACTTTTATGCAAGTTAGATATTAAACTGTTCATGTCATTTTCAGTTACTTCCGAAAGCCATAGCGAGACTAATGGTGAGGGATTGAAGTATGAATGTGTATTTTGATATTAGTTTACTTTTCTGCAAGTTAGATATTAAACTATTCATGTCATTTTTAGTTACTTCCGAAAGCCATAGCGAGACTAATGGTGAGGGATTGAAGTATGAATGTATAGTTTGATATTAGTTTACTTTTCTGCAAGATAGATATTAAATTGCTCATGTCATTTTCAGTTACCTCCGAAAGCCATAGTGAGACTAATGGTGAGGGATTGAAGTATGAGTGTGTAATTTGATATTAGTTTATTTTTCTGCAAATTAGATATCAGATTGCTCAAGTTGTTTATGATTACCTTCGAAAGCCATAGCGAGACTAATGGTGAGGGGTCAGAATATGAGTTGATATAATTTGATTTTAGTTTTACTTTACTTGCAATCTTTTCTTTGAGTACAGTTTCTTTTGTGTTTAGACAGCAGCAAGGGTAATGTTTTTCATGATCAATAGTTCACTGTTTGTTTAACTAGAATAGTAGCACATTTTCATTTCCTTTTAGGAACTAATTTTCTCATCGTATGTTTCAAAATCCTTTTGAAGTTTGAAGTTTGGTAAATCATTATAAAGGACATCATTGCCTTGAACAAACATAACCATACTTTCCTTTTAGAATTTCCATTAGGAAACCAACCAAGATAAAAAGAAAAAAAACCAAAAACGACAAAAAAGTAAGAGATAGGTTATCTTGCACATATAGTGCGCCACACTTCGTCAGCTTACGAATCCCGGATTGACAAATTAATGTAGCAATTTAGGACACACTAAATTGACCAAACATTTTGGCGCCGTTGCCGAGGAAGTGTAACTAGGTAGCCAATTTCTTAAAAAAAAAACAATAAAAAGAAGGGAAAAATTGATAACTTCTTGAAGTATGCTCTCCTCTTGCACCTAGTGTGATATGGAGGATCAGAAAAGAGAGTTATTGGTTCAATAATTTCTTAAGTATGCTCTCTTCTTGCACCTAGTGTGACCTGGAAGATCAGAAAGAGAATTATTAGCCCAACTTAAAAAAAATAATAAAAATGACATGCATAGAGCAAGAGATTCTAGGGGAAGGTTTATAGCTAAAGCCAAGAGTTCGATTTTCACAACTCCATCTTCTTCAGGGCATAGACAAGATTCACCACCATCTACCCCTAGCCTTAAGATTCTTGGAATTCAAGGAGCAGCTGAATTAGAGGATTCTCCTATACCACCTACTAAATCTCATTTAGAAAAGGACCCTTTCTTTACTTCTACAGGAGAGTATATTGTAATCAAAGAAGTAGAATCACCTGAAGAAGAAAAGGAAAAGAATCCCTCTCATCCTCCCTTGATAGAAGAACCAAAGGACTTTGAGGACTCTAAAGAAACTATCATGGCAGAGGAAATAATAGATGGATAGAGGTAGAGGAGGAGGAAACAATGGAGATAACAATGGTGAAGGTAATAATGGAAGAAATAGGGAAGGGGACAACTTGTTTGGATTCCCTATAGTTGATGAGGAAACTCATACAACAATGAAAAACATCTCACCATCTGTCCTCCCTAACTTTTATGGTTTGCGAAGTGAGGATCCTGAAACATTTTTGTTTGAGTTTGAAGTCGTGTGCCGAACCTATGATTATATGGAAGACTCTCAAAAACTCAAACTGTTTCCTTCAACATTGAAGGGAGCTGCTTTGAAATGGTTGATGGGATTAGCCACCCAATCTATTAGGACTTGGAATGACATGAAACAAACATTTTTGGATAGATACTTGGACTATTGCATGCCCACCAATCACAAGGATGAGGTATTCAAAATGATGCAAAAAGAAGATGAAAATTTGGAAGAATTACTTGAAATATTTCAATACAAATTAAAAAGAGAAAAGATGAGAAATTTAGATGAAGAAAATTTGAAAGCCCTTATATTAAAAGCCATTAGAGATGAATGGATAGATATTTTAAACATGATGGGGAAAGGAGACATTTCTCAACTTCCACTTTGTGACATAACAGAACTATGTGTCCATCTCTCAAGAGGAAAATATAAAACAGGAAAAGGGCCTAGGGATCCTTCTCTTATCAGGGCTAACAAATTTGCAACTGGATCAGTAAGTAGGGCAGAGATTGGAAATATGCTTGATGAATTCAAAATTGATATCTTAGGGAGCCTTAGTGAACAACTAGACACCCTTAAGATCCAAAACAAGCAGAAAGCAGAAACAAATTCTCAAGCCATCTTTTGTCCAAAATGTAGGAAGAAACATGCTTTAAGGGAATGTCCCTTGGATGCAAAAGTTGTAGAAACATGTATGATTTTCTCAGAGAATCATGAGACCAAGGATTGTCCTTCAATTCCTGGACTCAAAGCTGTCTTTCAAGAAGACCCAAATTCAGTAGAATCTCTCTATTTTGTTGCAAGAAGACCTTGGCAGGAACACCAAAATCAAGGGTTTAACAACCCTATGAATCTTCAAAACCCACCAAATTGGAATCCTTGGCAACAACCTTGGCCCCAACATCAAAATCCATATCAACCATGGGTACAAGGGATGCAAAATCCTTATGGGAGATTTGCTCAATTTTATCAATATCCTCCATCTTTTCAAAATCAACAAGCTCCACAACTTCCAAACCCAAATCCACAGCTTTCATTGCCATTTCCACAACAACAACCTTCTCAACAAAATCCAAATCCTCAACTCATGCTCCCATACCAACAAAAGACAAATCAACTTCCAGCTCAGCCATTGCCAAATCCTAACAATAAAAATCCTCAGAATACTTACATGATAGAAGGACAACAATTTCCTACCTATATGATTGTTCCTCTCGATGATGTACAACTCAGGTCTGGTAGAGTTTTAGAAAAACCTTCTATAGATGTCCAAGAGCAAGATACCTCTAAGGAGGACTCTCTTAAAGTCAATAAGGGTTCTGAGGAAGCATCTCTTCAAAACTCAAACATTCAAAAAGAGAAAGAAAATTTAACACCCACAACTCCTATAGTTGAGCAACCTGCATCTTCATCTACACCTCCTTTTCCTGAAAGACTACAAACTGACAAGGGGGTGGAAAAACAAATCTTGTTGCCTAACTATGATTTTCTAGATGAATTAAAGAATGTTTGTATCAAGATTCCCTTGCTACAAGCCATTCGAGAGATTCCTATTCTAGCAAAAATAATAAAGGAGTTGAGTCTCAAAAGACCAGGGAGGAAACTAAAAGACACAAGAAGAATCCACCTGGTAGGAAAAATTGCAGATATCATGATGGGAAAAATTACCATGCAGAAGTATGTAGATCCAGGAAGTCCAATTGTCAAGACACATATAAATGGGATAGAAATTCCAAACACATTGATTGACTTAAGGGCTGCTATCAACATTATGAGTAGACAGACTATGGAACAGCTAAAACTTCCTAATCTTCTTTTTACACCTACTTTACTGCAACTTGCAGATCGATCAATTATCAAACCAGATGGTGTATTAGAAGATATTTCAGTCTCCTTAGATTCTTGAGAATATCCAGTAGATTTTATGATTTTGACTCCCAAGAGTAATCTAGGAGGGCACCCACTTATCTTAGGAAGACCTTGGCTAGCCACGGCTGATGCTTTCATTAGTTGTAGATCTGGGGATATGTACATTTCTAATGGTAATTCGACAAAGAAATTCAATTTGTATCCTCCAGCAAAAGCAATCACAGAAGTAGGAGACAATGAATGGGTTGATGATGAGGATATTATACAACTTGTCTTTACCATTTCTGAAATTAGTGAGGATAGTCAAATTCTGAACACATTAGAAAATTTTGAGACATCTTCAGAATATGACCCCACAATTTCAGTTGAAATCTGACATAGAATATTTATCATCAAGACAAATGTCTCTTTACTCTATGGAAGAGTTTGGTAGTTCTACCATTGAGATTTTTCCAGGAAAAACATTGAATATCAACAAACATTTGGAAAAGTCACAACAAGAAGAACTAATAAAAATCTTGCAAAAACATTCTACTGCATTTGCATGGGAGTATACTGACATGAAAGGTATTGATCCTAAGACTTGCATCCATCATATCTATATTGAGGAAAACAGTAGACCAATCAGACAACCTCAAAGAAGGATGAATCCAAATCTTGGGGAGATAGTGAAAGAAGAGCTCCAAAAACTTCTCAATGTAAACTTCATTTATCCAATTTCAGATAGCCGATGGGTTTCTCCTTTGGTTATAGTACCAAAAAAGAATGGTAAATGGAGGGTATGCATTGATTACAGGGAATTGAACAAAGCAACTTTGAAGGATCACTTTCCTTTGCCTTTTATCGATCAGGTATTAGATACATTAGTAGGTAAAAAGTAATTTTCATTTTTGGATGGTTTTAGTGGCTATAATCAAATTCAGGTAGCACCTGAAGATCAAGATAAGACCACATTTACTTGTCCATGGGGAACTTTTGCCTACCGAGTACTTCCTTTTAGGTTATGTAATGCACCTGCAACATTCCAAAGAGCAGTACTAGGAATTTTTTCTGATCTAATCCATGATTGTGTAGAGGTTTATATGGATGATTTTACAGTTTATGGTAATTCATTTGAAGAGGCATTAGAAAATTTGGAAAAATTCCTTAAAAGATGTAAAGAAACAAACCTTTCATTAAGCCATGAAAAATGCTTTATGATGTTTACTGAAGGTATTGTTTTGGGGCATCATATTTTAGGAGATGGGATTAAGGTTGATAGATCAAAAGTTGAAGTCATCTCCAAATTGCCTATTCCAAATTGTCAAAGAGATGTTAGAAGTTTTCTAGGATTTACTGGATACTATAGAAGATTTATAGAAAACTTCACTAAAATAGCATCTCCACTCTTCAAACTGCTTACAAAAGACTGTGAATTCAAATGGGATCATGATTGTCAATCAGCCTTTGAAACTTTGAAAACAAGAATGTCTGAAGCACCTATCTTGAGAGGACCAAATTGGAAACTCCTTTCCATATTTCTACAGATGCTTCAGATACAGCTCTAGGAGCTGTGTTGGGTCAAAAATATTTAGTCCCTTATGCTATTTACTATACTAGTAAAAATTTGACTCCCACTGAGTTGAACTATACTGTAACTGAAAAAGAGTTTTTAGCTGTTGTTCATGCAATCAATAAGTTTAGAATTTATATAACAGGCTATGAAACTTTTATTCATACTGATCATTCTGCGATTAGATATCTAATGAACAAACCTGTTACTAATGGCAGAGTGACAAGATGGCTCCTACTTTTGCAGGAATTCAATATTACTGTGTTAGATAGACCAGGGAAACAAAATACAGTAGCTGATTTCTTGTCTAGGATTCAGAATTTTAAAGAAGATTCTCCTGTAGAGGATAAGTTTCCTGATGAATACTTGTTTGCAGTAACTATTAAGACTCCTTGGTATGCAGATATTGCTAACTATTTGGTTACAGGGAAACTACCTTCACATTTATTTCCAAGTGAAAAAACGAAAAATTATTCAGGAGAGTTCAAAATATTCATGGATTTCTAACGAATTGTTTAAAACAGGGCCGGATCTTGTGATCAGAAGATGTGTCAGGGAAGATGAAATGCCTGATATTCTTAAGGCATGTCATGATGAACCATGCGGCGGACACTTTGCAGACAAAAGGACAACCTATAAAATCCTCTCTTTAGGATATTATTGGCCTTCCCTCTTCAAAGATGCAAAAAAATATGTCAAAAGGTGTGACAGCTGCCAAAGAGTAGGGAAACCTACCCTTTCAAATGAAATGCCATTGCAAACACGGGTACTCATCGAACCCTTTGAAAAATGGGCTTTAGATTTCATTGGACCTATTAATCCACCATCTAAGCAAAAGAAGTATATATTGGTTTGTACTGATTATGTTACTAAATGGGTAGAAGCCAAAGCATTGGTATCTGCTACTGAAAATTCAGTTGTTCATTTTCTTTATGAGGATATTTTTACTCGCTTTGGTGTTCCAAGAGAAATTGTGACAGATCAGGGGAGCCAATTCACATCCAACTTGGTGGAGAAGTTGATGAAAGAATACAAAATCAAGCACAGAAGATCTACTCCTTACCATCCGCAAGCAAATGGTCAAGTGGAGTCCACAAACAAAGTTCTTGAAAGTATCATCACCAAAACTGTTCATCTACACAGAAGAGATTGGGCGGAAAGGCTTTCTGAAGCCTTGTGGGCCTACAGAACTACATGGAGAAATACAACAGGACATTCTCCCTATGAACTTGTTTATGGGAAAGAAGTCCTACTCCCCATTGAGTTCCAAGTCAAGACCTTCAAGATAGCAGTTCAGTTGGGGATGGATTTATCAGAATCTCAAAAGCATAGAATGGAGCAGTTGAATGAGCTAGATGAGATCAGACAAGAGGCAATTCTAAGAACTGATCTAGTTCAATATCAAAGAGCTAAATGGCATGACAAATACATCAAAGAGAAGAAGTTCCAAGAAGGAGATTGGGCATTGCTATTTGATTCCAAGTTTAAAGATTTTAAAGGAAAATTTCAGACTCATTGGCTTGGGCCATATGAGATTGACAAGATCTTTAGCAATGGAGCGGTAAGAATCAAGACCATTGATGAATTTCAAACTCCTCTTATTGTGAATGGCCACAGATTAAAATTCTATCATAAGCCACTCTCAAAAGAGGAATTTGTAAAAATGTTTCAAGAAAATTCTGCAATCAGGCTGGTACAGAAGAATTCTTCTTCTCCACCAGCCTAGCCTTTGTTCTTTTCAGTTAAAAAAAGAAAAAGAAAAAGAAATAATTGTATAAGCCTGAAAACCAATCATTGATTGGCAGTCTTATACAGAAAATGTAGGGTGAAAATCAGAAACACCTAACACCCTATATTTTCCAAAAAAAAATCTCTCTTTCATTTCATAAGTTTTGTGACCACCCACTCCATTCCATTCCACTTCATTCCACTTCATTTCACTCCACTTCATTTCACTCCATTTCATTCCATTTCACTTCATTTCATCTGTTTCATTTCATTTCACCAATAAAATTTTCTTTCATGACCATTTTCATTCAGTCAGTTATCATCCTTCTATTTCCATTCACCCAAATAATAGATGTGTCAGTTTCCGCAGCTGACACTTGTTTCCGCAGCTGACACCAGTTTCCGCAGTCGGAAGCAGATTCTGCAGCTACCACTCTGTTTTTCAAAAAATGTACAGCCAGATGTTAGTTCAATAATCATGAAATCAAATGCAGGTATGAAGACATATTATGAATACATGGGGCATTCAAGATATCAATGAGGAGCAACTAATTGAATACCAATGAAAAATGGCAAGAATTCCAAGGTATGAGTAAAAATTTATTTCAAATGGCATTCAAGAACATTTTTACATAGTTATAAACCATAGCTCCATTATATGAAATGATTGTGTTCACAAACTCTGTAACTATTCCACGATCTCTATATGATCCTCCCACAATCCTTGCATTCATTTTCAAATGGTCCCATAATCAAGCCTCTGATCTTCACTCATACTCCGATACTCCACCTGTGATGATGAAATGTGGTTGATTTGACTACGGCTTCTTTCAGCCGCATAAAATCCGTAGCCGTTTTATAAACGTGTTTACATTTACTCTGCAGCCACCCAATTTTAAATACTGTCGGATGCGTTATATTCCTCCTACTGTTCTATTGATCTCACAGCCGCATTTCCACTGTGCTCACGTAACCCTTCTCTGTTCCGCTTCAACCCCATTTTGTTCTCTGTTACGCTACATTCCGTATACCCATTCTTTGATATCCGCCTACAGTCACTGGTCTCCTCCATAAATCGTGCTCATTTCCGCTCATTCAGCCGTCTTACCTCCGTTGAACCCTCCTCACGCAGACAAGTTTTAAAGAGCAGAAAGAAGGATGGGTCAGTTGTTGAGAACAGAACCAGAAGGACCTAAATTCATGGAAGGATACCCGCAAGTCAGAGATATATTGAAAAAAACAAAGTGGCTTCGGTTCATCCAAAAGTTTAGAGGCTACCATAAAGAGGTGACAAAAGCTTTTGCAAGGTCTTTCAATGGTCTGGAAGTAGAAATTGGGGACCTAAAATTTACGGTGAATGAGGCATCCATAGCATCTGCTACAGAACTCCCTCAAGAAGGTGAACGCTGGTTCAAGAACAAGAGTATTAGTGATGAAGCCTGGAGAGTGATCCTATGTAACCCAGGTATGGATGTAACTATTTTTAAAAGGGGAATTCCTGTTCATGCTTTGAAAGAAGAGTGGGCCACTTTACTGTTAGTTATCCAAATATTTATCACCTGTGAGGGCCGTTTTGGATCCATGTATATGTGTCATACCCGATTGATGATGAATTTTCTAGACAACCAGACCCTCAATTTGCCATAATTTTTATTAAATAGTTTGAAGAAAATGTCTGTGACCGTCTAGAAGCATCTAGGGGACGTGGAACCACATTTGTATCACCATGGTCTTGTGAAAATTCTGATTGAAAAACAGTTAAAAGAGAAAAAGGACACATGGGAACAATTTTTGATTAGAAATTTCTTTGAAGAACCCCAAGAAATTCCTGAAGGCAGTACATCAAGAAGGAGTAGGAGAAAGAAAACAAATGATGAAACTCAAAACACTCCTACTACTATAGTTGAAAGAACTAGTAGAGAAGAGAGACTGTCAAAAAGAAAGAAGGAAAAGATTGAAGAGAGAAAAAGCATTGAGGCTATGCATCAAACCCCTTCTTCAGAAGAAGATCATCAAGCGTTATCTGAGAGACTAGTTCACCTTCAGAAACAGTCATCTATGGCTAAAAAGAGGGGAAAAGAAAAACAAAAAGGAAAAGACAGTGGTCCACAGCGTGTAAGAAGAAGTTCCAGACTTAAAGGGAAGTTGAGGAAAACACAAACGAAAGGACCCCATTTTATTGATTTGGGAGAAGAAACACCTGAACAAACTCCAGCTGGCCATAGTTCATCTCATTCTCAGTCAGACATTGAACATATTCCATCTCATTCTCAGCCAGAAGTTGAACATAGTCCACCGCATTCTCAGTCAAATGTTGAAATTAGTTCTCAAGATGTTGATATGAGTCCTTTTCAGCCAGATTTTGAAGTCAATTCTCCTCCACGGCATTTTTGGGACAACCCAATGAAAACGATACCGGAGATAGACCAAGAGCAGCAAGAAGTATATAATTATATATAATATTTAGAAAGAGCAGCCATTGGTCCCAGCACTTCATCCACTCAGCCTCACATAGCAAAAGAAGATCTAGTCCAATCATTGAAACAAGAAGTCTTTGAGTTGGAGGTTTTAAATAGACACATTAAAAATGAAAATGAGGCATTAAAGGAACAAAGCAAATTGGACAAGATCATTCATGACAATACAATGCTACATCTGGGACTATGGCAGAAAAAGAATAGGAAATTGAAGAAGAAATGCCAGAAGTTAAGTAGAGCACTGGTTAATATCAAATTCGGATGCTTGATGAAGAAGCCCAGGATGTTAGCAGCACCAAGGAAGAGGAGGAGAGGACTGGATGTACTGGCTGAAGTGTCAAGGCATATGAATTGAAGAAGGATTATCCAAATTTTGGTTGCATGAGGACATGCAACACCTTCACAGTGGGGGTATGTTGAGTCTCAAATCTACATCTTTCTTATACACCTTTCTAGACCTTTTTCATTCACCTGGACCTTCTAAGTCATCAATATCATTGCATATTAATTGTAAAAGAGCATTTAAAATGGTTTTTAACTATTTTTTGTGTCTGCTGTTTGATTTAGATTTTTTCTCATTTAGCTGCGGAATCTTGTCACTTTCCGCAGCTGCTGCAACTTTCCGCAACCATTTTGTTAAAGTCTATGTTTCAGGTATCTTCAGGCAAATCGAGCCACATGGGCAAGTTAGAAATGACATGGACATGGATCGTGTCCTATTGGCTCAGTCGAATTCACCTAAGAAGGCTGTGGTCAAAGGTGGCCAAGTGGTGGTCAACCGAAGAGTCCCACGGTGACAGAACTCTGTTTCTCATCACGTGAAGATTTGCGTGGCCGTTTCTAAATCACGGGAGACATATCAACACCTGTAAATGGCTCCATAAGCCGAATCCAACATCCACTCTCCATAGATTTAATCCTCACGGCGGCCATAATGCTAGATCTCTGGACGTGATGGTTCACGTGTCTTCTATCAGCACAGACTTTAGGGAATTAGTTATATCTCCCTCTGTTATAAATAATGCGTTCTCATACGCATAATAGTTAGCTCTGTAATGTAATTGCGTCGCCATTGTGTTGTGACATTATTTCTCTGTTATGACCGCATTTTAATATATGAGAAGACTTTGTTCAAAAGCTTAATTCGTATTTGAAAGCTGTTACCCGAGGTTTGTGCAGAGGGCCCCTGTACACGCTGAGGTTTTTTGTATTACTGTATAGTTTCATTCTTCATATATTTATGTTCATTGTGCCGTAGTCATTCACGTGTATATAGATTACATCTTTCATGGTATTTACATTTCATCTCTGTCCATAATCGTTCATGCTTTACATTTTACTTCTGTCCATAATCTTGTATGTTTTATGTTGTTGTTAACTGATCAGTGTTTTGTTCCAGATTACAACAGGTAGCCCGGGCATTTGCACATCTTCTTATAATGACTAATGACATGGAATCAATATTGTCCTTCTGCTAATTTACTTTTCTTAGTTTTTTGTTTAATTCCAGCACTGTTTTGTTTATTTCAGTCTTGCACATTTTCTTTAAGTAGTTAGATTAGATATTAAGTTGCTCATGTCATTATCAGTTACCTCCGAAAGCCAGAGTGAGACTAATGGTGAGGGATTGAAGTATGAGTGTGTAGCTTGATATTAGTTTACTTTTCTGCAAGTTAGATATTAAACTGTTCATGTCATTTTCAATTACCTCCGAAAGCCATAGTGAGACTAATGGTGAGGGATTGAAGTATGAGTGTATAGTTTGATATTAGTTTACTTTTCTGCAAGATAGATATTAAATTGATCATGTCATTATGAGTTACCTCCGAAAGCCATAGCGAGACTAATGGTGAGGGATTGAAGTATGAGTGTGTAATTTGATATTAGTTTATTTTTCTGCAAATTAGATATCAGGTTGCTCAAGCTGTTTATGATTACCTCCGAAAGCCATAGCGAGACTAATGGTGAGGGGTCAGAATATGAGTTGATGTAATTTGATTTTAGTTTTACTTTACTTGCAATATTTTCTTTGAGTAACAGTTTCTTTTGTGTTTAGACAGCAGCAAGGGTAATGGTTTTCATGATCAATAGTTCACTGTTTGTTTAACTAGAATAGTAGCACATTTTCATTTCCTTTTAGGAACTAATTTTCTCATCGTATGTTTCAAAATCCTTTTGAAGTTTGAAGTTTGGTAAATCATTATAAAAGAACATCATTGCCTTGAACAATCATAACCATACTTGCCTTTTAGAATTTCCATTAGGAAACCAACCAAGATAAAAAGAAAAAAACCAAAAACGACAAAAAAGTAAGAGATAGGTTATCTTGCACATATAGTGCGCCACACTTCGTCAGCTTACGAATCCCGGATTGACAAATTAATGTAACAATTTAGGAAGAAAAAAAACCAAAAACGACAAAAAAGTAAGAGATAGGTTATCTTGCACATATAGTGCGCCACACTTCGTCAGCTTACGAATCCCGGATTGACAAATTAATGTAACAATTTAGGACACACTAAATTGACCAAACAACTAGTTGCAATGGCAAGGTTGGCTTTCTTTGTCTTCCAACAACAGTTTGGCATGTTTTTCATTTTCTCACAGATGTATGAGCATATTTGAACAGAGTAGGCCAGTAATAACCTGCATGAAGGATTTTATGTGCAATGGTATGTCCACCAAAGTGTCCACATGTGGGTCCATCATGGAGTTCCTGCAAAACTCTCCGAGCTTCAGATTTCTCAAGGCATCTTAGTAACACAGAATCATAGTTTTTCCTAAACAAGACATTGTCTACGAGTTGGTATTGATTAGCTTTTAATCTTAAATCTCTCTTTATTTTATGATTGAGTTCTATTGGAGCGTATCCATTCTTTAAGTAAAAAAAAAATCAGTATAATGTGGTTTTGAATCATTTAAGCTTACCTCAACAATTTGAACAATATTACCTGATTCTTCAACATTTGATAAGTTGGATGCTCCTGATAGCATTTTGTAGATACCTTGTCCTCTAATGATTTTGGCTGGTCTTATTTCAATGTCATATTCCTGCAAAGCAGTTACCCAATTTGCTCTTTTTTCTAGTAGTTATTTCTGTATAAGCAGTTTCCTTACAACCGAGAATGGAACTATTACCTTAGTGTGTGTTTTAAGGAGAAAAGGTCTAAAATAATTTAAAGATTTATAGACAGCAATTGCTTGTTTTTGTACTTTAGAATAATTTAGTTCAACATCTTGGAGGATTGAACTAAAGAATGAAATATGTACTTCGATATTTTGATCATCAATCTGTGTTAATACAACAACGTAAGACTTTTTTGATGCAAAAGTATACAGAATATTTTTTTTGGAAAAGTCAGGGATAAAGAGAGAAGGTGCATTAAGGATGGCTTATTTTATCGAATCAAAGGCTTATTTCAACATGTCCCCACTTAAATAGTGCATTTTTCTTAATCATCACTTGCAAAGGAAAAACAATTTGAGAGAAATTTGGACAAATATTTTAACAAAATTTATTTGTCCTAAAAAGGACTGCATGATTTTTTTGTTATGGGGATGTGACAGTTTAGAAATTGCCTTAATTATTTCAGGATCGATATAAATGCCTTTCTTTGAAACAATAAATCCTAAAATTTTTCCTTCACTTAAAGCGAAATATGACTTTTTTGGATTCAAAGAGATTCCATATTTCAAACAGCGTTCAAAGATTTGTTTAAGATTGTGATAGTGGCCTCTCATTTTCTTGGAGTAAATATTTATATAATCTAGATAGATAAACACTATCTTATTGATTAACCCTCTAAACTAAACATCCATTTCTCTTTTAAAGGTTGCTCCCTCATTGATTAACCCGAATGGCATTTTTTGATAGGCATATGTACCCCATTTTGTTTTGAATGTAGTTTTTAATCTATTTTTAGGATGAACAAGAACTTGATTGTAACCTAAAAATTCGTCAAGAAAGAACATTAATTCAGAACCAGCGACTGATTGCAAAATTCATTCCATTGGTGGTAATGGGAAATTGTATTTCAAGAAAGATTTGTTTAAGTTTCTAAAATCAATGTAAATATGAATATCGCCATTATTTTTCCTAATAGGAACTAAATTTGATACCCACCTAGAATGCCTAACATGGAAGATTTTTTTTTCTTTAAGGAGTTTATTGAGTTCACTTTTAATTTGAATTTCAAGGTCAAGGTGAATCTTCCTTAGTTTTTGTTTTATAGGTTTTTCAGTGGATATCACAGGGATAGTATCTTGAATGGTTGAAGTATCATAAGTTTTTAGGTCATCATATTTCCATGAAAATACATTTTTGTATTTTTTCAATAAATGAATGAATGCTAATATTTCATTAGAAGAAAGATGAAGTCCTAGGTTGATGTTTTGAGGATTTCTATCTGTTCCTAGATTTACTAGTTCAAACCTCAAAGTTGAACTTTGGAGTTTAGAGTTAGTAATATTTTTGAATCTATCTTTAAGATCATAAAGATCTTCGAGTTTTACCACAAACTTAGGTATAGCATTTTCTTCAGATTTTGTTGTAATTGTATTTCATGAACATCTTTGTTAGGATGAATTCTAATCGCAAGTGTACGAAAAAAACTCACTTTAGCTGTGCATAACAAACAACCCTAGCATCAAAGATGGCTACCAATTTCCTTAGATCTGCAGTTAGTTGACCAAGATAAATGGTACAAAATTTAGATCTATGCAGTAAAAGGCATGAAGCAGTAAATAAAAGTAAAAATTGCTCCATGCATCCAATAGACAAGACAAGAATATTTTTAAGGAATTTTTGTATTTTTGACAACAGGGAAGGGAACATAGAAAGATGTTACCAGTCCCCCTCAATGGGATGGGTTATTCTATGTCCTCAACACTTCAGATCTAAGATCTCTCTCTCTTGATGGTGTAGAAAACCCAGACAAAAATGGAACTCAAGGGGAGTTCACAAGCAAAAAGACAGAAAAATATGACAATGATGGAGGATCAAAGTCAGACCAAAAGTATAGATCCAAAGTGATCTTTAGGCAACAAAAGGTAGTGAATGAATGGAAAAAACCTTCTATTTATAACAAAATATTGAGTTAGTCTAGATATTGGTGCATAATTAAAATAGTATTAACCAAATCTAGATCCAACTTTTATGGAATATTTTATTATATTTGTTAGAGGGAAAAAGAATTTGAATTTGGTCAAATCCCTTTATTTGTAAATAATAAATAAATAAATGATTATTTATTATTTTAAGGATGTGGTTGAGTAATAATTAAATAATTAGTGATTCATTCAATTATTTATAAATGATTTAGTCAAATTTAACAAGGAATATTATTTAAATAACTTTTAAATTATTATTCCTAGAAAATAATAAGATAAACAATGATTTATTTAATTAATTTTCCTGTTTTGGGTTAAATATGACCATGAATATTAATTAAAATGACGTTTAACTAATTATTCCTTGAGGAAAATCAAACAAATGTGGGTTTATTCAATATTTCCTCATGGGGTTTCCTGTTTAGACCATAAAAAACTTAATAAATTATGGATTACTAAGTTATTTTTCATAGTGAAAGCAATTTTACTTAGGGTAAAATTGGTCTTACATGGCATACTTTGGTCCATCTAATAGTAACAGGTTAGATGACCAAAAATTGGTGTAACATATTTCCCCCTAGCGTGCGAGCGTTAGGAGCTAATCGTATGACTGAAGTACGTTGTAAGAACTCAATCACTAGACACCGAAGGGGAAGTTAGAGAGAGAGAGATATAAGGTAGAACAAAGCGCTATAGGACAAGACCCTGAGGATGCGAGACTTACAGGTGTGACAAGTCTCTTTTATGAGTGAGTACCTGTACTAAAAGAGGCAGGGAAGGCATACCTATGCCTTCCAAGACAAAGTACAAAGAATAATGTGTCCAGTAAACAACATACTAAACTATATAGTACATGCTGGCATGAACATGAGCTAGATAAAAACATGATAATGGATCCCACATACATACTGTGCCTTTGATAACAACAAAGACTTATACAATAATATATGAGTGTATATGAGATATAAGTACAACCAAAGAGGCCCTGTAAACAGGTGAGGGCTTTGAAAATATGAATGATACATGCAAAATAACAGGCGCTGCACGCAGCTGAGGCCGAAACCATCGAATCTGTGGAGCTACATCAAAGGCTGTAATGAAGAGGTCATCTAAGAATGTGGGGGGATACCTGAAGGGCCACCCCCTCATGAGGTCTGAAACATCACACACACACCTGAGAATCATCGGTACAATCGATTGCATCACTTGAACATCAAGTATACAGATCTCGATCATTCCGTAAGGAGCTAGAACTGAGAAAAAATCAATTCAAAGGGAAATAAGGAGTCCCTTTGCTTGATTCGAGGCACCAAACAAGAGTGGAAGCTGGAACCAAGGTACACTGCCCTCTAGACCTATCTTCTGGAATGAATGATCTGATGTCGACAAAAGGAGGTTCGCCATAGGTGGGGAAATAAAGGGTCCTCAACTGAGGCATGAGAGATAATAGGAGAGTGACTGATAGATTGACACTAGTGATGATGTTGGAATGGGGGGTACTGAGTAGTGGGTTGACGACTTCCCTTGTTAAAGCATGAAGGGCATGGATGACTTGGTAGCAACTGACACAATATCGAAGGGGACAGGGGATAGTAGGACTGGAGGCCATAATGTGTGACACAAGAGAGGAACCAAGCGATGAAGGATGGAGGACTATAGTGGGATACAAAATGACTCGGGATAGACTCCATGTATGTGATGATGACTCAACTCAGATGCTCTAAACAAGGGCAACTCGATGATGCTGCCACACAGAAAATGCCCAGTGGGGACCATAAAAACATGAGTACAAGATGGTTACTCATGACGAAAATCGATAAGAGCATGGAAAATTATGGAGGAAAAGTGGTTCCCCAAGTACAAGTGTTGCAAGTGAGGAAATTTGATTTTGAGGAGTGGTGAAGTGACCCTTCTTGGAAAAAATGTGTCATGGTGAAGTATCAAATCACAAAAAACTAACAGATACACATTTGAGAGCTCGGTGAGAGATTTCCAACGGTATGGACGGTTTGTCAAACTGAGCTACGGTTTGGCTGCAATAGGCTATTAGTCATCAATATTTTTCACTATCTTTGGATGACTATAGAATGGTTATAGTTTTTTGAAAATAATATTCCTTGAATGTCTTGAGTTTCGGAAATCTCACTGCCTTCATTATCTTCATAGAAACCTTTTCCCTGTCTATCATTTTACCATGTCAAAGTCACCTTGTTGTTCTTAAAAGACTCATTATGGGCTTATACCTCTCATTTTCATCCTTCTTTCCTACCTAAAACCTCATTTACCCATCCTCCCTCTAAGATTTCTTGTTGCTGACTCATTCCCATGCCTCTTTGAGAATAATAACCTATGACAATGCTCTATTTTCACTTGAAAATCTATAAGTCAATATCTCATTTAAAATCAGGTCAAAAGCATTTTCACTAAGTCATTACGGTTTTGAATTTATCAAGGTCTTTCTTTCATTCCAATGAGGTCAACACACATATGAGAAATATTGATTATGATCATTGTTGGTGTCACAGAGGTGGCTTATTATAGGCAATCTTAGTGCTTCTCATTTAATTGTCAACCCAAGGTAAGTCTTCTTATTTCAAGAGTGTAAGCACAATATATGAAAGTGAGATCGACTGATAGTTACTCTTTGTTGCTTATGAAAAAGGATTATCTAATATTTTGAATTCAATCAACTCAAAGGGAAATGGCTTGGTAGAATTTCGCTAGCTATTCTGTCTAGTTAGAAAAGAGAAACCTATGATTAAACAGCGGAATGATGGTTTGAACAACAACCTTAATTAATTGAACATCAATCTTAATGAATTGAACAAAAATCTAAATGAATTAAACAACAATCTTAATGAATTGAACATGAATCACTTCTATAATTTTTCAATGGAATTCTCTTTGTAAACTAAATAATTGACATTAATAAAAAATTGGACGCATTACTGTGCTGAAAGAACAATTTAATCCGCAAAGACAAGTAACATCGAATAGTAACTATTCTACATTTGTAAATCGATTGCAAATGCATTGGAAGAAAATGGAAACATCTAATGGTGATGAAGCATTATTATAAACCAGAAATTACGAATGCGATTATTCTAAATCAAGAAGCACAAATGATAAACTGCTCTGAAGAAAGAAAGACTGTAACTTTATTGAGTGGAAAAGTACTTTACAACTGCATCAGATAACTGGACATTGATTCTGTAACTAACGCACAACATGGAATTTGGCGAGGAACTTCTAGGGGTTGGGTCCAGACCACCAGAATATCTAACGCAGTGAAAACCTCAAAAGATAATTGTTCAAAACATCAAAAACTCTTTATTACATCAAGGGATACTACAAGAATATAATTAGGCAGTTCGGTCATGATGCTTTGATTACAAAAGGAATTCCTCTTCGATGCCCTATCTAGTTCGTCCTTGGTCCTTTTAAAGGCATTTTCATGCAATAAGATAGTATTTTCCAAACGACAGCCTGATGCGTGTAGCTGTCATTTGAGTTCTCGAGCTTGAATACATTTGTTTGCCTTCTGTTGGCTTCTGGGAGTTACTGAGATCCCATACGTTTGCGTTTGTTGGTTGTCTTCCGTTTACCGTTGGTTCAACAGCTCTTCCTTCCTGTATACAGAGACACAATAAGTCAAATTTTAGTTATAGAAACATTCCTTTTGTCTTTAGCCCAATTGCTCTAGTTTTCATAAATATTTTCTTTCTTTATTGTTAAGATGAGAAAGAATTCCCAAAACTGTGACATAATTTGAAGTAATTATAGGCTGAAAACATACCTTAATTCGAGCCCAACTGTTAGGTCCCTATATTATTAGTTTATCCCCTTATTGTTATTAGTGTAGCCTCCTTATTAATATTATTGTAGCCCCCTATAACCCCAATATTGTTATTATTGTGCCCTTACATTGTTATTGTGAGGTCGGCTAGGATTACATTGTGGCCCCACTAGGATTTCATTGTGGCCCCATGGACTCCTATATATAGAAAGGAGGTTTTGTCATTTGTATCATCCAAGAATTTTTCATTCATGTAATGTATTGGAGGTTTCCCCCTCAAAGTGACTTATTTCTAAGGTTTTGATATATATTTTCTTCTATTTTTGGAGCTGGTTTCACAACATTTGGTATCAGAGCTTTGGATTCTAGGGTTTCGCTACTCCAAACATGTCATCGTGGAATTTTCACTATAAATTTTTTTCTACGAAGGTGCAGAAGCTGAAATTTTTAGAGTACTAAGCCAAAATCCTGAGGCAAATTTTCGCGAAATTTTAGATCTTGTTTCGGAATATTTTCGGAGATATTATCTGTGGAAGTTAGGTCTTTTTGCAGGCTCCTCAATTTAACCTAAATAGGTCATGATGGCATTTTCACTATAAATATTTTTCTACGAAGGCTTAGAATCTGAAAGTTTTAGAGCGCGAAGCCAAACTCCTGAGGAACATCGTTGAAAAATTTCAGATGTTGGTTCACAATATTTTCGGAGATATGGTCTGTCGAAGTTAGGCCTTTGTCAGGCTCCCGAATTTCATCTCAAAGAGGTGATCGTGGGAAAATATTCATAACTCTCTCTCTCTCTATGAGCATCAGATTGGAATTTTGTAAAAAGTGGATGCAAGCACACAGAATGTAGTTTCCAATCTATCAATTTCAGAGCTGAAGGAGGAAGCAGTGACACGTGGTAAGTCATACAAGTTCGCTCTGTTGAACCAGTCCATAATGAGGTCATCGTAGGATATTGGGCACAACTTTGTCTTCAAGAATCCAAATAAGGTCAGACTTGTGGCATTCGAAAGAGGATTCAGAGGGCTAGCTCAGTACCAAATTTCAGATATTGAAGATCCGAAATCATATAGATAATATATTTTCACTATCGCGCTCCTCAAAATCAAGAAAAAGGTGTGTATTTTTTTTTGAATTACATAAGTCTC
The DNA here is from genome assembly GCA_034641835.2 of Pinus albicaulis. Lineage (NCBI taxonomy): Eukaryota > Viridiplantae > Streptophyta > Pinopsida > Pinales > Pinaceae > Pinus > Pinus albicaulis. The sequence goes on along the minus strand of CM076577.1, from coordinate 794,585,824 downwards.
GTTTGAAAAAAATTAGTTGGAATTTATTCCAAGGGCATATTGAAGAATAGGTATCAATATTGGGTTCTAAAATGACCCCTAAAAATAATTCAACACCCATTAAGCTTTTAGAAGGCTCTACTATGACTCATGAAGACGAAGAAACACAACATGAGATATCAAAATTACAAGAGCAAGTGCACCAAATTTCACTATCGCAAAGAGAAACAAAAAATGAAATGGAAGTTTTGAAGAAAGGCGTGGAAACGAAGATGGATGGTTTGAAGAAAGGCATGGAAGCTAAGATGAATGGTTTGGAAGCTAAGATGGAAGGCATGGAAGTGGGCATGGAAGCTAAGATGGATGGCATGGAAGCTAAGATCGATGAAAAAATGGAAAACATAAAAGTAGACTTCGAAGGTTTGACAAAGTTGATACAAGAAATGTTTCCTAATGGCGAAAAGATAGTAGAGGAAACTCATGATGAGAACAAAATAAATGTTAATCATGATTTCATAAACTCTAATGTTGGACATAAGAACCACCATATTCCAAAGATGGATATGAGAAATTTTGATGGCAAGGATCCCGTAACATGGATACTACAGATGGAGCAATATTTTGATCTCAATAATGTGCGAAACAAACAAAAGGTACGCATTGCAACTTTACATTTAGAACAAAATACATTTGTATGGTATTGATGGATTTTCTCCCATAAAAAAATTGTCACTTGGTCAATTCTTACGGAGGAAATGATAGCACATTATGAGGATACAAAGAGCAACACTTTCTTTAGCCAATTGATAAATCTCAAACAAAATGGTTTAGTGGGGGAGCACATTGAGGACTTCTAAAAATTGAATATAAGGGTAACTGATATTCCAGAGGAACACAAGATTGATCTCTTCATAGGTACTTTAAAGGATAACATCCAACATGAAGTTCACATTTTGGAACCTGATTCATTGGAGAAGGCATTCAGATTGGCAAGAAAAATTGAATGTAAAATTTTGGTGACAAGGAAGCCTGCCACTCACTTCTATAAAGAGGGAAGTGTTGCTACTCTTAAATTTCCACAACCTACAAGGTTGACACCACAAAAATTGGAAGAAAAAGGAGCCAAAGGGCTTTGCTACAGTTGTGATAGAAAATACACTAAAGGTCATAAGTGTGCTGAGAAGAAATTATTTTACATAGATTGTGAGGAGGAAGAAGAAAATGAACAAGAAGAGGATATACACCAGGAACCAACCCTAGAAGAGGAAAAATGAGTCTGACCATATTTTGTAATGCATTGGTAGGAATTACACTCCTCAAACTCTCAAGATAGAAGGACATATCAAGAAGAAAAAGGTAATACTGTTAATTGATTCAGCTAGTACCCATAATTTTATTCATTGTAAGGTAGCCAAGGAATTGAATTGTTTCCTATACCCAACACCATAATGTCAGGTGATGGTTGCAAATGAAGGAACTATAAATTGCTCTGGAAAATGCCATAATATCAAGCTAACCATGGGGGAATATGTATTGAATAGTCCAATTCTTTCCATTCCTATGGGAGGTGTTGATGTTTCACTAGGAGTACAATGGTTACAATCTCTGGGGATGGTAGCTTTTAATTTTCAAGAAATTTTCTTGAATTTTTTTTCAGAAGGAAAGGAAATTGAATTACGAGGTATTGCAGGGAAGTCAGGAAAGATAATAAGCTCTAATGTCATGACAAAGCTTTTGAAGAAATAACAACGAGGCGTAATTGCACAATTATGCTCATTAGAAGTTCCAACATCAAAATCATCTATTTCTGCAGATCTCCAAAAAGCCTTGGACAATCATTCCAAAGTGTTTAAAACTCCCAAAGGACTCCCACCTATTCGTGATCATGATCATGCTATTCATTTGATTCCAGGAAGTGTTCCTCCAAACATCAGGCCTTATAGATATCCTTATGTCCAAAAGAGAAAAATTGAATGTATGATTGCAGAAATGTTAGAGGCAGGTATAATTCAACCTAGTCAAAGTTCTTTCTCTGCTCCTGTAGTATTGGTACACAAGAAGGATGGATCATGGCGAATGTGTCCGGATTATAGGGAGCTCAATTAGCTCACCATTAAAGATAAATTTCCCATTCCCGTGATTGATGAATTATTGGATGAATTACATGGAGCAATTTATTTTACCAAGTTGGATCTTCGTTCGGGATATCATCAAATTAGAATGAAGACTGAAGATATTCCAAAAACAACATTTCAAACTCATGAGGGTCATTATGAATTTTTGGTCATGCCTTCTGGCCTTACCAATGCACCTTCTACATTTCAATGGTTGATGAATTCCATTTTCAAACCCTTCCTTAGAAAATTTGTGCTAGTATTTTTTGATGATATACTAATCTACAGCAGGTCTTGGAAGGATCATGTTGAACATGTTGACAGGGTGCTCAAACTATTGCAGGAGAAACAATTATATGCAAAAAAATCCAAATGTTTCTTTGGAGCACAAGAGGTGGAATATCTGGGTCATATTGTATCTCACGAGGGTGTTAAAGTAGACCCTAACAAAATTAAAGCCATTAAGGAATGGAAAGTCCCCACAACCATAAAGCAGTTTCGAGGATTTCTCGGGTTAACAGGGTATTATCGCAAGTTTGTTAAGAATTATGGGAGAATAGCAGCACCTCTAACAACATTATTGAAGAAAGATGCATTTTCATGGACTCTTGAAGCAACTAAGGCCTTTGAACATCTTAAAGGGGCAATGTGCCTAGCACCGGTCTTAGCTACGCCAGACTTCACAAAAACCTTTATTGTGGAATGTGATGCCTCAGGAAATGGAATTGGTGCAGTTTTAATGCAGGAAGGAAGACCCATTGCTTTTGAAAGTCGTCCAATCAAAGGAAAGTATTTACAGAAACCTATTTATGAGAAGGAAATGTTAGCAATACTACATGCACTGAAGAAATGGCGAACTTACCTAATGGGAAGACACTTCAAGGTAAAAACTGATCATGATAGTCTTAAACACTTTTTGGAACAAAGACTATCTTCAGAAGAGTAGCAAAAATGGGTCACAAAGATGTTGGGTTATGACTTTGAAATAATCTAAAAAAAAGGGAAGCTAAATGTTGTTGTAGATTCACTCTCAAGAAAAAATGAAGAGGTGGAAGCATTGCTTTGTGCCATTTCTATTATCCAAACAGATTGGATAACCGAAGCAAGGGATGAATGGAAGAGGGATGAAGAAGTGTGGACACTCATTCAAAAGTTGCAGCAAGATCCTAGTACATCTGATAAATTTATTTTGAAAAATGATTCCTTATGGTACAAAGATCGATTATATCTTTGTAAGAATTCCCAACTAAAACAAAATATTCTTTTGGAATTGCACACTTCTCCTTTAGGAGGACACTCGGGATTTTAAAAACTTACCACGCGATGAAGAAATAATTTTTTTGGGATGGCCTTAAAACTGATATTCAAATGTTTGTGGTGGAATGCTTGATTTACAACAAAATAAAGTTGAAACAATTAATACATTGGGTCTTCTACAAACTTTATCCATTCCAAGTCAACATTGGGAGGAGATTTCAGCGGATTTTATCACAGGTTTACCTAAGTCCGAAGGAAAGAGTGTCATGATGGTGGTAGTTGATAGACTTACCAAGTATGCACAATTTTGTGCATTATCTCATCCATTTAAAGAAAGTAGAGTTGCTACTACATTTATGGAAACAATTCAAAGTCTACATGGAAACCCAAAGATTACTGTAAGGGACAGAGATCCCATTTTTACTTGAAAATTTTAGACGGAATTATTTTCCTGTTTGGGTACTTAATTAGCTCACACTTCATCTTATCATCCTCAATCCGATGGTCAAATTGAGATAGTGAATAAATTTTTGGAAGGATATCTTTGTTGTTTTGTATCTGATAAACAAACACAATGGGTCAAGTGGTTACCTCTCGTTGAATGGTGGTATAACACTTCCTTCCATACTACAGCAAAAGGACCCCTTTTATGGCACTTTATGGATATCATCCACCGTCCATCACATCATCTTTAAGAGAAAATTCTAAGGTTCAAGCAGTGGAAGATCACATCGAGCATCAGCAAGAAGTTCTCCAACTCTTAAAGGATAACCTAAATTTGGCACAAAATCGAAATGAAACAATGGGCGATCAACATTGCAAACAGAGAAGTTTTGATGTAGGAGATCAGGATTTTCATGATTACAAACGATACAAAAATTCTCAAGCAAGCTAAGAAGGATAATAAATTATCACCAAAGTACTATGGTCCTTACAAAGTGTTGCAAAAGATTGGTACTATGGCATACAAATTGATCTCGCTTCTTCGCGAGTGCATCCAATTTCCCATGTTTCATGCTTAAAGAAGGTTAGTGAAAATATTCCAATAAACAATATTTCCAAACTGAGAGGAAGGAAAAATACATTGGAACCAAACGGTCATCGGAAACAAGAACTCGACAGCTACGAAATCGATCAATTTCAAAGTATATCGCCAAGTGGAAGAACTTACCCACTGAATATTCTACATGGGAGGATGAGAATTTTATACAGAAGCACCCAGAGCTACTCAAGTGCTGAGGAAAACACTTTTTTTGAAGGAGAGAGGCATGTTAGGTCCCTATATTACTAGTGTAGTCCCTTATTGTTGTTAGTGTAGCCCCCTTAATGTTATTATTGTACCCCTCTAACCCCAATATTTTTATTATTGTGCCATTACATTATTATTGTTAGGTCGGCTAGGATTATATTGTGACCCCATGGACACCTATATATAGAAGGAGGTTTTGTCATTTGTATCATCCAAGAATTGTTCATTCATGTGAATACTGGAGGTTTCTCGAAGTGGCTGATTTCTAAGGCGTTGATATATCTTTTCTTCTATTTTTGGAGTTGGTTGCACAAACACCAACATACCCTCGCTACCTGGCCTCGCGGTCCTCGTGCAAACAGATGGTTGAGATGTAGCTGTATTAAAGAGTAGACAGGGTAGACTTCTTCCTTGTATGCTCTAAAACCCCGATCTGTCTAATTATTGCAAAGGAAACATTTGTGTGCCCTTCTGGAAATTCCTAATCACTGTTATAGCTCTCAGGAGGATACCAGATAAGAGGGAATCTATATCTACATCCTAACCATGCAGGACCGATGTTGAAGACCAGGTTACTATATGAGAGGAATCTGGAGGTAGCAACCTTGAAATTTCTCTAGCCAAATGGCTCCCTATTCTTTACATTGTTTGTGGAGACCATCCATCTTTGCTTAGCTGCTGCCAAGGCTGCTTCTTGAATATCTTCAAAGTATTCCAGTCCATTTTCTATAATGTCTTTATGGATGGGTTCTAGCTTGGTCCTTACACCTTTCCTCCGCATGAAGTTCTTGTGTTGGATAAACAGTTGCATGGGTTATGTAGGTTCTCCTTTGACCCATAGGTCTAGGCCATGTTCTCTCTTTTGGAAGATGTTATAGGCCTTGGCCCACCTAATCTGGTTCTTATAAAATGAGAGGAAGGCTTGGAGCTGAACATCCCCTATAAAGGGACTAAGATTGTTGTCCGTGTCTTCTTCTAGAAAGAAATTGTGCATGTAGAGTTCACATAGAAGGTGTTGGACCTGTTCATCTTGATCATTGCAGCAGTGGAAAAACTCTTTTATGGTTCTAAAAGTTGTGGACTTCCCTGCCCTGACGACCTTGATTTTCAGTAGTAAATATCATTCCGTTAAGAATATGGCATAGTTGGTAGCTGGTGCCCTGCAGGTTAGTGCATCATAATATAGAGAACAAATCGTGGTGATTTGTTTCTTGGCCTGCTCCAACTGTTCTCGTGGCCTTTTTACCTTTTCCTACTCCTTTATGAGCTAGGAAAATGTTTCGTATTCTCTGGAGGAGAGGTTTGTGAATTTCTTCAGTAGTGCTTGGTATTCTTGTGCTGACACCACCTCCTTCCTACATTGTTCTAGATCATGCCATGTTTGCACCAGTTAATTATGTAATTTTTGATTAACAACTTTCTCTACTAGGTGGGCATAGGTAGGGGCTTCCTCTGTTTGGGTCTCCTTCTCCTCTGTAATTTTTTTCTCAGTTTGTGTAGGAGCTTCAATGGTGTCTACTAGTTTTGTTTGAATTTCGGCCTCAGTAGTACCTGCTTGGTCATTCTGCATCCCAGAATCAACAATGTCGAATAAGTTGGTCTTCACCTCAGCCTCTGTAGTATCTACCAAGCCGGTTTGCATCTTAGCCTCAACAATGCCATCTAGGTTAGTCTGCACCTCGGCTTCAATGGTGTTTATCAAGTCGACAACTAATTTTGTTTGGGTTCCTGCGGTGGTGGTTTCCTTCTTCGGCTTTCGGGCCCTTTCACCACCTTCAATTGTTTTATCAAAATTTTCACCGTTTTTTTTAATCTTTTGCAGGCCCTGCTCAGTTTATTAATCTTCTTTTCGACTGAGTTCTCATATGACCTGATTTTAGCAGGTGGTGGAGGAGCGACATTCTCATTTTCAGGAATGGCGTTGCCAACCTCAGGGTTGCCTGTGATAGTGTTTATTATTTGAGCTCTAGATTTTACTTCTGTATGAGGGTCCCCATTGGGTGGGGCAGTGCTTCCTCATGGTTTCAACGAGACTATGTCTATGCTTGTGTTTTTCTCCACAGGGATAGTGTCTCCTGACTGATTTTCTAATTATGTTCTCCCCTCTGCCTGCCATTCGCTATTCACCTCATAATTCTCAAGCAGGGACAGAGCCCCACCAACCTGTCATTCCTCTTGGTAGGTTAGAACTTCAGTGTGGCCAGGACTGCTGGCAGTAGCAGAATTATCTATGGGTTCCTCTTGCTCTTCTGCTTCCGATAGGATTCTAGATTCATGGTCTGCCCTCATTTGCTCTAGGACTCGAGCCATCTCTTCCTCGAAGTCTTGCAATGGTGCGTTTTGAGGGCTTGACGGTAGAGAACGGGATGGTCCTGCCTCCTCTATGCAGTGTGAGGTTCCTTGAAGTGTTTTGGACCGTTTTTTCCTGCTTGGTTCTGAGGTTGCGGTACAGGTCCTTTTTCTTCTAGGTATGTTTACCCTGGGAAGCTCAATTCCGGCTTCACCAGGGTTTATCTCAGGTACCTGTTCAGCAGGGTTAAAAAAATTGTCCTAGGCCATATGCTACTTGTCCAACTCATGTATGATAACTAGTTTAATTAGCCTGTGGTTGTTGACTACTGCTTGGGGATTTTTGGCTCTTCTTAATCGAACAATAATGTCATGCAATATAGAATTTAATAAAGCAGGCAGGTTAACTGAAATATTTTGCTTAAGTACAACTAAAATTTTAAGCTGACGAGGTTTTACCACGTCTTGACGTCTGTCACATGTAATGAACCTTTGTATGAATGCTGTCAGCTCCTGCCATGGTTGGTGTAGAGAGGTAGGCTTAATCCCCTTCCCATTTCGATCCAATGGCTCCTCTAGATCCTGATATGCTTCTATTGCCTCTCGTAGGAGGAGATGTCTTTTTGTCCATTTTTCTCCTTCTGATGGTATTCCAGAGACTCCCGCGATAATTTCCTCTGTGACTGGTATAATTCGACCCTTGATTCTGGTCTGTCCTTCTTGCAGGTTTTGCAGAAACTCAATTGCTATTTCTGTGTTGAATCCTTGTAATCGGTGTACATATGTCAGCCAGCCAGCTTGCTGGACGATGGTGCTAGCTGCATTTGAAATCGGGAAGTTTGAAGGCTCGTTTCGAAGAGAATTTCCTCCCATAGCTGGTGTGTTTTCCTGGATCTCTTCCTTTGATTTTATTCTCTCTCAGCTCTGTTGTTTCGAATGAATGCTGTATGCAAGCGAAAGAGAGATTGCGGTTCTGTGCAGGTAACTTCATGCCTTACTTGCAATTCTCCTCTGGTCTTATCGGAGTATCTAATGGGATTTGTGCAGAAATTTTGCATGATTTCAAATTTAAGACTGATTACACCCCCTCCCTCGAAGTAAGGGTGCTCACATCCTCAAGTACAAGAGGGATTTGTTCAATCATGAATGCGAATGGGGGAATGTCAAAATTTAATAATAATGGCTTGTACGTGAAGGAGGTGGTCGTGGCTTTCAAGTTTTAGGGGGTTGAGTAATTATGAGCATACGCAGTGTAAAGGTCAGATTTGGAAGTTTTTCCATAATTGCATCTTGTGCGGAAGTGACCGGAAAGGGAGAGGGAACAGTATAACCATTATTATGATATGATGTTCTTCTTCAATGAAAAGGTATGACGGAAGCAAGACTGAGACAGGTAATGATTGGTGTTGTCATCCCAAGGTTCAAGTATGTAAGCATATCTCTATTAGTTATTTATGTGGTAGATTATAATCATCACTAATTCGAGTAATATCTTATAGAAGAAGAGTGGAAGATAAAGTATATGTAAGAGTAATTGGCTATTGATGAAACATACTTTCATACCATAAGAAGAGCCACTACTACCAACAGGTGTTCATAGCCTCGACATGGTTTCTATTTTAAACCAAAATAATGAGTCGGGATCCTTATGTAAAAATAGTTATTCTACCAATTTTGTGGAGAGATCATCATGCTGGTATGATAGCTAGATAATCATAGTGCCACTCACCAGAGCTGTAGCAAAGTGATCACGCCGGCTCGTGATGAGACCTCCTATACTTCAAACAGATGAGAAGGTCATTACCCTGGTGTGGTGGCCATTGTGGGCATGTCACTTGCTAAGCTCTTATGACCATGGTAGGCTGGCTCGTGATGAGACCCCCTGTCCTCTCTTGAAAATTTTCATGTAAGAACAATATTTCTTTTTGAATCATAGCATTTTGATTTATAAGGAGGTCACTGTGCTGGTGTGATAGCCAGCTAGTCACAGTGCCATTCACTTGGATTGTAACAGAGTGATCAGGTTGGCTCGTGATGATACCTCCTGTCCTTCAAGCAGATGAGAAGGTCATTACCCTGGTGTGGTGGCCATTGTGGGCATGTCACTTGTTAAATCCCTATGATCATGGTAGGTTGGCTCGTGATGAGACCCCCTATCCTCTTAAAAAATTGCATGAACACATAATAGTTGCTCTTTATACATGAAGGGAGGCTCATCAACTCCTTAAGAGTTAGGGATAGTGAGAGAAGTAAAAGAATGCCAATACAATTAATACCCTTTATTCCCATTTCTTCATGTTGGAGGAAAATACTACTTGAATAGTGCAGAAAAATATACCATCATAAGATCATGTATGATAACATATTTGAACTAGGGAGGGCTTAGCCTTTCATTTCATGAATGTATAATGTCAGCTTCTAGTTTAAAGATTATAGTGCCAAGGAATCACCATATTGGTAATTTTACTGTTTCCCTCTCTTCTTCCACTGCCATTCCCTACTCAGAGATGCCTTTTATAGCTCAGGTGCAGATTAGGGAAATAATAGGATGCGAAAAAATGAGGTTGTTCAATTTGAATAGCAAAAAAAAAAAAAATGCAAAACATGGCTGTTCAATCCAATTAAACAACAAATGTTCAACTGGATTGAACAACAACCGTTCAAAGGATTTGAACAACAAGAAAAACAAAACACAACTCATGGCTGTTCAACAAAATTGAACATCAGCTGTTCAATTAGATTGAACAGCAACCATTCAAAGGATTTGAACAACAATAAAAACGCAAACCATGACTGTTCAATCCGATTGAACAATAGATGTTCAATTGGATTGAACAACAGCCGTTCAAAGGATTTGAACAGCGATAAAAACGCAAAAACATAGCTGTTAAATCCGATTGGACAACATCTGTTCGAGAATTGAACAACAATCGTTCAGTATTGAACAACGAGAAAAATAAAACACCAAAACACGACTGTTTAATCCGATTGAACAAAAACCGTTCAATTGGATTGAAAAACAGCCATTCAAGTATTGAAAAACGATCAAAACGCAAAACACGGTTGTTCAATCCGAATGAACAATAGCTGTTTGAGAATTAAATAGCAGCCGTCCAAGGATTGAACAATGATAAAAATGCAAAACACAAGAGGATGAAAGGAAAAAAAAAAGGAATACAATTACGAGTATGAATAATGTACAACAAAGTGAAAACTTATATACATTATTTACAAATGATGGTAGCAAACTTCTCATGTACTTGAGGTTGTGGGGTCATCACCACCTTGTGCCACAACTTGGATGGTGGGATCATTTTGTACCTATTGACAAAAAGATTCCTTCGTGAGAGGTTTGAAATAGAGGCGTACTCTGTGCTCGTTGACTCGAAATGTTGAACCAGACCCATCTATGGTGGTCAAGGTGAGTGTGCCATTGTTTTGTACTTCTTGAATTTCATATGGACTGGGCCACCTTGTTTGTAATTTTCTTGGAAAATCTTGGAATCTGGAGTCATAGAGGAGTGCCCAATCTCCTTTTTGGAATATCTTCTTCTTGATAAGGTTGTCGTGCCACTTAGTGCACTGTTGTTGGATGATCGCTATGCATTGCAGAGCTAGTAGCCGTATTTCGTCTAATTCGTTTATTTGTTGGAGTCTTCTAGCTTGGGCTTCTGTTAAGTCCAACCCTACCTCCTCGGCTGTCCTTAAAGTTTTGATTTTGAATTCAATAGGGAAGATAGGTTCTCTCCCAAATACTAACTGATATGGTGGATATCCAGTGGTGTTTCACCAGTTGTACGATAAGCCCATCAGGCTTCTGGTAATTTAGTGGCCCAGTCCCGGTGATGTGTTGATACAGTGTTGGTAAGGATTACCTCCAAGACTTTGTTGGTGCTTTCTACCTGTCCATTTACCTGCGGGTGGTAAGGAGACATGACTCTATGGATGATATGGTGATTCCTTAGGGTGGCTGTAATTTTATTACCTATGCATTGTGCCCCCCCATCGGTTATCACTTCCCATGGAAAATCGTATCGCATGAATAGTTCAAAAAGAAGCTTGATCACCGATTCCTCCGTGGCTCTTGAAAAGGCCACTGCTTCTACCTATTTGGTTACATAATCTGTGGCAACCAATATATAGAATTTTTGGTTTGATGGTGGGTTGAATGGCCCAACGAAGTCCAGCGCCCATTATTCGAATGGTTCTACCACTAATTGTGGTTGTAGCGGCATTTCATCAACTTGGCCTGGGCGGCCCATTCTTTGGCAGCTATCATAGGCTTGGACATATTTTTTTGCGTCTTTGAAAATTGTAGGCCAATAATAACCTAATTGTAACACTTTGTGCCCTGTTCTGCGTTCTACAAAATGGCCACCACAAGGTTCATCGTGACAGGCTCATAAGATGTCATAGATTTCGTCCTCTCTGATGCATCTGCGTATGTGCACGTCGGCCCCTGTATGGAAGGGGTATCCACTGATCCAGGAGAACCTTGCGCTGTGTTGTACAATCAATTTCTATTCTCTTGTTGTTAAATTTTTGGGCAGCTTCCCTAATGCCAAGTAATTTTCCACGTCTGCATATCATGGCTTTTTTACTGCTACAACAATTACATGTTCGTTAGGGAACTGATCATCGACTACTAGCGTGTCATCCGTCTTGGGAACCCTTGTTGTGAAACCAACTCCAAAAATAGAAGAAAGAGATATCAATGCCTTAGAAACAAGCCACTTTGAGGCGGAAACCTCCAATACATTACATGAATGAACAATTATTGGATGATACAAATGACAAAACCTCCTCTCTATATATAGGAGTCTATGGGGCCATAATGTAATCCTAGTGGGGCCAAAATGTAATCCTAGCTGACCTAACAATAATAATGTAAGGGCACAATAATAACAATATGGGGGTTACAGGGGTACAACAATAACAATAAGGGGATTAAACTAACAACAATAAGGGACTATACTAGTAATATAAGGAACTAACATGCTCCTCTCCTTCAAAAAAGTGTTGTCCTCAACGCTTGAGTAGCTCCGGGTGCTTCTGTATAAAATTCTCATCCTCCCATGTAGAATATTCAGTGGGTAAGTTCTTCCATTTGATGAGATACTCTGAAATTGATCAATTTCGTAGCTGTCGATTTCTTGTTTTCGTGACTGATTCAGGTTCCAATATGGTTTTCCTTCCTCATCAAGCTCTGGAAATATTGTTTGAACTGGAAGTTTTTCCCCTATAACCTTTTTTAAGCATGAAACATGGAAAACTGGATGCACTTGCGAAGAAGTAGGAATTTGCAATTTGTATGCCATAGTACCAATCTTTTGCAACACCTTGTAAGGAACATAATACTTTGGCGATAATTTACTATCCTTCTTAGCTTGCTTGAGGGACATTTGTTTGTATGGTTGTAGTCGTAAAAATACCCAGTCTCCCACATCAAAAATTCTCTCACTGTGATGTTGATCTGCTTGTTGTTTCATTCGATTTTGTGCCAAATTTAGGTTATCCTTTAAGAGTTGGAGAACTTATTGTTGATGATCGATGTGATCCTCCATTTCTTGAACCATAGAATTTTCCCTTAAATAAGATGTGATGGACGGTGGATGATATCCATAAAGTGCCATAAATGGCGTCATTTTTTCTGCAGTATGGAAGGAAGTGTTATACCACCATTCAGCGAGAGGTAACCACTTGACCCATTTTGCTTGCTTATCAGATACAAAACAACGAAGATATCCTTCCAAACATTTATTCACTATCTCTGTTTGACCATCGGATTGAGGATGATAAGATGGAGCTATGAGCGAAGTTGAGTACCCAAACAAGAAAATAATTCGTCCGTGTACTTCATAAAAATGAGATCTCCGTCACTTACAATAATCTTCGGGTTTCCATGTAGCTTTTGAATTGTTTCCATAAATGCAGTAGAAACTGTACTTGCTTTAAATGGATGAGATAATGCACAAAAGTGTGCATACTTGGTAAGTCTATCAACTACTACCATGACAACACTCCTTCCTTCGAACCTAGGTAAACTTGTGATAAAATCCATTGAAATCTCCTCCCAACGTTGAATTGGAATGGATAAAGGTTGTAGAATACCCGGGGTCTTAATTGTCTCAAATTTATTTTGCTGGCAAACCAAACATTCCGCCACAAACTTTTGAATATCATATTTAAGGCCATCCCAAAAAAATTCTTTCTTCACCTTGTGGTAAGTTTTTAAAAATCCCAAGTGTCCTCCTAAAGGAGAAGTGTGAAATTCTAGAATAATCTTTTGTTTTAGTTGGGAATTATTGCAAATATATAAGCGATATTTGTACCATAAGGAATCATTTTTCCAACTAAATGTATCAGATGTATTAGGATCTTGCTGCAACTTTTGAATGAGTGTCCAAAATTCTTCATCCTTCTTCCATTTATCCCTTGCTTAGGTTATCCAATCTGGTTGGATAATAGAAATGGCACAAAGAAATGCTTCCACCTCTTCATCCTTTCTTGAGAGTGCATCTGAAACAACATTTAGCTTCCCTTTTTTTTGTAGATGATTTCAAAGTCATAACCCAACATCTTTGTGACCCATTTTTGCTGCTATTCCGAAGATAGTCTTTGTTCCAAAAAGTGTTTAAGACTATCATGATCAGTTTTTATCTTGAAGTGTCTTCCCATTAGGTAAGGTCTCCATTTCTTTAGTGCATGTAGTATTACCAACATTTCCTTCTCATAAATAGCCTTTTGTAAATACTTTCCTTTGATTGAACGAATTTCAAAATCAATGGGTCTTCCTTCTTGCATTAAAACAACACCAATTCCATTTCCTGAGGCATTAAAGTTGCAATGCGTACCTTTTGTGTGTTTTTCACATTATTGAGATCAAAATATTGCTCCATCTGTAGTATCCATGTTACGGGATCCTTGCCATCAAACTTTCTCATATCCATCTTTGGAATATGGTGGTTCTTCCATCCAACATTAGATTTTATGAAATCACGATTAACATTTGTTTTTTCCTTATCATGAGTTTCATCTACTATCTTTTCGCCATTAGGAATCATTTCTTGTATCAACTTTGACAAACCTTCCTTCAAACCTTCCATTTTTTCTTCCATACCATCCTTCAAACCTTCCATCGTAGCTTCCATACCTTTCTTCAAACCATCCATCTTAGCTTCCACGCTTTTCTTCAAAACATCCATTTCATTTTTTGTTGCTCTTTGCGAGAGAGAAATTTGGTGCATTTGCTCTTGTAATTTTGTTATGTCATGTTGCATTTTTTCATCTTCATGAGCCATAGTAGAGCCTTCTGAAGGCTTAATGGGTGTTGAATTATTTTTACGGGGAATTTTTTAAAACCCAATACTGATATCTATTATACAATATTCCCTTGGAATCAATTCAAATTGATTCTTCAAACAAGACTTATGCAATTCGGGAAAAAAAATACACACCTTATCCTTGCTTTTGAGGAGCTTGCTATTGAAATTGAATTATATCTGTGATTGCATACCTTCAATATCTGAAATATTTCCCTGAGGTAGCCCTCTGAATCCTCTTTTGAATGCCATAGGTCTGACATGATTTAGGTTCTTCAAGACAAAGTTATGTCCAATCTCCAACAATGACCTAATTATGGACTGGTTCAGTAGACCGAACTTGTACGACTAGCCACGTGTCACTGTTTGCTCCTTCTACTCTAAAATTGATAGAAAAGAAACTACAGTCCTTGTGCTTCTTGCCAATTTTTATAGAATTCCAATCCGATGCAGAGAGAGAGAGAGTTATGAAGCTTTTCCCACGATCACCTCTTTGAGATGAAATTCGGGAGCCTGAAAAAGACATAAATTCCACAGATCATATCTTCGAAAATATTGCAAAACAAGCTCTGAAATTTTGCGACGATGTTCCTCAGGATTTTTTCTTCACTCTCTCCAAATTTCAGTGTCTGAACCTTCGTATGAAAAAATTTATAAATACTACGATTACCTGTTTAGGTTAAATTTAGGAGCCTGCAAAAATCCATAACTTCCACAGACCATATCTCCAAAAATGTTACGAACCAAGATCTGAAATTTTGCGACGATGTTCCTCAAGATTTTTTCTTCACGCTCTAAAAATTTCAGCTTCTGAGACTTTGTAGAAATTTTTTTATAGTGAAATGCCACGATGACTTGTTTGGAGCAGCGAAACCCTAGAATCCAAAGCTCTGATACCAAATGTTGTGAAACCAGCTCCAAAAATAGAAGAAAAGAGATATCAATGCCTTAGAAACAAGCCACTTCGAGGGGGAAACCTCCAATACATTACATGAATGAAAAATTCTTGGATGATACAAATGATAAAACCTCCTCCCTATATATAGGAGTCCATGGGGCCAGAATGTAATCATAATGGGGCCACAATGTAATCCTAGCTGACCTAACAATAATAATGTAAGGGCACAATAATAACAATATGGGGGTTACAGGGGTACAACAATAACAATAAGGGGGTTAAAATAACAACAATAAGGGACTATTCTAGTAATATAAGGACCTAAAAACCTTGGATAGGAAGTCAGCGACCACGTTTTCCTTTCCTGGATGATCTTTGATTGTTATATCGAAATCCTGCAATAGTAGCAACCAACGTGTTATTCTCCCATTCGTGATTGGTTTATTGGCTAAATATCTAATGGCAAAATGATCAATATAAAGGAGTACTTGATAACCAATTATATAGTGCCTCAATTTATTAATAGCATAAATGACAGCTAGGAACTCCTTTTCAGTCACTGTATAGTTTAATTCAGCAGGAGTGAGGTTTTTGCTGATATAGTAAATAGCATAAGGCTTTTTGTCTTCTTCTTGGCCAAGGACTGCCCCTATTGTTGTGTTAGATGCATCCAAAGAGATGTGAAAATGCAGTTTCCAGTTAGGCCCTCGTAGAATTTGTGCTGTCGAGGCCAGTTTCTTTAAATCTGCAAAAGTGGTATCACATTTATCAGTCTAATGGAATCCAACATTTCCAGTCAATGCATATAAAGGTGCAGCTATTTGTGAGAAATTCTTTATAAATCTGTGATAATATCCTGCATATCCCAAAAAACTACGTACCTCTGTCTGTGTACAAGGTGTAGCTAATATAATGATTACCTGTATCTTAGCCGGATCTACCTGTATTCCAGCTGCAGAGATGTAGTGACCTAGGATCACACCCTCGATCATCATCATGTGACATTTTGCATTGCTTAAACATAACCTAGTAGCAATACATCGCTCCAACACCTTTTCTAGAATTTCTAATGCTTGATCAAAGTCCTCCCCATATGGTGTGAAGTCATCCATATAGATTTCAAGCCCCTCATTTATTAAGTCAGAAAAAATGTTGATTATGGCTCTCTGAAATGTCACTGGGGAATTACATAACCCAAATGGTAAAAATCTATAAGAAAAATTACCCCATGGGCAGGTAAAGGTTGTCTTATCCTGGTCTTCGGGGGCTATATGGATTTGATTGTAACCACTAAACTCGTCAAGGAAGGAAAAGAACCGTTTACCTGCCAATGTGTCCAGGACTTGGTCAATGAAGGGGAGGGGGAAATGGTCTTTCTACATTTCTTTATTTAATTCTTTGTAATCCACATAGATTCTCCATTTTCCATTCTTTTTAGGGACGACTATGAGAGGGGAGACCCATTTTCTGTCTGAAATAGGATAAATGAAATTTACATCTAATAGCTTTTGCAGCTCCTCTTTTACAATATCTTTTAAGTGCGGGTTTAGCCTTCGCTGAGGTTGTCTAATGGGACGTGCTTCCTTATCATTATAGATGTGGTGGGTGCATAACTGTGGGTCTAAACCCTTGATGTCTGGGTAATCCCAAGCGAATGCCCCTTGATACTTCCAAAGAAATTTTATGAACTTTTGTTTTTTGTCATCATTCAAATTTCCATTAATATTCAGAACCTTTCCTGACTCAGTCTCAATAGGTATGATGTTACGTACAACGGTTGTGGGAATATGTTGATCCTCTAGATCTGTCACGGGATCGTCTTGAGCTTCATTTTCAAGGACTGTTTTCAAAATTTGGCATTTTAAATTTCTAGATGTGGGTGGCTGATTCATAAAATTATTGATTACAACATCTTCAGTTTGATCCTTAAATTCGAGAGCTTCTACTAGTGTCAGAGGTGGACGAATGTTTTTCTCCCAATATGTACATGGATGCTTGTGAATTTTTACCGTGGGTAAACTTAGTTTGGCAGGCAGATAAATAATGATATTTTTTATGGAATCTCCTCTAGTGATAGTCATGCTACCTTCTCGGCAGCCTATGTAAGCATCTGCTGTGGCCAACCAAGGCCGCCCAAGAATCAATGGGTGCTCGTCCATCCTATTCTTTGGATTAATAACCAAGAAATTAGCTAGATATTCCAATGAGTCCACAGAGACCAGGATGTCCTGCACCACTCCTTCCAGTCTGATAACAGACCTGTGAGCAAGTTCCAGTAGTATAGTTGTAGGTTCTAAAGATGATATGCCCAGTTTTTCACAGGCCGCTCTAGTTAGGATGTTAATGGATGCCCCTAGGTCGAACAATGTGTTTGAAAATGAGTGGCCAGAGATTTGTACAGTCACAATGGGATTTCCTGGGTCTTAATATTTCATGGGTGGTTCCTTACCAAGTAATAAATCAGATAGCATCCCTACTAGTGACATGAACGGTGGGCGCAACCTTTATTTTCCTTACTTGATTTTTACCACATAGCTCTTTAATTGTCTTTGCATAGATGGGAATATCTTGGATGGCCTGGAGAAGAGGAATTTTGATACAAAGGTTTTTCAATTCCCCCAGGATGTCAAAATCTGGAGAGATTATTGGTCTGGGCAGAGTTAACCTTTCAGGGAATGGAGGTGGAGACATCCTAAGTTCTTCAGGTCCTTGTTGGTCAACCGTTTATTTATCTTTGCCTACCTCCATCCCCATTATCTTTGCTTGGCTAGGCTCTGTTGAAGTTTCAGCTTGGAGCTGAGGCGGAGTCGTGGCTTCTACAGGTAAGATAGTATGTCATGATCTTAGCCTTAGCTCGTTGCATTGCTTCTGCTCAACGTTGGGATTTGGATTTTATATGATCTGAATTAGTTGAACTGGTCTGTTTTTGGGATTAGGATTGGGTTGAGCTGGAAATTGGGGGCGTATGACAGGCTGCGGGTTATGATGGACTGGGTATGGTGCTGTTAGTGTAGGTTGATTTTGGGTCCCTGATCCCATTGGTAGGTTGGTCATTCCCAGGGGTTGCTGCCAATTCCAATTAGTGTTTTGAGGAGGGGGGTTCAGCCACTGGGTTTGATATGGAACATTTTTCCAATAAGGGGGAGAACAAGGAAAGCTTGGCCAATTATTCCCTGATGAGGGTTGTGTAGGCCAGGGTGGCATAGGAAACGACTGGTTTGGCCAAGTAGAAAAAGGATTTTGATTCTGCCAAGTTGTTGCAGGGTTTTGTTGGTTAAACTGTGGAGAAGAAAAGAACTATGGCAGGTCTTGAGGCATACCTGGTCGTGCCCGCCACTGTCGACGCTGATTCATTAGGTAGACTAGTTCTGTCTCCTCCTCCGCTTCCTTGTAAACTTATTTCAGCCTGGGCAGTGAAGGGCATTGGTCCATGGTATGATCCTTAGTGTAGATGGCATAGGTCTGAACCATGTCTAAGGGGCATTCCATTTGGCTGTGCTTCTTTTGACATCATGGGAAAAAGACAACCAAGTTCTGTTATGCTATAGCTTGTTTTGCTTGGCTTTTAAAACATCAAGTTGTGTCGTCAAAGTACCCAAAATGTCAGTTTTAAAATCTTCCAAAATATTTCCATACTCCGCCCTAGTTACATTGCCATTAGACTGCTTAGGATCATTTTTCATAGAATCACGTCCATTTGGTCGATTGCGCGCACTACCTCGAGAGCATATAATACACAAGGAAATAATATCATCATATTATTCCTGGTAAATATCTCCTTTTCCCATTATGTTAAGTGTTTCAACCCATTCTTCTTTCATTCCTTTAATCATTGTGGCTTTTAAGATGTCTTTAGATAGCGTGGTATATGGAGACCTTTGTAAATTGTATTGAAATCTTTCTACGTACTCTTCTAATGTTTTATTGTCTTTTGCAGACATATTGAAGATTTCATATTTTAGATCTCGGGTCCGGCAGTAGTCTTGGTACTTGGTAAGGAAAATGTTTTTCATTTGGTCCCAGTTATTGATAGTTCCCCCACCTAATCCCATGAACCAGCATAGCACTGTTCCCTTTAATGGAGAGGAAAATAGTTTTAGTTTCTGAGGATCAGTGGTGTAGTCATATCCCCTACATAAGACATCAAATTCAAATAGGAATGCATCAGGATCTTCCGTGGTCAATCCATGAAAGGTGGGAATGTTGTGCAAGGGAATGGCTTCATAGGGGCATTTGCAGCATGATCAACAATGGGGTACTCCAATGTTGATGTCTGCCTATGATTCTAGTTTAGATTATTTTCCATTTGATAAAAAATGTGCCAAAAATATTAGGGGATTTCTTGATCTGGAGGAGTAATCCTGGTCGGCTTGGGAGGCGAATGCGGTGGAGGCTTTACAATGCTTCCCTGATCTGGGATCCTGAGTGCCTCTATCTCGACCACTATTTTAGGGGATTTAGGCTCCGGTGATTCTATTTGAATTCCACCACTAGTTTCTCCTTCCCCTTCCTGTAAGTTGCAAGAGCCTCCCTCTCTTGAAGGGTCAATGCCTATATGATCGACAGTTTGAAGGCTTCGCTCAGATCCTTTTGTCTCACAGTGAATATCGGCATAACCTATAGATGGTGAGGCTACCGCCTAAGGGAGTGTGATAGGACTTTGAATGGAAATAGTTCTGGGTCCTATGGATGCCTGAGATTCAACTTTCTTAATGATTTCGTCTATATATGTTGTTCTTCCAAGGATAACCAGTCCTTTGGATTGTGAGAATTTTTGCGAATGATTTCGGATTGTTTCTATATTTTTCTTCCTAGTCATAAAAAAAGAGCACCTATTCTAATGGTCTTTGCATGATTTGCTGAGAAGTGGGCTAGAGGGAAAGCATGTTGCTTGCCAGTATGCAGGTTCTTACCTTTCGTTTTCAATACCCAATTCTTCACAACAATGGAGAAAGATGAATCAAGGATATCACTCTTAACACTCTCCCCAACAACGACACCAAAATTTTTGTGTCACAGAGGTGGCTTATTATAAGCAACCTTAGTTCTTCTCATTTAATTGTCAACCCAAGGTAAGTCTTCTTATTTCAAGTGTGTAAGCACAATATATGCAAGTGAGATCGACTGATAGTTACTCTTTGTTGCTTATGAAAAAGGATTATCTAATCTTTTGAATTCAATCAACTCAAAGGGAAATGGCTTGGTAGAATGTGGCTAGCTATTCTGTGTAGTTAGAAAAGAGAAACCTATGATTGAACAACAAAATTATGGTTTGAACAACAACCTTAATGAATTGAACAATGATATTAATGAATTGAACAACAATCTAAATGAATTGAAAAACAATCTTAATGAATTGAAAAACAATCAATTATATAATTTTGCAATGGAATTATCTTTTTAAACTAACTAATTGACATTAATCAACAATTGGACACCTTACTGTGCTGAAAGAACAATTTAATCCGCAAAGACAAGTAACATCGAATAGTAACTATTCTACGATTTGTAAATTGATTGCAAAGGCATTGGAAGAAAATGGAAACATCTAATGGTGATGAAGCATTATTATAAACCAAAATATATGAATGCGATTATTCTAAATCAAGAAGCACAAATGCTAAACTGCTCTGAAGAAAGAAAAACTGTAACTTTATTGAGTGGAAAAGTACTTTACAACCGCATCAGATAACTGGACATTGATTATGTAACTACCGCATAGTATGGAAATTGTTGAGGAACTTCCAGGGGTTGGGCCCAGACCACCAAAAGCTCTAATGCAGTGAAAACCTCAAAAGATATTTTTTCAAAACATCAAAAACTCTTTATTACATCAAGGGATACTACAAGAATACAATTAGGAAGTTCGGTCCTGATTCGTTGATTACAAAAGGAATTCTTCTTCGAATCCCTATCTAGTTCATCCTTGGTCCTTTTAAAGGCATTTTCATGCAATGAGATAGTATTTTCCAAACGATAGCCCGCTGCGTGTGGCTGCCATTTGAGTTCTCAAGCTTGAATCCGTCTGTCTGCCTTCTGTCGGCTTTTGGGAGTTACTGAGATCCCATACATTTGTGTCTGTTGGTTTTCTTCTGTTTACCATTGGTTCAGCTGCTCTGACTTCCTGCATACGGAGACACAATAAGTCAAATTTCTGTTATAGAAACATTCCTTTTGTCATTAGCCTAATTGCTCTAGTTTTCATAAATCTTTTCTTTCTTTTTGTTAATATGAGGAAGAATTCCCAAAATTGTGACATAATTTGAAGTAATTATAGGGTGAAAACATATCTAAATTCAGGCCCAACAATCATCATGTTGTCAAAGCCATTTTATCAAGCCTCAGTGAGCAAAACAAAATCCAGCTCCATGAATTTAGCAACCTGCAAAGCAAAAAGTGTCAAAGAGTATCAGTGAGAAAAGGAAGAAGACTTCAAAACATTAGAAAGTGGGTTTTTCAAAGCCAAGTTAGAGTTCCACATGCCAACACATCAAATTTCAAATAAAAAAAATATTTACTTCAACAATTGATCAAATTTCAAAGGGAGTTTCCTTGTTCCAAGGGTGCCCAAGTCATCATTGTTCACAAGCACTAAACCCTAATTTCCTCTCCCACTGAGATAGGGTTTTCTATGAAAAAGAGGCATAGGAGCAGAGGATCCATATGGTGTAGAAATTTCCTGTTTTCACACCCCGGTTTTCAGTTTCACCTTATTTCTCCTTTTAGTTAAATTCCATTTCCCATATCCTTACATTCAACAACAGAAAAATAATTTTTGCTGAAAACACAAATTCTAGAAAATTTACAGAATGCTGGAAAATGCAGAAATAAAAAATCAGCAAGCTCAAAACAGCCATTCAACACATTTTAACACAGAGATTTTTGGTCAAGATGACCCTGGAAAAACCCCCTACAACTCTTGGGGAAAACCAGTTTGAGAGCTTCTCTTTTATTTCTGAAAAATGCTTTTACAGTGAGCAGTAATACACAGAAAATTACAACAAACACAAAAATCACTTATCTCGACTTTCGTGCCACCTGTTGGTGTCCCGTGTTTTGATAGTTTGGAAAATCAAAAGACAAGGAAACATCAGAACCAATATTTAGAGTTACAAGATCTAGTCATCTTGTTCTCAGAGAGGGATCTCTCGAATTTTTGTTTGCAAAGGTTTATCTTGTGTGCTTAGCATATGGATTTTAGACTAGTAATTAAGTGCAGGTGTTTGTTTGTTTGTTTGGTTGGGTTGACATAGCAGAAAATGAAAGATCTAGGAAAGATATACCAAATGGAGAAACATCTGGTTCATTGGGAAATAGAGTAAAAAAAGAGGTCATAACATACACATCAATGGATATGGGATATTAGAGGGCAAATCTAACTTGGCCACAGGATCCTTTGGTTTTTGGAATGAGATGGACATCAATGATTCAGAAAGAGAAATTTAATTCTCAACAAAGGGAATTGGGAAACACAGTTTGAACAATAAAGAGCTTTCTGATAGACAGGGCTAACCATGAATTCTACAAATCACACCTTTAAGCAAAAAATGATTCCAAAACAACTTTTAAAATGAAATCTAAGATTCGGGGAACACCCTATTTCCTCAAAGATTTTATTTCAAATGACTTAGAAAACATAAAAGATTCACTGATAATTGTGGTCATAGAAGAGGGAACACCTAACACATCTATGATTACAACTATAAAGACCTTCAAGGCAACTGTTTAAGCAAGGACAAAGGGCAAGATCGGAACAGACCTCCTTGATTCACTGTAAACAAGAAACTTCAAAGGGAGACTTCAATAACAGTTTTTAAGTGGCAGCAGACAAGCAGGGAAAACCATAAATCATGCTGAAACCAACTATTCGAACTATTAAGGAAATAAACGAGCATGAAGACTAAAGAGAGAGATTAAAGACTCTAAAATACTTCAGCAGAAGAAAACACAAAACAGTGAAGGATGAACAGGTCTAAGGTGCTTCCAGGAGTCATTTCTTAGCCTAAAACTTTCAACCTACTGCAGTAAGAAGTTATGGAACATAATGAAAACAGGGGAAAAACATTAAACAGTTCAAAATACTTCACCAACAGCCAAGCTCATGGATCCAATGATAGAGCCTTCTCAATCACAAGCATGCAACAACATCATCAAGGCTTCCAAGACTTCAATTTGTTCTTCAAATTCAACAGACTATGTATTATTTCAAAGAGTTCCAATATTACAACTAGTGATTAACCAACAACCAACTAACCACTTTCTCATCTTCTCCGGTAATATTCATAGAAGAATGAGGAGGTGAATATGGGGTAAAATATCTTCTAAGTTCAATCAATACAGTGCACTGTCTCTCAGCCTTTAAGGGGCTCAATAGAGAAGTTTTTTGATATTTCCCCTGTATTAATTGCTTAACATTAACTATTAGGCTTGCTGGAAAGAGTTTGCTAACTTCAAGGCTTCTTGTTATCTTGGCAATAACTTATGTTGACAGTTTACAATAAGTTCCTTTAGTTGGAATAACTGTTCAGCTGTATTGATGCATAATATCTCCTAGTCTGGTAATGGCTTCAGCCTCCTTTTGATTGCTTTAAGGCTGCAGGTGGCTCTGAGGTAGCTGGAGGATTCAATTAGCCCCTAATTCCTGCAAATCTGTCTTCGAACTTCTGTCCTAGTACCTTTTTGCCTTTGACATTGATATTCTCTGACTGTGTTTGATTCATGTGTTTTTGCTGGTATGCGGGGCTGCGCAGGGTTATGTGGCATCCATGCTTCGCGAATCATTGATAAAACATGGATTTTAAACCCTGTGATGATTTTCTTTGGTGAATCGAAGTCAGGATGATCATCACCCTCTTCTTTCGAATTTTCTTCAAAAATGGCGAGAAAACCATTTAAACCCTGCAAAATACAAACAAATATTTAAAAAATCCTTCATATATTGGTTTACTGCTGCAGAAGGCATGTAGAGGAAGCATGGACGTTGGATGGCATCATCCAACGGTCAGGATTGATTGGGAGAAAGGCGTATTGAAGGTGGAAGAAAATTTTGAATCAGGGCCGTCGATCACGCAGAGATCGACGGTCCGGAGCGGAAAATGGAAAGTTAAAACGGGAAATGTTGACTAGGCGATCGAATCAGGGCGATGGAATGTGGGCCTGTTAAGCCCCTATATTAATAGTGTAGTCCCTTATTATGTTAGTCTAACCCCCCTTATCGTTATTTCTGTACCCCTGTAACCCCCATATTGTTATTATTGTGCCCTTACATTATTATTTTTAGGTCGGCTAGGATTACATTGTGGTCCACTAGGATTACATTGTGGCCCCATGGACTCCTATATATAGAAAGGAGGTTTTTTCATTTGTATCATCTAAGAATTTTTCATTTATGTAATGTATTAGAGGTTTCCCCCTCGAAGTGGCTTATTTCTAAGGCATTGATATCTCTTTTCTTCTATTTTTATATCTGGTTACACAATAGGGCCATCGATTGGCAGATCAGATCGACGACGGAGATCAATTGAATACTGCGTCATAGCCTGGTTAACTGTCGGGCATCTCCAGTGAGCGATAGCCATCGGATGGGCAGCCTCAGATCGGACGACGCGCATCAATATTGCGCGGGGTCGACGACTGAACTTTAATGCGTGATGGACGGTGGTTTTATGAATAGTGCGCAGGACACGCATCGGCCAGCGTATGGAATCGCTACCGATCGGGAGAAAACCGCCCTCGCCCAAAGGCGGTGCGATGATTACCGTGCGGTTTTTGGAATGGTGCATGGTTGGCGGGGACCACCAGGCTGATGGACTCCGCGCCGTCGATCTGCAGATCAGATCGATGATGGAGAATGATTTACAAGTCGGACCGGTAGAAGACTTTAGAAAATAATAAATCCGACATTTTTAAATAAAACTAAGGTTTTGAACACTAGGCGGAGATAATTAATTAAAAAACGGATAAGCGCCTAGAATGTTAGTGCTTGGTTCTAACACCAAGACGCATGGAGGGGAAAGGCTAAAGACTTAGCCCGAGGGGGCTTAAGTCCATAATACATATAAAATATGCATTTTAATGGATTTTGAATGATTTTTCAAAGGAAATTGAGGGTTCTGATAAGGCAAAGAAGGAGTTTTCAACCTTGTCAAGGGGATTCTGAAGAAGGGGAAAAGGGAAAAATATGAAAATGAGGGATTTTCATGGGAAATGGAGGGATAAAAACTGAGGTTATTTTTGGAAAAAGGGGAAAAGGAAAAAGGTGTTTGCAGCAGTATTTTTCCTTTGGAATCAGCAGGATTTCTGAAGGGGAAAAAAGGCACAGTAGTGAAGATTGGGACAGAGGCAGGAGGCCTCCAAGAGTCTTCAAGAGCCAACAATTTTTAGTCATAAAATTTGTTCCTTGAAGGCTCCAAAGAGTTTTAGCCAGCATTTGGTATAACAAATTTTATAGCTGGCTAATAGTGGCTCCACTTGGGGATGATGCCTTCTTGAAGGCATCAAGAACTTTCAGACTTGGATTCTCTGGGAGGCTGATCAGTTGCCTCATCCATTGGGCTGCCCTTCCTTTGATGAGATGACTTTCTCTAAAAACATATTAGAAACCATAAAGATAATGGATCTTTATCAATACAAGCTTCTACCTACCCAATCCTACGGATCTAACATTTTTTCTTCATTAGAGTGCACTTGGATTGGCAAACTCTTTTACAACATTTTATTCTTTTGAAAGCATAAAAATATTCTAGTTCTACTTCTTATTTCTCCATGGACTCAGATTAAGCAGTTGAGCCCATATGCTTCTCTACCTAATCTACTAATCTGTTAGGATTAAACAATCTAACAGATTTTTATTCTCTAATTGCTAAAGCAGAAATTAAAAAGCATACAAGTCAGGATTGAACAGTCTAACTTGATGCTGATCTATGGCATAAAAACAAGCTGCACATAGATTATTATTTGCAGAAAATTAAATCAAAATGATGAAGGCTTGAGATCTGAAAATTGAAAGCACTTCCTTCTCTTTTCTTCAACTCTGTTTTTAAGCTTGTTTGAGCTGTTTTTCCTTTGTTATCTGGTTCAGGTTTTGAGATGATAAGAACCAGTTTTACCCTGTTTTGACTCATAAATTTAAAACAGATGTGAGTCATTCTTTGTTTGGGAACTTAGGTTCAAATTTTGAGCATGTTTGAACCTTTAATTTCTAGCCTAATCTATCTACTAATAGGCCAAGATTAAACAATTTGGCGAATCAAATTCACTATCCTATCAACAGTCAATTTAAAACTAATTAGTCAAGATTAGGCTGTTTGACTAACTAGAAGTGTGTTTTTCAGGAGTGGCATTTAAGCTTGCACACTTTCAGATTTTGTTTCTCTTTTTGGTATGGGGCTGTACCTTTCTTGTTTTACAGTCTTCCCTCTTTTCTCCTTTTTATTGTTTTTGGATTTTTATTTTTTCTTTCAAGAAAAAAATCAACAACTAACTAACTGCTCAAAGCTGAGCTTTATTGAAATTCCTATCTAATCTAATCTAACTTGGAATATTTACATGTTTAGCTAATTAAATCTCTTTTCCAGTACAACCAATCTAGTAAATGATTCCATGATTGATCCTTCTTCATCCCTTTGGGCAGGTTGGACAAATAGGGCCACTCCCATTCTTTTTGTTTTTTAGCAGCAGTGCTAAATAATCCTCTTGCCTTTGGTAATACACTACCCCTAATGAACTTGATCCCTTCTTCAAATGCCTTCAAGAAGTGAGCATAAGGATCTTGAAATAATGCCTGGTTAAGAGTATTTGGAAGATGTGTTTCAACCAATATCATCCCTTTGTTCTCCACTGGATCAAGGTAAATATTATTTTGGGAAAGAACCTTTTCTTCATCTTCATTATTATCTGAACTAGAGGAATCATCATATATTGCAGTTTTGTCCTCTTATAGTCCTGGTATGCTCTGATTCAGTGGACTGTACTTTGTGAAGATATCATCATGTTCTTGAGCAGGGGTATCTTTTATTACCTCAATCCTCTCAGGAGAAGGCCCCTTATCTTCATCCTGCTCAAGAAATTCCTCTTCCTTTTTAATATCAACCTTACAATTAGTAGATTGTTGATTCCCAATTATTTGAAAGCTATTTCTGATGAATGGGACTGGTTGATTGCTGATTTCAAGCTGATTATAATGAAATTCATGACACCAATCGACTGCTGGTTGCCCTGCATGATCAGTTTCTGTTTGGGGGCTCATCATCATCATCAGATTCATCAGAAGTTTAAAAATCATTAGTATAAACAATTTCACCAATCAAGCATATTGGGTTATCAGTTTGTTCTTTTAGCTGATCTACAAGTTTATTTTTTGTTTCAAGACAACAAGATTTAGTAGGTAAATGAGCAGAAGTGTTTTGTTCTAATAAAGAATTGAGGGCTAGCTGTTTATCTAATATTTGATCAATTTCATCCTCTGTAAAAAGAGAAGGAATTTCCTCTTTGCTTTGGATAGAAGAAAAACATTCCTCTCCCTCTTGTGTTAACTGGTTTTGAGGCTGGATGTCTTCTTGAGCCTCTTCTAGAGAATGATTACTTGGGCTTGTAGGGGAATTTTGAGGATTCTCTTCCTTTTCCTGATATATCTCAATTTCGAACAACTCCTCATGATTTTCATGGCAGTCACTTTGACTATAAGGTTCATGAGGTGTTTCAAGCATATTATCAAGATGCCATCCTCTTTTAATAATCTGAAATGATTCATAACATAAAGGAAGAGATTCTGGTTGTGTTGTCTCTTCTCCTATTTCAGATTTTGTGGGTTCAAAATGGCTTATGTTTTCCTCAAGGCATTGCTTATTATAAGTTTTTGAAATTTGGTTATGAAGTTCTCTTAATAGCATAATACAAGAAATAGGTAGGCAATCAGGAGTTTCTTGAAAACCTTCTTCATTGCTCTCATTGTAATCTTGTTCATCATACATATCTTGTATTTTTTGGGTTTTTTCTTGATTTGAAAGGAGCATGGGCTGCTCTAGATCATCAATATTCAAATTAGCCTCATACCTTTCCAATATTTTCCCAAGCATGTACACCATTTTCTCCATTATGACCAGCAATTTTTCTTTATTGTTTTCTCTATAGTCTTGCTCACCTTCTTCTATAAAGTCTTGATCATCATCTATATATTTCTCATTGTCTAGGTCTTGTAATGGTTGAGTTTGTGTTTGAGGTCACTGTATCTTTCTAACCAGTTCAGAGTCCTTTACCAGTGGAGTTATTAGGTTTTTTGGGATTGTGGAGTCGCTAGGTGGAAGATTTTGAAATTTTCTGTCCACCAACAGCATGATTGGGTTTTCTCAATGCATTCCTAAGAGAGTCTATAAGGACTAATGAAGTAATAGGCCTATTGGAGGCCAATGGAGTCACCAAGTGGAAAATTTATTGCTTTTGTGAAGGTAAAATATTTTATGGTTCCACCACCATGTTTATTATGAAGCAAAACTGAAATATTTTTGGGTTTTTTTTCTGAGTTTCTATGGTTGTTTGAAAGACTAATGAGTCTGTAAGAGCTTGCTAGGAAACTATGAACTCAGTAGTCCAACCTTGATCGCCATTATGTTGGTGTCCCATGTTTTGATAGTTTGGCAAATCAAAAGACAAGGCAACATCAGAACCAATATTTAGAGTTACAGGATCTAGTCCTCCTGTTCTCAGAGAGGGATCTCTCAAATTTTTTTTTGCAAAGGTTTATCTTGTGTGCTTAGCATATGGATTTTAGACTAGTTATTAAGTGCAGGTGTTTGTTTGTTTTTTTGGTTGGGTTGACATAACAGAAAATGAAAGATCTAGGAAAGATATACCGAATGGAGAAACATCTGGTTCATTGGGCAATGGAGTCAAAAAAGAGGTCATAACATACTCATCAATGGATATGGTATATTAGAGGGCAAATCTAACTTGGCCACAGGATCCTTTGGTGTTTGGAATGAGATGGACATCAATGATTTGGAAAGAGAAATTTAATTCTCAACAAAGGGAATTGGGAAACACAGTTTGAAAAATAAAGAGCTTTCTGATAGACAGGGCTAACCATGAATTCTAAAAATCACACCTTTAAGCAAACAATGATTCCAAAACAACTCTTAAAATGAAATCTAAGATTCGGGGATCACCCTATTTCCTCAAATATTTTATTTCAAATGACTTAGAAAACATAAAAGATTCACTGATAATTGTGGTCATAGAAGAGGGAACACCTAACACATCTATGATTACAACTATAAAGACCTTCAAGGCAACTGTTCAAGCAAGGACAAGGGGCAAGATTGGAACAAACCTCCTTGATTCACTGTAAACAAGAAACTTCAAAGGGATACTTCAATAACAGTTTTTAAGTGGCAACAGACAAGCAGGGAAAACCATAAATCATGCTGAATCCAACTATTCGAACCATTAAGGAAATAAACGAGCATGAATACTAAAGAGAGAGATTAAAGACTCTAAAATACTTCAGCAGAAGAAAACACAAAACAGTGAAGGAGGAACAGGTCTAAGGTGCTTCCAGGGGTCATTTCTTAGCCTAAAAATTTCAACCTACTGTAGTAAGAAGTTATGGAACATAATGAAAACAAGGGAAAAACATTAAATAGTTTAGAATACTTCACCAACCGCCAAGCTCATGGATCCAATGATAGAGTCTTCTCAATCACAAGCATGCAACAACATCATCAGGGCTTCCAAGCCTTCAATTTATTCTTCAACTTCAACAAAATATGTATTATTTCAAAGAGTTCCAATATTACAGCTAGTGATAAACCAACAACCAACCAACCAACCCACTTCTCATCTCCTCCAGTAATATTTATAGAAGCATGAGGAGGTGAAGATGGGGTAAAATATCTTCTAAGTTCAATCAATACAGTACACTGTCTCTCGACCTTTGAGGGGCTCAATAGAGAAGTCTTTTGATATTTCCCCTGTATTAATTGGTTGACATTAACTATTAGGCTTGCTGGAAAGAGTTTTTTGACTTCAAGGCTTCTTGTTATCTTGGAAATAACTTCTGCTGACAATTTACAGTAAGTTACTTTAGTTGGAATAACTGTTCAGCTGTATTGATGCAAAATATCTCCTGGTCTGGTAATAAATTCGGCCTCCTTTTGATTGCTTTGAGGTTGCAGGTGGCTCAAAGGTAGTTTGGGGATTCAATTAGCCCCTAATTCCCGCAAATCTATCTTCAAACTTCTGTCCTGGTACCTTTTTTCCTTTGACACTGATATTCTCTGACTGTGCTTGATTCATGTGTTTTTGCT
Source organism: Pinus albicaulis (assembly GCA_034641835.2). NCBI lineage: Eukaryota > Viridiplantae > Streptophyta > Pinopsida > Pinales > Pinaceae > Pinus > Pinus albicaulis. Next base: position 794,555,414 of record CM076577.1, on the reverse strand, counting down.
GGTATGCAGGGTTGCGCAGGGTTATGTGGCATCAATGCTTTGCGAATCATTGATAAAACGTGGATTTTAAACCCTGTGATGATTTTCTTTGGTGAATCGAAGGTAGGAGGATCGTCACCCTCTTCTTTCGAATTTAATTCAAAAATGGCGAGAAAACCATTTAAACCCTGCAAAATACAAACAATATTTAAAAAATCCTGCATATATAGGTTTACTGCTGCAGAAGGCATGTGGAGGAAGCATGGCCGTTGGATGGCATCATCCAACGGTCAGGATTGATCGGGAGAAAGTTGTAGTGAAGGCGAAAGAAAATTTTGAATCAGGGTCGTCGATCGCGCAGAGATCGACGGTCGGGAGCGGAAAATGGAAAGTCAAAATGGGAAATGTTGACTGGGTGATTGAATCAGGGTGATGGAATGTGGGTCGTCGATATGCAGATCAGATCGATGACGGAGATCGATTGAATGCCGCGTCGTAGCGTGGTTAACTGTCGGGCATCTCCGATGAGCGATAGCTGTCGGATGGGCGGCCTCAGATTGGATGACGTGCATCAATATCGCGCGGGGTCCACGTCCGAAATTTAACACGTGATGGATGGTGGTTTTATGAACAATGCATAGGACATGTGTCAGCCAATGTATGGAATCGTTGCCGATCAGGAGAAAACCGCCCTCGCCCAAAGGCGGTGCGATGAATACCGCACGATTTTTGGAATGGTGCATGGTTGGCGGGGACCACCAGGCTGATGGACTCCGCGCTGTCGATATGCGGATCAGATCGACGGTGGAGAATGATTTACAAGTCAGACTGGTAGAAGATGTTAGAAAATAATAAATCCGACATTTTTAAATAAAACTAAGGTTTTGAACACTGGGCAGAGATAATTAATTAAAAAACGGATAAGCGCCAGGAAGGTTAGCGCTTGGTTCTAACACCAAGACACATGGAGGGGAAAGGCTAAAGACTTAGCCCGAGGGGGCTTAAGTCCATAATACATATAAAATATGCATTTTAATGGATTTTGAATGATTTTTCAAAGAAAATTGAGGGTTCCGATAAGGCAAAGAAGGAGTTTTCAACCTTGTCAAGGGGATTCTGAAGAAGGGTGAAAAGGGAAAAATACGAAAATGAGGGATTTTCATGGGAAATGGAGGGATAAAAACTGAGGTTATTTTTGGCAAAATGGGAAAAGGAAAAAGGTGTTTGTAGTAGTATTTTTCCTTGGGAATCAATAGGATTTCTGAAGGGGAAAAAAGGCATAGTAGTGAAGATTGGGATAGAGGCAGGAGGCCTCCAAGAGTCTTCAAGAACCAACACTTTTTAGTCATAAAATTTGTTCCTTGAAGGCTCCAAAGAGTTTTAGCCAGCAGTTGGTATAACAAATTTTATAGCTGGCTAACACCACCCTCCACCTTGAAAACCGTGCCAAACAACAAGCAGAAATTTTACAGAGAAATTACAGCATTAAATGTTGTCTTTGATGCCTCGAAAAATGTGCTAGGAATGAACATACGAACTGTACAGATTCCGTATGGATAGGACAGCAGCCCCCTTTCTCGATTTTTGTGCCCAAAAAATCAACCTAGAAAACCGTGCTCCTTGCTGCTGTTCTAGTTCCTCAAAAACAGTGATTCCCCTCTCTCAAAAACCGTGCAAACTACTGTATGGATTTTCTGCCTTGGTTAGTGTGCCAATGAAACTCTGTTGTATGGATTTTCAGCCTTTGGACGTGTGCCCTCTTGCTATACGGATTTGTTGTGCTGCCTTTGCTGCTCTCCCTCTGCTCATAAATTACTCTTCAGCTTTCTTACTCTCCTTCTCCCAATCTGCTCATGAAAGAATGAATGACCTTTTCCTCCTATTCCTCCTTTAACCTAACCCTAAGTGACTTTTGGGGAATCCCTAAATCCAATGGCTGAAACAGATTTAGATCTAGGGCTGAGATTAAATGCTCATTTAAATCTCACTTTCTATTTTTTAATTCACCCCACTTTAATAAAGACCCACTTAGTCATTTATTTCCAAAGTCACTTTTCCTTTCTAATTTTTCATTGACTTTATTAAAGTCACTTTAAAATTAGACTTTAGTAACTTTATCACTTAAAGTCACTTTTAAATTAGATTTGACTTTATAAAATTATAAAGTCACTTTAGGAGAAAAATTAAATTCTTTTGGACGCTTTTCCCTAGGCCAAAGATCAAAGCCTTAGGGAACCACCTGTCCTCCGGTAACCAAATTTCAACACTCCCTCTTACCAAGGAAGGTGTTCCTCACCACACTCATCTTGTATCTGAAGTAGACATGCTTGCCTCATGGTAAGGCTTTGGTAAGAATATCTGCAACCTGCTCATTAGTGGGAATATACTCAAGCTTCACCACTCCTTTCTGAACATAGTCTCTGATGAAATGATATTTGATCCCGATATGATTTGATCTGTCATGAAATACTGGATTCTCCGTGAGTTTAATGCAACTATGATTATCACAGTAAATCACTGAAGGTCTCAACGGTTGAGAAAATAAGCCAAACAACATCTTGCGAAGCCAAATGGCCTCACAACTAGCTAGACTAGCTGCCATATGCTCTGCTTCCACTGAACTCAATGCTACTGACTACTGCTTCCGTTTGAACCATGACACCACTGCCGAACCCAACCCAAAAAAACACCCTAAAGTGCTCTTCCTATCAGAAGCACAACCTGCCCAATCAGAATCAGTGTAACCTGCCAATCTCACTCCATCCCCCTGCCTGTAGTCCAGACCATAATCCACTATCCCCTGCAAGTACCACAAAATGTTTTTTGCAGCCACCCAGTGAACCTTCCTAGGCTCACACATAAACTGACTCATTTTGTTGACTGCAAAACAAATATCTGGTCTAGTGTTGAAAAAATACATCAAGGAACCAATCAGTTGTCTGTACAATGTGGGATCCACCAACTCGGATTCCGAAGCATGGAGCTTCTTCCAGTTGGTGATCATCGGTGTCGACATGGGTTTACAGTCCTCCATGTGGAATCTGCCAAGGATGTCCACAATATACTTCCCCTGCCCCAGGAAGAAATGCCCCTGCTCCTGCCACACCTCCAAACCCAAAAAGTAATGCATCAAGCCGATGTCCTTCGTCTCAAACTCCGCCGCAAGATCTCTCTTGCAGTGCTCTATGAGTCTCTCTGCACCTGTAATGACTAAGTCATCCACATACAGCACCAGAATGAGAGGCTCCTCACCTATCACAATATAGTAAAGGTTCGGATTTGCCTCACTCTTTGTGAAACCCATCTCCTGCAAGTATGTATCTATCCTGGAGTACCAAGCTCTAGGAGCTTGCTTCAGGCCATAAAGGGCCTTCTTCGGTCTGCACACATGGGACTCCTTCCCATGCACCTCAAAGCCCTGTGGCTGCTCAATGTACACCTCCTCCTGTATGAAGCCATTGAGAAATGTGGTCTTCACATCCATCTGGTGGATCTTCCAACCCATCTCTGTTGCTATCGATATAATGGAGCAGATCGAAGTATATCGAGCCACGGGAGCGAAGGTCTCCTCATAATCAACTCTCTCTACCTGGGAGAATCCTCTAGCCACAAACCTCGCTTTGAATTTCTCAATGTTGCCATCTGCAGCATGCTTTACCTTGTAAAGCCATCTGGAAGTAACCACGGATTTTCCCTCAGGCCTCGGCACCACCTCCCAAACATCATTCTTCATGATAGAAGAATGCTCCTCCTGCATGGCCTCTCTTCAGACCAGCTGCCTAGCTGCCTCCTCATAGCTAGAAGGCTCAGAGTCAAGGATGCTAGAAGCCATTGCCATATAGCTACAAAACCTCTCAGGTGGTCTGCTCTCTCTGACCGGCCTCTTAGGCCTAGCAACAAATGTGGCCTCTCTCAAGGTGTCCTGAAGCCACTTGGGCTTCCTCTTCCCTGAGCATACTTCTCCCATTGGAGAATGAAACTCCTCCTCATCATCATCATCAGGAGCTTGAACTCCTAACTGTCTGTCTGCTATCCTCCTACCTGCACCTGAACCTATAGATGCTGAGGTACCGTGTGAACTATCCATCAGTGGAATCCCTAGTGAAATTCTCTGTGGACTGCTCTGCATGTTGCCCGAAGCACCACCCCTCTGACTCTGTGAGCCATTGCTCACTGACGGACCTAACATCGTCATCAATGTACCTCTGAATCCTCCTGATCCCTGCCCACTGGATCCCTGTGACTGACTCAGCTGCTGCTGAGGGTCTGGCTGATCCAGATACTCTAACTCTCGTGACCTCTTGAAGGCCCTGTCCTCGTCGAACTTCACATCCCGCCTGACAAAAACTTTCCTCTGTGCGGGAATGTAAATCCGAAAGGCCTTTGAGGTCTCACTGTAGCCCACAAAGATACCCTTCTCTGCAGTGGGCTCTAGTTTGGTCCTCTTCTCCTTGGGTATGTAGGAGTATGTGATACACCCAAATATACGAAGATGACCAATATCAGGTTTCTTCCCAGAAAAAGCCTCCTCCGGAGTCATGTGCCCCAAGGCACGATGCAGACTCCTGTTCTGCAAATAAATATCATTGTTGCAGGCCTATGCCCACAAAAAAAATGGCAACCCCTAATCATGTAACATGGCTTTGGCAACCCCTCCGATGGATCTATTCTTCCTCTCCACAACCCTGTTCTACTGGGGGTTGTAAGGAACAGTGAACTCCCTCCTAATGCCTGCCTCCGTACAATAGTCAACAAAATCTCCAAGGGTTTACTCTCCTCCATTGTCTGACCTCAGGGACTTGATCTTCCGACCTGTCTATGTCTCCACAAGAGCTCTGAACTCATGAAATTGCTTGAAGACCTCACTCTTGGTCTTCAAGAAATAAATCCAGGTCCTCCTGGAGTGATCATCAATGAATAAAACATAGTACTCATATCCACTCAAGGAAACATGAGACATCCGACCACTCACATCGGAATGAATCAAATCAAGTATCCCAGTCGCTCTGTTGTCACTGCTGAGAAAAGGGGATTTGGCAAACTTGCCCATCGCACATCCTCTACAAGAATCAAAGTGATCAATACTTAAATCTGGCACACCTGTAGTGATCTCCCGCAAAGTCCTCAAGGCTCCATGATACATGTGCTCTATCCTGCGGTGCCAAATCTCACACAGCTCAGAACTGCTAGCTCTGTTGTCGGTACTACTGCTTAATGCCAAAAGGGGCTGAAATGCAAACTTGTACACCTTTTCATGGCTTACACCTATCACTCTAGCTGAATCAGCTAGAGCGCCCCTGGGATATATCAGCACCTATCCTCCCCTGAATAGTATCTCATATCCTCTATCCTCCAAAGCTGAGACGGATATGAGGTTCTTCCTCATCCCTGGCACATAAAGAACATATGACACCTTCAAGGGAGGTTTGGGTTCCCTATGAAATGTTAGTGTTCCCACACCAACTGCTCTAACAACTCTGTTATCACCGAGTACTACCTCTATATCAGTGCCACTCTCTGAAAGCTCTGAGAAGTACTCATGGACTCCTGTCATATGACGTGAAGCCCCACTTTCCACATACCAGATACCCGAAGATGCTCCGCTAGTCGAGGGAAATGCATGCTCCCTCTGAACCTCTATGGCAAGTGATCCTGCACTAGAGGATTCACACGCAATGAACCCAAACTCTCGGTCAAAGCAATCTGTAAAGTCCTCAACCTCTGCTGATGCTGCCATGTTATGGTTCTTCCCCTTCTTCTTCTTCTTCTCCAGACACACAACTGCATAGTGTTCCATCTTCTGACAATTCCAACACTTCACCTTAGAACAGTCCTTCTATGTGTTACCCTGTTTACCTTTACCTTTGCCTCTGCCCCCGCCAATGCTTGTGGAAGCTTGCTTCTTTCCTTTGCCTTTCTTTCCTCCTGCCAACAGTGCTACATCCTCATCTTGCTCAACTGGCTTGCCTGCCCCAAGCTGACCTTTCCTGATCTCTGTCTGAATGCAATCATCCCAAAACCACTCCCATGTGGGAAGGGTCTCATGTGCACAAACCCCATCAGAAAAGTTCATCCATGAACTGGGGAGGCCATTCACTACAATCCGCACCAACTCAGTGGGTGGAATGACCTCTCCAACTACTGCCAACTCATCTCTCAGGTTAGTAATCTTTGTGAGATATCCAGTTGCACTATCAGTCTTACCATCTTAATGGTCTTCAACTTCTCCTTCAGGACCATTTTCCGGTTCTCATTGGTACTCTGGTATAGATTGGACAATGTTTTCCACATCTCATGAGCATTTCTCTTTCCTCTCACATGATGAATGCAATGGTCTTTGACTCCGTCTAGAATCAGTCTCTTACCCTTGTTGTTCTTTTTATTATATGCTGCCAACTAAACATCATCAGTAGGCACAACAACAGGGTTCTGTGTCGTATGCACCATGATGTCCCAGACTTCTGCCTCCTCAAAGATACTCTGCATTCTCTCCTTCTAAACGTTGTAATTGGTATGCCCATCCAACCTATCCTCCACCCTTAGTCCCAATGACATCCTGCTATCCTAAAAACTGAAAAATAACATTGCTGTAGTAAATATAAAAATTCTGTGTGAAAAATCAACTTGCTGGAATTTTCTGAGTGAAAAATCAGCAGACTGTATTTTTCTTCTTGCTGTCCCAAACTGCACTTTCAACACCCAAGCTCTGATACCATGTAGAAATTTCTTGTTTTCCCACCCCGGTTTTCAGTTTCACCTTATTTCTCTTTTTAGTTAAATGCCCTTTCCCATATCCTTACATTCAACAACAGAAAAATAATTTTTGCTGAAAACACAAATTCTGGAAAATTTACAGCATGCTGGAAAATGCAGAAATAAAAATCAGCAAGCTCAAAATAGCCATTCAACACATTTTAACACAGAGATTTTTGGTCAAGGTGACCCTGGAAAAACCCCCTACAACTCTTGGGGAAATCCAGTTTGAGAGCTTCTCTTTTATTTTTGAAAAATGCTTTTACAGTGAGCAGTAATACACAGAAAATTACAGCAAACACAAAAATCACTTATCTTGACTTTCGTGCCACCCTCCACCTTGAAAATCGTGCCAAACAGCAAGCAGAAATTTTACAGAGAAATTACAGCATTAAATACTGTCTTTGCTGCCTCAAAAAACATGCCAGGAATGAACGTACGGACTGTACATATTCCGTATGGATAGGACAGCAGCCCCCTTTCTCAATTTTCGTGCCCAGAAAATCAACCTAAAAAACCGTGCTCCTTGCTGCTGTTCCAGTTCCTCAAAAAAAGTGCTTCCCCTCTCTCGAAAACCTTGCAAACTGCTGTACGGATTTTCTGCCTCGGTTAGGTTGCCAATGAAACTCTACTGTACGGATTTTCAGCCTTGGGAAGTGTTCCCTCTTGCTGTATGGATTTGTTGTGCTGCCTTTGCTGCTCTCCCTCTGCTTAGAAATTACTCTTCAGCTTTCTTGCTCTCCTTCTCCCAATCTGCTCATGAAAGAATGAATGACCTTTTCCTCCTTTTCCTCCTTTAACCTAACCCTAAGTGACTTTTGGGGAATCCCTAAATCAAATGGCTGAAATAGATTGAGATCTAGGGCTGAGATTAAATGCTCATTTAAATCTCACTTTCTATTTTTTAATTCACCCCACTTTAATAAAGACCCACTTAGTCATTTATTTCCAAAGTCACTTTTTCTTTCTAATTTTACATTGAATTTATTAAAGTCACTTTAAAATTACATTTTAGTAACTTTATCACTTAAAATCACTTTTAAATTAGATTTGACTTTATAACTTTATAAAGTCACTTTAGGAGAAAAATTAAATTCTTTTGGACACTTTTCCCTAGGCCAAAGATCAAAGCCTTAGGGATCCACCTGTCCTCCAGTAACCAAATTTCAACATATGGTAGGTCATATCAACAAGTATGAAGCCAGACCAACTCATAAACATCATGCCTCCATCATTTTCCAAGAAGTCATTCCAAGGGACAAATCATTTGCCACACATAGGGCCAGTTTTGCTTCAAACTATGTTTCTGACCAAACATAGATGAAATTAACAAAAGTGAGAGAGATTTTTGTCCCTCATATGTCAAGGAATAAAAACCTCCATTTTTTACACAGGTATCATGGTTTGGGAGAAATTACAAATTTACAGGTGCTACAAGAGGTTTTCTGCACTTTTGGAGTGACCTTGGAGAAATCAAGTTTTCTCATAGCTAGAGTGTCCAAATGACTTTCTTGATGAGTCAAATGCAAACTAGATAGAGATATATTTCCAATGATCTATCATGAGCTCAATTTGGAGTTGACGAAGGCCTCCAAAAGTTTCCTACACAAGCACTCTACATTTCTGCACCCTCATTCAGCACTTTTTGACTAGTCCTGGGAAAATCAACTTTTGAAAAGGTGAATGAACTCCAAACAGAAAAAAAAGTTATATTTGGAAATTAGACAGGATAATATTTCCAAAAATCTATCTTGGGCCTAATTTGGACACCAGGAATGCCTCCAAAAGTTGTCTGTAAAAAGGTGTAGGAATGGCACTGTGCATTTAGAAGATGCTACCTCCTTGGCGTTGCGCGTTTGCACGCCTGGAATTTGGCGTTGTGCCCTTGCCAGTTATTTTCAACGAGATTTTTGAAGGCATTTCACGCCTATATCTTGGTGTTTATCCCTTGCAGAGGCACTGTGTGCTTACCACTGGCACTGCGCGCCTAGCTAGAGAAGACTGTGAAGTGATCCATCAGTCCAAATCACTTCAAATCTCCTTCAAATATTTTCCAAAGTCCTCCAAAGCACTATTAAGTGGTAAGTGCATACCATAACCCATTTTAAAGCTATTTTGGTCATAATTTAATAAATTGAAGTGTAACCCTAAAGAAAACCCTAATTACAAGCTTGTGATCACTGTTTTACCCTTATTTTCATATTTCTAAAAGAAATATCAGTCATAGAAAGGGTAATTACCTTGATTTAGGGTTTCAGTTCATCTAGTTTTTCCCTACACACATTCCCTTTCATTCATTCCCTTCATTCACATTCATTCCCTTAATCTTTCAAGCTAACCATCTCATCCATTTCTCCTCATCTCATTTCACTTGCACCCTAGGGTTTCCAAATAAGAATTTGAAGATGTCAGAGGAAGAAGACAGTGGCATTGTTGGTGAGGAAAAAATGCCAAGGAGAAATGAACACAAGGGAGGGAAAATAAACAGATTTGAACCTATCACCGCAAGGGAACTAATGGCCTCTCCTCTCATTGTTTCTTGCTTTAATCATGTGGGTTATTTTGACTTTTGTGAGAGAATGAAACAAGTCCAAAATCACCTGAAATTAACAAGAATATTCATCATCAATTTACATGACAAGCAGGTCAATCTTGCCAGGGTTACTTTGGAGATGTCCACCAATGCCATTGAAAATGCGACAGGGATCCCTAGTGTGGGAGAGAGGTGGTTTAAACAAGAAAACTTGGACATGAACTATTATGAACCGTACCTCAAACCTAGGTACAAAGATCACAACAAGTCCATTTTCCCTTTTTTCTCATCTCCTTGACCGGTATGTGCCCATGATGAGGATTCAGGGAAATCAAAGCTCAAAGAGAGGCAAGAAAGGCCAAGACTTTACTGGATGAGACCTTGGGAATTTTTTATGGTAGTGATGATGAGGAAGATTAGCTTCCTAGACAAAGACCAAGGACCATTGGGCTAAAGAGGACTTTAGCCTGAGAAAGGAAAAAAGAGGTAGAATTAGCAGAGCATCTCACTCCAAGTGAGCTGCTTGCCATAGAGATTGATGAAGACAGAGAGTATTGGCTTGAGAGCCAATTTGCATCTAGAGGGCTTGCTAGAGAAGGCAAAGAGAGACACTGAAATTTAGAGGAATAACGCAAGACATTATGCCATGAGAAACAGGATTGTAAGGGCCAAGCTCAAACGTGCCCTTGCAAATATTCGGGCTTTGACTGAGGCAAAAGAGAAAGAGAAGCTCAATATCCTTACTGAGGTGTCCCTCCAAGCCTCTAAGTCTTAATTAGCAAGAAAAATTCCAATTTTGGCACTTTTGTGCACATTTTGAATTTTGGACAGTTTGACTTGCAGAAAATTGGCCAAATACGTAGCGCCACTGGCGCTGTGGTATTTTTTGGGCCATCCAAATGGAAAAATGTCAGCATCCTCATGTTCCTAGTGATGAGTACATCAAACTTAGAAATTTTCAGGAGGTTGGGTTCCAAAACGGTCCCTCAAAAGGGTAGAAAACTACCAAAAAATCACCTTTCTGCCCTCTTTTTGGCACTGACGCTGCACGTTTAGAAGTCTTGGGAGAAAAGATTTTTGACATGGAAAATGGGCACCATTTTTGAAAGTGGAAGCATATTTGGAAAATATACTCATAGAACTTTCCAATGAGCCATCATGGAGCTCATTTTGACACCGGAAAGGCCTCCAAAATTTAGCTGCAAAACAGGTAATTTTCCTAGTCTTAGCGCTGTGCATTTGCACTGGCGCTGCGCCCTTGTACCTTGGAGCTACGCCCTTACTGGGAGTTATTGCAAAAGTTATTATGAAGCCTTAAAGTCAAAAATTTTCCAAAATTAGTTCAATAGTTATGTTATAAGTTATTGTTGTAATGAATGAGTCTTAGATATTTTTCCTTGGGCCTTGCATGGTCTCATAGGTAAAAATACATTAACTATCTAATGAATGACATCTAAAACCCTATCTAGGGTTCACCTCCTCATTTTGCAGATAAATACTACATGATGTTTCATAATTTTTGTTGGTTGGTCGAGTAGTTGTTGGGCTGATTAGTTGCCGAGCTAGTTGATGGATTGCTAGGCTGGATTTGAGAAAGCTCTGAGTTGCAGAGATATCTTGTACATCATGGAGTAATGTAAATTTTTTGATCATCAGTAATACAAGCACGTTCACAGGATTCTTAAGCTATGTTAATGGTGAATTTTTCCTTCTTTTTCAATGTTTTCCATTATGTCCATTATTTCTCTGATAAAAGAACATAATTTTAGAGTAGGATATGTTGTCTTAGCACCCTATCTTTGTCTGCATTCTTTATATTAATGTTTTCCTATGCAAGGTCTGATTGGAGAATTCTTAATTTCTCTCTATTTCCGCTTAGCTTGTTGTCTTGAAAATGATTTAATGGAGTCAAGCCAAAGAATTCTATGGTATGCCCTGTCCTTTGGTGTAGCTTGAAACATTGTTTTTAAGGCCTTTCTTTGAACTATACTTAGTAGAGTCCATCCAGGGAAGTCTATGGTATGCCCTGTCCTCTGGTACGTATTAAAATTTTTCTTTGAAGGTATTTAGAGTTTTTGGTTAAAGAATATAGGTTTAGATCACTCTTTAGCTGCACTCATTGTCATCTTAAATGTTTTCTTTGTCTAAAAGTAAATAGCTAGAGAATTTAGGAGTTCCCTGCTCTCTAGGGTTTGTTGGATTGTTGTCTTGAAGGTTTTATTATTAAAATTTGGCCAAATAAGTCTATGGTGTGCCCTATCCTTTGGTTTTTCTTAAATAGTTACTTGAAAGGTTTTTCTTGTTGAAGTAGATTTAAAGGATTCTTAATTTCTCTTTAGTTTTACTGTTTTCCCAACTTATTGTCACTTCATATGCCATATAAATCTAAGAAATCCATTTGATATAGTTAGCTTTCCCTATTAAAACCCTTTTTGAGTTGATGAAATATTAAATCCTTTTATGACTCCATAGCCCAATGGATTTATTTTTCTCATGGTCTATCTATTCAGCTGAAACACTCCCTCAAATAATCACACCACTGATCTATCAACCTATCAATAAAATCAATAAAAAAAAACAAGTCCTTAGAACTTCATAACTAGCCTAAGATCATAAAACAAAAGGATAAAGGCATATAATTCACAAAAACTTATATAGAGAGAGCCCCCCTTGAGTCCAGGAAGGCTAGGTCCTAGGACTCCAAAGTTGGTTTGATGTTACCCTTGTTTATTTGGTCTTACCAATCTGACAAATTACAGGGACATAACATAATGGCGACTCCACTAGGGAACACTTGTTGAAAAATCTTAGTGTTCTATAAAGAACTCAAAAAATCCAAAAACATCTCAAGATTGGTATCTGGTTACTGATGGTGGACAACAACCAGCCTCAATAAAGTTGAAATCTTCCACTTGGCGACTCCACAAATCTCAATGGACCTGGAGAATCCACTGGTAGAAGACTCCAGACTAGTTATAAAGATGTAGTAACCCTTTCCTCTGACTGATTTACAAAGATGAATCCAAGGATACAATGTAGGTATGCTCCAATGAACAGAGACCACATTCCTGGATTCCCCTACAAAATGCCTCAAATAAATTGGGACACTAACCTACCTATGTTTCAAGATGAAAATTTTGATGACCCATTGTTACATCTCATCAAATTTCATATACATACATGGAGGTTAAAAGTTGAATGGCATGAGGACTGCCTCATGAAAATGTTCATGGTGACATTAGAAGGGGAAGCAAGGGAATGGTGTGAAGGCCTGGACCTCGGCAATTTGTTTTCTTTAAAGGATTTCCACAAGGTATTTTATGAGTATTATAAAGAAAATTGTCCATCTTTATCATTAGCTTAAAAATGTTGTGATCAACCTAAAGATCTCATGCAATACCTTGTAAACATTGATGAGGATTTCGGAAATTGGCATCTTGAAGATCTATTAGAGGAAATTCATGCATTTTATATCAATTTAACTATCATGATAACCAAGAGGAATTGGTTGAGGATTAAATCAATCAGGGAAAAAAAGAAAATCCACAGGATATCTCTGAAGGGACAAGTGATGATTCACCATCTCTTCTATGTGAGGCTCAAGAAGACCTTCAACCTTATGACCAGCCTTCACAAGAAAAAGAGGGAAACTGGGTTTCTATCCAAAGAAAGCAAAAAAAACCTCCTCTTTTAACTGAAGAAGAAATCAATCAGATCCTAAACATACATCCAACCTCCAAATTTTTATGTAAATAAAATATTTCTATTTATTCCACTACTGACTTATCTACCGAAGCATTTTATCATGAAAAAATATAAGACATATTGGCATTGATGTTGGACTACCTTCTCAAGAAGACCTGGTGCCAGATAATGCTCCTAATAAGGGCATTTAGACAAAATTCTGCCCACTCAATCAGGGCATAGCAGGTTTGCTTAAAAACAACACAACAGTACATAATGAGGCTGCCCAGTCAAATGATCAAGAAGAAGAGGTGGAGTGTCTTTCTCAAAAGAATCTCGAGCACACCAAAGTGGATCAAGGAGTAGTCCTGGATGAAGCCCATGGTTTAAATCCTCATAGCCAAGTATTATTCAGAGATCCTTTTGCTAGTTTCTTAGATACATCTAAAGAGGGAGTAAAATATGCCAAGAACAATTTGTTGCAGAGTTTAAAGAAAATTTGGAGCACTACTGTTCAGAAGAAGGAAAAATGGGAGTGGCCTTTCAGCATACCTAAAAGGTTGAATAAAAATCAATCATCTAGTCACTTACTTGATTAGCTGCATTGGAGAAAGGATTTTACTTAGTGAATATATGCCTCCAAGTTAGATTAGGGTAGGTAGGTATGCAAAGAAAACTGATCTAAAAAAGAAACAAAAAAAAGAAAATAAGAAAAGGTAAAGCCCCATACCAAAAAAGAATATTTCTGAAAGTGTGCAAGTCCAAATTCCACTACTTTTGAGAAAGAAAGTTTTGTTCAATCATACAGCCTAATCATGATTGAACAAGTTTTAAATTGATTACCGATAAATTAGAAATGAAGATTTTCTAAACTATTTAAACTTGGCTTATCAGTAGATTAGGTTAGGAAAATATATTGGTTCCCAAAGTTCAAATCTGAACCAAAGAGAAAAGAGAGGGATGAATGAAAAATTCCAAATTATAGCCCTCAATTTTTTTTTACTTTGTGCAAGAATAAAATCTGTGTGCAACTTGTCCAAAATTCCATAGCTCATGACAAATCAAACTGCTTAACCTTGATTTGGTCATGTTTTAAATTTTATGTTAATAGATTAGAGATTGAGATCTGTCAAAATGCTTCAACTTGCCAGATAAGTAGATTAGGTAGAGAAATAAAGGAGCTCATAAGTCTAATCTGAGCCTTTAGATGATATAAAGGTAGAAATAGATAGTTTTTATGCTTTCAAAAGAAAAAGAATGTCAAGGGTTTTCCAGTCCAAATGCACCCAAATGAATAAAAAATGCTAGGAAAGGTATAATGGGTAGGTAGAGATGAGTTGAAGCAATCACGTTTTTCATATTTTAAAGATCACAGCTTCAAAGAACAATAGAAAATCAACAATTGAAGAAAGAGGAATCTTCCAAGTACAAGCACTAAACCCTAATTTCCTCTCCCAGTGAGCTAGGGTTTGATATGAAAAAGAGGCATAGGAGAAGAGGATCCATATGGTAGGTAATATTAGAAATCATGAAGCCATATCAACTCATAAACATCATGCCTCCATCATTTTCCAAGAAGTCATTCCAAGGGACAAATCATTTGCCACACATAGGGACGTTTTTCTTAAAACTATGTTTCGGACCAAACAGAGATTAAATTAACAAAAGTGAGAGAGGTTTTTGTCACTCATAGGTCAAGGAAGAAAAACCTCCTCCATTTTTTACACAGGTATCATGGTTTTGGATAAATGTCAAATTTACAGGTGCTACAAGAGGTTTGTTGCACTTCTGGAGTGAACTTGGGAAAATGAAGTTTTCTCATAGCTGGAGTGTCCAAATGACTTTATTGATGAGTTAAATGATAACTAAACATAGATATATTTCCAATGAGCTATCATGAGCTCAATTTGGAGTTGAGGAAGGCCTCCAAAAGTTTCCTGCACCAGCACTCTGCACTTCTGCACCCTCATTCAACATTTTTTGACCAGTCTTGGGAAAATAAACTTTTGACAAGGAAAATGAACTCCAAATATAAAAAAAGGTATATTTGGAAATTATATAGGATAATATTTCCAACGAGATATCCTGGGCCCAATTTTAACACCGGGAAGGCCTCCAAAATTTGTCTACAATAAGGTGTAGGAATGGAACTGCGTGTTTAGAAGATGCTGCCTCCTTGGCGCTGGGCGTTTGCACCAGCGCTGCGTGTTTGCACCTAGAATTTGGTGTCGTGCCCTTGCCAGTAATTTTCAATGAGATTTTTTAAGGTGTTTCACGCCTGTAGCTTGGCGCTACACCCTTGCAGAGGCGATGCACGCTTACCACTAGCGCTGCGCGCCTAGCCAGAGAAGACTGTGAAGTGATCCATCAGTCCAAATCACTTCAAATCTCCTTCAAATATTTGCCAAATTCCTCCAAAATTTTTTTAAGTGGTAAGTGCATACCATAACCCATTTTTAAGCTATTTTGGTAATGATTTAATAAATTGAATTGTAACCCTAAATAAAACCCTAATTACAAGCTTGTGATCACTATTTTACCCTTGTTTTCATCTTTCTAAAAGAAATATCAGTCATAGAAAGGGTAATTACCTTGATTTATGGTTTTCATTCATCTAGTTTGTCCCTAAACACATTCCCTTTCATTCCTTCCCTTCATTCAAATTCATTCCCTTCATCTTTCAAGCTAACCATCTCATTCCTTTCCCCTAATCTCATTTCACTTGCACCCTAGGGTTTCCAAATTAGAATTTGAAGATGTCAGAGGAAGAAGACAGTGGCATTGTTGGTGAGGAACAAATTCTGAGGAGAAATGAACATAAGGGATGGAAAATAAACAGATTTGAACGTATCAACACAATGAACTCATGGCCTCTCCTCTCACTGTTTCTTTCTTTAAGCATGTGGGCTATTTTGAATTTTGTGAGAGAGTGCAGCGAGTCCAAAATCACCCAGAATTAACAAGACTATTCATCATCAATTTACATGACAAGCAGGTCAATCTTGCCAGGGTTACTTTTGTCCACCAATGCCATTGCAACTGCTACAAGGATCCCTAGTGTGGGAGAGAGGTGGTTTAAACAAGAAAATTTGGACATGAGCTATTATGAACCGTACCTAAAACCTAGGTACAAAGATCACAACAAGTCCATTTTCCCTTTTTTCTCATCTCCTTGATCAATATCTGCACATGATGAGGATTCAGGGAAATCAAAGCTCAGAGAGAGGCAGGAAAGGCCAAGGATTTTCTGGATGAGACCTTGGGAATTTTTTATGGCAGTGATGATGAGGAAGATCAGCTTCCTAGACAAATACCAAGGACCATTGGGCTGAAGAGGGCTTTAGCCCGAGAAAGGAAAAAAGAGGCAAAATTAGCAGAGCAACTCACTCTAAGTGAGCTGCTTTCCATAGAGATTGATGAAGATAGAGATTCTTGGCTTGAGAGAGCAAATTTTCATCTAGAGGGTTTGTTAGAGAAGCCAAAGAGATACACCGACACTCAAAGGAAGATGGCAATAAATTATGCCATGAAAAACAGGATTGCAAGGGCTAAGCTCAAACGCGCCCTTGCAAATATTTGGGTTTTGACTAAGGCAAAAGAGAAAGAGAAGCTAAATATCCTTGCTGAGGTTTCCCTCCAAGCCTCTATTCCTTGATCAGTAAGAAAATTTCCAATTTTGGCACTTTTGTGCACATTTTGAATTTTGGACAGTTTGACGTGCAGAAAATTGGCCAAACGCGCAACGCCACTGGTGCTGCGCTATTTTTTGGGCCATACAAATGGAAAAATTTCAGAATCCTCATGTTACTAGTGGTGAGTACATCAACCTCAGAAAGTTTCAGGAGGTTTGGTGCAAAACAGATCCCTCAAAAGGGCCAAAAACTACCAAAAAATCACCTTTCTGCCCTCTTTTTGGCACTAGCGCTGTGCGTTTAGCAGTATTGGTAGAAAAGTTTTTTGAAAAGGAAAATGGGAACCATTTTGGAAAGTGAAAAAATATTTGGAAAATAGACTCATATACCTTTCCAATGAGCCATCATGGAGCTCATTTGGAGACTGGGAAGGCCTCCAAAAGTTAGTTGCAAAACATGTCATTATCTGAGTCTTGGCGCCGCGCGTTTGCACTAGCGGTGCGCCCCTGTACCTTGGAGCTGCTGCAATGGATGAGTCTTAGATATTTTTCCTTAGGAATTTCATGGTCTCATAGGTCAAAATACATTAACTATGTAATGAATGAAACCTGAAAACCTAGCTAGGGTTCACCTCCTCATTTTGCAGATAAATAATGCATGTATGCTTCATAATTTTTCTTAGCTGGTTGAGTAGTTGTTGGGCTGATTAGTTGCTGAGCTAGTTGATGGATTGCTAGGATGGATTTGAGAAAGCTCTGAGTTGCAGAGATCTCTTGTACATGGAGTAATGAAATTGTTTTGATCATCAGTAATACAAGCACGTTCACAGGATTCTTGAGCTATGTTAATGGTGAAGTTTTCCTTCTTTTTCAAATTTTTCCTTATGTTTTCCATTATGTCCATTATTTCTCTAATAAAAGAACAAAAAATTTAGAGTAGGATATGCTGTCTTGGCACCCTATCTCTGTCTACATTCTTTATCTTAATGTTTTCATTTGCAAGTTCTGATTGGAGAATTATTAATTGCTTTCTGGTTCCACTTAAATTTTTGGCTTGAAAATGATTTAATGGATTCAAGCCAAAGAAGTCTGTGGTATGCCCTATCCTTTGGTGTAGCTTGAAACATTGTTTTTAAGGCCTTTCTTTGAACTATACTTAGTAGAGTCCATCCAGGGAATTCTATGGTATGCCCTGTCCTCTGGTATGTCTTGAAATGTTGCTTTGAATATCTTTAGAGTGTTTGGTTAAAGAATATAGATTTAGATCACTCTTTAGCTGCACTCATTGTCATATTAAATTTTTTCTTTATCTAAAAGTAAATAGCTAGAGAATTTAGGAAATTAGGAGTTCCCTGCTCTCTAGGGTTTGCTGGATTGTTGTCTTGAAGGTTTGTTTATTAAATTTTGGCCAAAGAAGTCTATGGTGTGCCATGTCCTTTGGTTTTTCTTAAATAGTTACCTGAAAGGTTTTTCTTGTTGAAGTAGAGTTAAAGGATTCTAAATTTCCCTTTAGTTTTACATTTTTCCGAACTTATTATCACTTCATATGCTATCTAAATCTAAGAAATCCATTTGATATAGTTAGCTTGACCTATGAAAACCCTTGCTGAGTTGATGAACTATTAAATCATTTTATGACTCCATATCCCAATGGATTGTTTTTTCTCATGGTCTATCTATTCAGCTGAAACACTCCCTCAAATAATCACACCACTGATCTATCAACCTATCAATCAAATCAATCAAAACAAACAAGTCCTTAGAACTTCATAACTAGCCTAAGATCATAAAAGAAAAGCATAAAGACATATCATTCACAAAAACTTATATAGAGAGAGCCCCGTTTGAGTCTAGGAAGGCTAGGTCCTAGGACTCCAAAGTTGGTTTGATGTTACCCTTGTTTATTTGGTCTTACCAATTTGAAAAATTATAGGGACCTAACATAGGCGAAAGAAAAATCTGGGGTTTCTTTTTTAATAAGGCATTTTCCCTCCAAATTCACTCATTTGCAAGTGTAGCTGTGGTGAATGTAGAGAGGAGAGAAGGCCCTAAATCTTGCGGCGATTGTAGTGGACAAACCGACTGTTGGAATCGAGATCTGTTAGTTGTACGTGTTGTGGTGGATTCGACATACGGGTGTACGAAATCGCACGCATCTAGAGAATGTGGTATTTTATCTAAACCATAAGTAACAGGCAGTATCTGGGGGGAGCTCAGAAGTATAAGACTCAAAATGAAGTAATACACTTAAGTATGCTCTGTTAAAAATTAAAACTAAAAACACAAAAAGAAGATAAATGGAGAGTTCCAAACAATAACAAGGTAAAAAACAGCTCGATGGCCTTCTTCTCATTGAATGCTTGGAATGAATACAAATATGAACCACTTGCCGAAGGGCCTAGGTAGAGGCTCTAGGACCCCATGCAAGGATGTTTTTCCTTCAAGTTCTACCTTCTAACATAGTTCAACTCTCTCTCTCTCTGCTGCAATGGACTGAAATTGTTGGGTGGCAAAAAATTGAGTCCTCTTCTTCAGCTCCTGCTCCTTGGTTCACACAAACAGCTGGTGTTTCTTGGGCAACTTTGGCCAGCATAGCTTTGTGCTCACACATTGTTCATCTCTTTGACGGTTTATATAGGTGAGCTTTCAAACCTCCTTCCCTCCCTTAGTACATGGTAGATAGTGACCTAGGGGAGGGGAAATATTCCATTGTGGGATGAAATATGCTTTTGTGTGCTTACACAAGGCCTAAGGAGGCACTGGTGCTGTCCTTAGGCGACTTTCACACAAGGAGAAACTGTCATTTGCTTGCTTGTGGTCCCGTAAAGGGACTTTTTTCCATTTCCAGGAATGCGGGCTTATCGGGCTCTAGTGTGCGCAGAAGGCGCTCTTATCGAAGGAAAAAGCACGCATTCAGGCATTTATGACTAGTTCAATATTGAATTGCTCCAACCTTAGAGATTCTTGATATTTTTGATTCCATAATGTATCCCTGTCCTGTAAATCCTTGGGCTTGACATTACTTGATGTCGTTTTCTGCTGTACGATTTTCCAGTGTTAACAGTTGCCCCCTAATGTGTGAGGTCTAGGAAGAACTGTATAGCCGAAATACATTATAGTTTCTTTTCTATATCGTACGCAAAGAGAGAGAGAGAGAGAGAGGCTTTGCGTGTAGAAGGACAACATCTTGCACCGAGTCCGAGATAACCATTGCCTAGGGGACCTCCTGCAAGTAAACAAAATATACAACATATTTGAGTAATTTCAATGAGGCGAGCATGTCCCATGCTCATGATTCTATGGCTAGTTAAAAAAAATTGACAGATACATGTGCTATCTTTGTCACTACTGTGGTAGTGATGTTGGTGGTTGTTGACGATGACTGCTGACACCCTCAGGGGTGTTTTTCCTTTGATGATAGGTGGAATGTGGTACCCAAATGCGTAATCTTGGTATGGTAGATCACTACGAAATGTACACATATGTAATGGCTAGGACCTTCCCGTGTAAGCATTGTTGTCAGAGATGCTTATAAAGGCATGGGTCTTCGACAAATCTTGATCAACGTGTAATGGTTGTAAGGTACGATACCATCGTGACATGAAAGCTTTTGCTATAGTCGAATGTCAAGAGGATCGATGACATCTATGGACAATTATGTCTCCCATAGTGCCACCCGAGGATACCCCTTTACATGGGGAGGGGTCATCCAAGGTACCGCTTACTTTTGGATAAGAGGTGTTGATGTCGACAAAAAGAAAGCCTTGATCGAACCATAATGGGTTTAACATAGGCATGTTGGTGAGCGGTGGCTGAAAACGGATGATGGGGATTCAATGGACTAAGGTCGAAGTATATTTGAGCAGCTTGGCGGTAGTCATAGGTATTTTCTGAAAGGGAAAAAAATCCCTGGAGTCGTTAGGACTTCCAGGGTGGGTATGAACCGGCTATGATTGTCGTAATGGTGCATGCATGGAGGGTATGAAATACTTCAACTAAGGGAGATGGGGGACTATTGCCATGGGAGGAAAAAGTGCAACATGAGGGAAAAGAGGCGAAGGGAATTTCTTATGCTTTTTGTACAAAAAGAATAAAATAATGGGGTTTGGTTTGTACAAAACATAGAGACGGGTACCCCAAAACATGAAAGAGGGTCGCTCACTTGATGGTGTGAGGACGACGTTTTGCTCGGGGTAGGGATCCCATTGGCTAGTCTCATGTGTGGGGTTGATGAAGTGGAAGATGTCACAGATGGATTAATGTTGATGGAGGTATGGTGGGCCAAATGCAGTGCACGGAGGAGTGCTTTCATTCTGCTTGTACAACCTAGTCGTCCGGGAAGGGGGTTGATTTGGAATGGTGAACTTGACCTTATGCATTAAGACACATAGCTCGAAATTTATTTTTTGTGATGAGTGACACTTCCTTTAACTTTACTTCATAGTGGAAAGCTTTCCATCACATAACTCTAAAGTTTTGTTAACTACAATAATATTTTTATGGTTTTTATCATCCAAGGATTTCAAAGGGAACTTTGTTACTAATTATAAAGAATTAGTAACTAACTTTGTTTCAACACACCACATTTCTCGAAATTTATTTTTTGTGATGAGTTACACTTCCTTGAACTTTACTTCACAGTGGAAAGCTTTCCAGCACATAACACTAAAGTTTTGTTAACTACAATAATATTTTTATGGTTTTTATCATCCAAGGATTTCAAAGGGAACTTTGTTACTAATTATAAAGATAAAATAAGACTATAATTATTTATACATCCAAATCATTTGGAGGGGAAACAAATCATATGAAAAATATGAAGAAGCATGAAATAATGCAGAAGGAAAATTTTCATATATAAAATATAACATAGTTTTATATGGCACAACTCTTTAAGGTTTAAAAGGCTACAAAACAATATGTTTGAACATAAAGTTAAAAGGGATGTATCACATGGCATATTTTCCTTAATATCAAAATGGGAAAAATAAGATATAAATTATGCAAATTAACACACACACACACAAAAAAAAAAACTATCTACATTTTATTCTACCTATAGATACCTTTATCCATAAACATACAAGGAGAGGATATAAGTCAATGTGATACCATACAAATTTGTTGAAAGTGTAACTCGTATAAAGTAACTTCATAACAATAGGTTATTAGAATGATTTGTTTGGGATAGAATGAGGTGAAATGTGGTGCCATTCTTAAACCTCAAGAACTTTACTATGGGATTTTTCCAAAAGAATATTATGAACACTTATGAAAAACTATCATTATCTTTAAGGATTTTCACTCATCATTACTCTAAGAAAATCAATTATTTTATTGGCATTCATTTGAACACCTTAAGCATGTATTTAATGGCCATCAAATAAAGGAGGTCACATCAAATTAATAAAAATTTAAATATAATGAATCAGTCTTGAATAGATGTATGAAGGTGCACTATGGAAGACCAAGGAATGGGAGGATAGGTTACTTGAATGAATATAAATATACTAGTTGGCTAGGCATGGAATATTATTTTGGAGAGGTATTAATAGGATTATTATAATACCCTAGATTTCAGTTCATTCGGTGTTAATTTTTACTTATTGTGATAGGAAAAAAATTATATGGACCTGTGAAACATTCATAATGCTGTAAGATGGAATAGGATTGAATTTTTTTACACTTTCTCAAATCTCCTGGAAAAATCCCATGGGAAGAAAGAAAATAAATTTAATTTAAAATTAGATTAGAGAAAGGTATCTAATAATACCCCAATGAGGACAAAACAACACTGGGAAGGGGTAGGAAAAGAAACGTTGTGGAAAATGCGAGATTTAAGGAATAAAAACAAACATTTTGTGGAAAAAGAAAATAAAATCCTAGGCTATGGGAAACAACACCGCATAATAATGAGACGTCATTATGGAAACTTTGCTGGGGAAATTTGGCATAAAATTTCCTTCACCAGACTGACAAGGGGGATCAGTTTGTGAGTGGAAATGTCTCTCCTCGGGGGAGAGCTTTAAAGAGGAAGCTCGTGGATGGGACAAAATTTCATCTTTTTCAGTTAGTATGATGCTGCCATAAAATCTCTTTAGTCATCTTCTTTGTGTCGTTAATGAGGAATTAGTTAGTATGATTATCCCATGGGCCATAACATCTCTTTATTCATCTTCTTTGTTTCTTTAATGATGAATTAGTGTGTTGAATTTTACTAACAAACAAGTGGAATGAATTACCATGAAACTATTATGAGTGGGTGATGATTTATAGCTAGGTACAATTATGGTTGACGTAATGGAGTAGTAGAAATTTTACTTGAATATGAATACATACATATATATATATATATATATATATATATATATATATATATATATGTATATGTATATATGAATAAACTTAATCAGAATAGGATCTAAAGTGTAGAAGCAGGTTCACTTTACAGTGGTACCCTAGAGCATTAAGAGTTATATATGTAAGTCTTGTAATATTAGGCCTTGCTTGGTATGGAAGGGAAAATATCCCTAAGGAGTAGGTGTTAACCATAGTAAAGGGATAATGGTCATAAGTAAATTCTATTACAAAAAAAAGTATTTATCCAGAAGCCTACTCTCAACAAACAGAGTGTCCTCCATCCAAATTATCCAAAAATGATGAACATATCCATTCCTTATGGATTTCTGAAGGAAATTCCGTTGGAAGATAGACGAAGCTTAGGAAAATAAAGATAACACGAGGGAAACTAAGTAATTAGTTGACTTAATTATGAAAAATTCACCCACACATTAAGGTATCATACTTTGTTCTGACTGTGGAGAGTCAGTTAGAGCACACAAGTTCATCATGCTAAAAATAAAGAAAATCATGATGAAAACACAAGAAACTACCCACATATTAGTTAAAACTACAATTAAAAGAATTTATAAACAAAGGCTATATCATACCAAGTGTGTCCCCATGGGGAGCTATGGTACTATTTGTTAAGAAAAAGGATGGTATCCTCATAATGTGAATTGACTATATATAGTTGAACAAGTTAACCATCAAAAATTTATATCCCCTACCATGAATAGATGATTTGTTTGACCAAGTGAGGGGAGCTACCATATTTTCAATAATGGATTTGCGAACTAGTTATCACCAACTTCGCATAAAAGATGAAGACATTCACAATAAAAATTTCAAGACTAGATATGGGCATTACGAGCTCATATTCCTACCTTTCGGGCTCACTAACGCCACTCTAATTTTATGTGTCTCATGAATAGCATCCTTCACAAATATCTTGAAAAAATTGTATTAGTTTTCATAGATGACGTCTTGGGTATTCTAAGAGTGAAGAAGAACACTAGGAACACCTCCGAGTAGTGCTGCAAACACAAATAGAACACAAAATGTATGTAAAACTCAACAAGTATGAGTTTTATAATCCAAAGATTCAATATTTGGGACATGTCATCTCAAAGGAGGGCTTAGCAGTAGACCTAGAAAAGGTACGAGAAAATTTAAATTGGTTGGTACCCACAAATGTATCAGAAATTTGTTCATTTAGGGGGATTACAGGGTATTACCGCAGTTTTGTGGAAGGATTTTCCACATTAGCTTATCCCATAACCTCCCTATAAAAAAAGGGCGTGAAATTTGAATGGACAACCAAGTGTCATGAAAGCTTTGAGAGGCTGAAACAAAATTTGACTACTACCCCTATCCTAAAAATTGAAAATCTAGCTAAATAATTTACGGTATACACTAATGCTTGTAT
This sequence comes from Pinus albicaulis, assembly GCA_034641835.2. Classification (NCBI taxonomy): domain Eukaryota; kingdom Viridiplantae; phylum Streptophyta; class Pinopsida; order Pinales; family Pinaceae; genus Pinus; species Pinus albicaulis. Next base: position 794,531,066 of record CM076577.1, on the reverse strand, counting down.
AGAAGGACTGGGAGGAGTGTTATTACAATACAATGTAGTAATAGCCTCTAAATCTAGAAAATTGAAAAAACACGAGAAAAAATATGGAGTTTATGACTTAGAATTAGTTTATGTTATACATGCGTTGAAAATATGGACACACTAATAATTTTAATGGTAAGAACGCTTGTACAAAATATCTAATTAGTTACTAAAAAGGTGACTAAAATTTGCATATAAATGACTATTTTTTAGTCGGTGACCAATAGTAGCTAATTTACAGTATCTTATAATGTGACCAACTTGTAGTTGTTTTTAGCTTAGTCATTAATTGGTTATCTCAATTTTGTTGTCTAGTAGTATATTTGGTCATTGATTTAGTCACTGATTTGGTCATTAATTTAATCATTGATTTGGTCATTAATTGTCACAATTAATGACCAAATATACAACAAAATATATTACTATATAATCACCCTAAAAAACAAATTAATGATCGAAGAAATATGACCAAAATGTTGGTCGTGTTATAAGATATTGTAGATTAGCTACTAATAGTCATATATATGCAATTTTAGTCATCATTTGAAACTAATTAATGAACAAAGAAAGATGACTAAATTTTTTGTCATGTTATAAGATACTGTAAATCAGCTACTAATAGTCGTATATATGCAAAATTTAGTCATTATTTGTAATCATAAATTTATCATTTGCAGTAGTCATTTATCTTTTTTAGTAGTTTCATATTCATTATATAAACGACTAATTTAGTAGCTTATATTCATTTCATTTACTTTCATTAGTAATCATTATAAATGACTAATTTAGTTGTATATTTATTTTATTTGTGTTCATCATTAATCAATATAAACTACTAATTTAGTAGTTTTAAATTTATTTTATGTGTTGATTATTAATCAACATAAACTAATTTGTATGGTTTAAAAAAAGTCATACAATGTGCACGTTCATCTAATATGAAAACATAAAGTTGCATATGTTAATTACAATACTAAACAATAAGTGAATTTATAAATAATTTCAAACACATAAATTATATTATATGAAATGTTAAAGTATTACAATGAGTTTCTAACTTAATATTGTTTGGAATACAATTTACACATGAAATGATGTTTCATCACTTCAAAACATTATCATTGTGTTTCCAAGGCATTGCAGGTGAATTCACCAACTTTGAAGACTTGACCATCAATATCTATATGTGTGTCTTATGCGGGATATTGACTCTAAGGGTATCAACAGACCAGTTCTCTTCTCTCTCTCTTTTTGCATTTGTCGCTCCAATGTTATTGCTCTCCTCTTTCTTTAATTTATGATTCTTACCATCAATACTGAGTTCATTTTCTGAAAACAAAAGAAGATACAACGTGGAGTGTAAGACATGAACGATAATGAACACCAAAATATAAAGTAAATTTGACTATAAATGTTTTATACCACATATACCTCAACATCAGCAATGCGAAATCCATTTTTCCCCATACAAGTAAGAAACTCGAACAAATTTTCTTCAGTTGGGCGATAGTGGCCACTATAATGTGGCCAGATGACCTATATAAACAAAGCAAATAAAATGTCACCATATATAGAAAATAAAACCTTAGAACTTAGTATTCAACTTTCAGGGAAAGCTTAGGAACAATCATGTCAACTAAGTTATATGCTAAAAATCTCAAGCTATAGATAACTTGTGAAAACAAATAATATGAGGTGTGATGTTTAATCCTTGTCATTTTATTAGAAAAAACATTTCATTTTCTAACGCATGAACTTGGTCAAGTATATAAACAACATGTGCTCAAATAACAACATGAAAGTAAAATTTTCTGATATTCATGAAAATATTTTAACACAAAATAACTATAAGGATTCCAATAAATATTGTACAATACTAATTTCATCTTCAAGCCTTGGTTGTTGTTTAAATGTAAATGATAGCAAGTATTTTCAATTTCATAGTTAAACGACAAAAAATAAATCAAAAGAAACATCCAAAATACAATCAAACAATAAAGAGAGGATATCATGGAATGGAAATTGCAATTATAAAAAAATTATTTACCTGTCCACTGATGTCGTGTCTGGAATTACTAAAACATTTTCTTGCCCAAAATAACCTTGAGGTGAAATAATTACAAAATTAAAAACCATAGGAATTCCTACTAGAAACATTCCAAAGTAGATGGCGCAAGTTCCTAAAGGATATCCAACAACAAATGAATCATATCCAAGACCTGTTATTATTGTTGGTTCGATTTGGGTTTATTTTAATGTTTCAATGATTGATGTGGTGTCCCTATGAGGGAGAGTTTGTTACACAATAATTTTTCACCATGCTCATTTCCTATCCCTAATCTTGAAATGTCCGATGAAAGACCCTGTGCAATGTTTCAACCATGAAGAAATATTTTAAGACATCCCCTGAAGATTCAAATAAAGCTGCCTTAGAATACTACTGAAGAAACTTGGTCAAAATCCTAGTTTCCTGGGTCAACACGTTTCTTAGTGTCATGCTCGCATTGATGTCAGATTCACAGTTCTGGCTTAGCATTGTCAACACCCTTTTTTCTTGAAAAACCATGATGATCCTTTTCTGCCAGTGTTTCCTGAATTGAAGGAGAAGCTTTGACCTCTAGAAATTCCAATGCAACGAGTTGGTTGTTAAAAGATGGTGATAGAGTTGAACTCTCTAATTTTAAAGATTTGATCTCATGCATGGGGGTTTATCCCATAGAAGGTGGACCTTCCTCCTCCTTTCATGGGCTCCCAAAATCTTCTCCCTTACTATAAATTCATGCCCCTCTTTTGACTAATGTTGGTCCTGGTTGGTCATCGTTGGGCTAGTCTGAAATCTCATTCCCTTTAGATTCTCACATTGTGATAACTCCTAAGAGTTCAGAAGAAGGAATGCTTTTGAGAATCGATGAAGGACTCATATTTTCACTAAAGGGAGGCCTCCAATACCAAGGCATGGGTTGTAAGATCTTCCTTTCATATTTATCAATAAAATCATCTCACTTTTTCTTTCTATATTTGTCTAATATTTTATGCAAATATTCTGGTACTCCTTGATCTGATAGATAGCTAAAGTTTATGATTATTATGTATTGGATTAAGTTTCTTGTTGCCTCTTGATCATACACAAGTTTTAATGTGCCATAATTAGCAAGGAGCGAGCCTCAAAGGATCGTGGATCAAGGTCATCATCAACGGGTTCGAACGTAGTGTTGGGAAAAGGGTACTTATATCTATTTTCTTGTCACATTATGAATGTTAGTTAATAAATATTTTGTGTTAGAAAGTGTCTCACATTGCTAGACCCATTTTAGGGCTAGAGAGATTGCCTATGCCTCTAGAGGGGATTTATCTTGACAACAGAATTGGGAATCTTTCGGTTCTCCGTAGCTTGAGCCTGTTACCCAAAATCTGTTAGCGTTTAACAGAGGAACCGTCAACTATTATGGATCCTTCCTAAGTTTCCTATTAATTTTGGAGGGAAGACTTTATATATAGACATGATGGTTGTCCAAGGCCCTTTGGATTTTAACTTACTTCTTGGGCAAGGCTATACTTATGTCATGGGAGCTCTTGTCTCTTCTCTCTTTTGTGTGATCTATTTCCCACAGGAAGGAAAAGTTGTGACCATTGATCAACTCTAATTCATTGGTACTAACTTGACTCCTAATTAACCATTGCCCCTTAATGTTCCTTACATACTAGTGGTATCTTGCCCACCACAGGTTAATTATGTGGCCACCCGTTCCATCTTCATGTCTACTCATGATATAGTCAGTGGTATAGTGTGTCATGCACTGGGGGCATTGGACCCTGATTTCTAAAGTGTTTTTCTCCCATATGATGAGAACCTCTTGGAAGCCATTACATCTTATGGGTCATGATCATGTATTTCAGAGAATAATTCATTTCCTTGTGCCAAGCTCCTTAAAAAATGAAACAAGCTCTTTGGAGAAAAGTTCCTTTTCTTATTTCAAACTCCTTAAAAAATAAATCAAGGTGTTCAGAGCAGAGTTCCTTTTCTTGTGTCAAGTTCCTTAAAAAATGAAACAAATTCTTCATAACAAAGTTCTTTTCTTGTGTCAAACTCATTAAAAAATGAAACAAAGTGTCATGAGGATAGTTCTTTTACTGTGCCAACATCGCTAAAAAATGAAACAAATCCCCTTTCAATTTGATTCTTTGATTAGATCTCGTAAATTCCCAGTTGAGTCTTTCACTTGATATCATAATTGAACCTTCATTCCCTCCACCTATTAGTAACCAGATGACTACTTAGGTGAATGAGATGAAGCTTAGGGGGCATGTGCCTCGAATTGAGTCACCATTCTAGGGGCATGCAAACTTATTCCAAGCATAGTTTGTCTCTGTTTCAAGATTGTCTAAAATGAAACCGATTTCAAGCATAGTTTCTTGTTTCAATCTTCTGTAAAAAAATGAAACCATTCATATACACCTCTCATGATTTCCCTTTTATCTGCCTTCTACCAAATGAGCCTTGGTTTTCTCATTCTACCATCATCATCTTCTTGGCCGATCATATGCTCTCACTTGGTTGTTTTCCACTTTCCTAAGGAACTGCTGTGATGAGTGGCATTATAAGCCAACCTCTTGAGATTTACATGTTTTTTAGCAGTTCCATCATCACCGTAACCAGCTGCTACACCTTATACCACTCGTTCCTCCAGGTGGAGTCAACTTGCAGCTCTTTTCTGACTCTCGAAAATTATAATATTGTTGAGTACTTTTCATTCCAAACTCTTTAAAGTGAATGAATTTACATGGTATCACTATACGTTTACCCCATTTTTGGGCTGATATTTACTATTTACAAAAAAGGAATACCTTAATCAAACATGGTCAAGTGGTTCTCTTAGATATTGTTTTCTACCTTTTTGGATTCGAGAGACGCTTTATGAAAAGGGTCATGGTGAATTTTCCTTTTTGTTTTTTTTCAAACTCCTCAAACATGGAATGTTACAAGGTCACCCTTTCGTATGAATCTTTAAATATTAAACGATGAAATACTTGTCACCACGAGGAGACCAAGTTTCTCCTTCCTAGGGCACTTTAAACTTACTAGGATGGATTCATTCGAAGAATTAACTTACATGCTTAACATATGGTATCCTCTTCATGCTGGCTATTAAAAATAAAGAATCACTTGTTAGCAATAACGGGGGAAAATAGAAAATGAACATCCTATGTGTGTTTTGGGCATCTTCTCACTCTTGAACATGACACTCATCTGCACTTCATGTTGGGTTGGGGACATCCTACATTCATCACTTTGCCTCCATGTGTTTTGGAAATCTGTTTGTCTCTCATTTTATTACCGAATTTTGTCAACATGAAATCTAATCCTGTTTGAGTCAAATGCTGCCACACTCTCGAGTCCTGTTGCTAATTTTTTCAAGAGAAGTCCTTTTTGTCAAACATCCTTTGCTTATATGATATCATTTTTTATAATCCTAAATCACTCCTATCATATTGAGTTTTTTCTTTTCTTTTTCGTGTCGATAATGTGGGAATCATTATGGCCCTCCTTTGACAAATCACTTGCTGTCAACTTTAGCCCATTATCTGGGAGGTTGATTTAGAAAATTCTTTTCAATACCTTGGAGCTTGCATGCCTCAATGGAAATTTCTTCGTGTTTAATGATAGTTCACATCATTAGATTTGAATGAATCTTTCTGCAAGTGTTCGACTTCAACACATTCAGTCACACTTGTAGATTGTGTTGTTGTACCTTGAGGTCCACCATCATTATTGGTGGTTTCTCTCGTGCTTGTTAAAGATTTTCATCATTGACTGATAATCATGTATTTTCTACCATGTTCAACACCAGTACATCTATTCGCATGGCTACATTTGTACATTTGGTTTATCGATATCGTGGTGATGACCCTGGGTCACTTCTAATTTTTTTATCAAGGCTGTGGGGAGTTATTAAGTATTCATGATTGTATACATAATCCTATCTATACATATGGTTGCGTCCATACCTCAGATCTATTTCTATGATCTCCTTAGAGCAATGGGTGTGACCATGTCATGGGTTCATGTGTTATTCGATTCCTAGTGCAGATTCATGTGGTTAGGCATATGCAAACCAGAGATTTCATATATTGTACATGTTTGATTTGGTAGGTTTCCTGGTGGTGATTTGAGTTCTTTTCCTTGGTTCATAAAGCATTTCAACCATCACTCCCCATTCTGCCTTCATGCTTTAGGGGGCATCTGTTACATAGTAATTTTTCACCATGCTTATTTGCCATGCCTAATCCTAAAATTCCCCATGATAGACCCTATGCAATATTTCCATCATGAAGAAATTTGTTAAGAAATCCCCCGAAGATTCAAAGAAAACTGCCTTGGAAGACTATTGAATAAACTTGGTCAAAATCCTAGTTTACTGGGTCAGTGCATTTCCTCGTGTCACACTCGCGCCAATGTTAGATTCATAGTTCTGGCTTAGCGCTGTCAGCGCCGTTACTTCTTGGAAAACCCCGATGATCCATTTTCGGCAGTGTTTCCTCAAATGGAGGAGAAGCTTCGACCTTTAGAAGTTCCAAGGTGGTGATTTGGTTGTTACGGTGGTGATAGATTCGAGCTCTCTGATTTTATAGCTTTGATATCATCCATGGGATTTTATCCCTTAGAAAGTGGACCTTCCTCTTCCTTTCATGGCCTCCCAAATTCTTCTCCCTTCCTATGAATTCATGTCCCTATTTCCATTAATGTTGGTCCTGTTTCGTCATTGTTAAGCTAGTTTGAACTCTCGTTCTCTTTACATTCTCGCATTTTGATAATGCCTAAGTGCTCGGGAGAAGGAATTGTTTGGAGCTTTGGTGAAGGACTAATATATTCACCAAAGGAAGGCCTCCAACATCAAGGTCTGCGTTGTAAGCTCTTCTTTTTATATTTATCAGTAAAAACATTTGACTTTTTCTTTCTATGTTTGTCTAATATTTTATGAAAATATTCTCATATTCCTTGATCTGCTAGATACCTATTGTTTATTATTATTATGTATTGGATTACGTTTTTTGTTTCCTCTTGATCATCAACAGGTATTTTTTTGCCATAAGTAGCAAGGAGCAAGCCTTAAAGGATCGTGGATCAAGTTCATCATCAATGGGTTCGAACGTGGCATTGGGAAAAACATACTTCTATCTCTTTTCTTATCGCATTATGAATTTTAGTTAAGAAATCTTTGCATTAGAAAGTATCTCACATTTCTAGACACATTCTAGCACTAGAGAGATTGCCTCTATCCAAAAAGGGGATTTATCTTGACAACAGAGTCACATGGTCCAATCAGTGGATGCCATGTGGCATCCTCATGGACAATTAAATTTTGAAATCATCCCATGGGATTTGAAATCATGACCTAGCACCAAGAAACTATAGGCCTAATAGTTTTCATGTTTTATTTGAAGGTTAATGGTTGTATGTTTGGAGGTGGGGACTGGGGCTAACCCTAGAGACTGTTCAACCAACCAGGGTCAGGGGTTAACCCCGACCCAAACTATATGTTATATGTTATTTCAAAGGCCACACCATATGCATGGAACCCCGCATACCATGTGATATATTCGCAACCAAAAATATATTATACACCATATCTCAAAGTCGTAAACCACGTAACATGAAGTGATGTATATTACATTGAAATTTTATGATAAGACTTATCCAAGGTTTGGATTACCAACAGTTAAGGTTTTGGGGACCGCCGACAGTTAGGCTGGCACACCTCATGTGATGAGTTTGCAAGCAGCTAATGCCACGATGCGGGTTAATGCTTGCAAACACGCTTAAAGTCGTATGAGCCATAGCATATGCCGCAAGTTGTAAAAGAAATGTTTCCATAATTAAGGGTATGTAAGATGGGTGCAAAACCTGCCTTAGGTATCGTTCCCGCTAACCCCAACCCGTGTCAAGACTCAACCCAGGTAAATTCACACCTGAAATCACCACTGATGGGAAAATAGAAAACCACCTCCGAAATCAATAGTGGAGGCAGCGCCACTTGGTGAAATTTTAGATGGATAAAGCTTGACCAAGCACGATTAATTTTTCAAAATATTTCACCTGATGCAGTGGGAATCTCTCAAGCGTAGGGAAACTTTAGCACTCCACGTGGCCGCAAAAGGCAGAAAATGTAGGATAGGTAGCAGGGAAGTGTGAATTGTAGGAATATTAGGAGAAAAAAGCATGGGAGCATAAATCTGTCCTTTTTTTACCTTTTTGAGTGCAGAAAGAGCCCAACCAGGGGTTATTACTTTTCTGTAGCATCTGGATTCTTTTTTTTAGCATTCTGATCATTGTAACTTCATGCAAACACGCATTTTTTAGAAAAATGGAAGGGTCCCAATATTGGAAGTTGGTATAGGAGATCTAGCCCATGAGGGGTGAAATCATTCATCATTAGATGTATTTTGTATACCATTATGGTATTGATGTCCTATTTGTTTTTTTCAAAGCAAATTTTTAAAGCATGTTAATGTGTTAATGAAATTTTCATAAGTGTTTAATAACCCTAATAATTTCACTTGCAAATTTTACCATAAACTCTCAAGCTTTCATATACAGATCAATTTTGTATAAGAACTTTGGTTATTTGTTTATTTGAGGGTTTAATTTTGTTGCAATTCTTTCCGATGCTTCCAATATTGAAGCTCAAAATATGAGAAGGGAAGCTTGTGGTTGCAAGTCCTCAATTAGGTCAAGGACAAGGCGAGCACATTTGCCACAATATCCACCACAAAGTTCACCTCAAGTTGCACCTGAAGCTTCAGTAGTCATGGCACATGAAGGAGGACTTGAAAATATGTTAAAGGATGAGAATTATTTTAGAAAATAATTCTTGAACAAGACACAAATGGTGAAATTTCTCTATTAAGAGTTAAACACAACGGTTGCAAGGTGACATCTCCAATCCTCCAAAGGTAGATAAGCGTTCAAGAATATATGGGGACAATAATACAAAAGGGAATTGAGAGAATCGTGGCAAACCACCTTTAATTCCACCATTATCTTCATATACATCCTCACCACCATCTTCACCATCATCATGTTCTACATCAACCCCTTCACAAACACCTCCACCTTCTCCAAAGGGACACGATAAAACTCCATTTTTAAAACTTGACATAAATTTTGATTTTCCTATGTATGATGGAGAGGTAAATGGTGGGAGTTTAAATAATTGGGTTCGTTAGCTTGAAGTGTATTGTAGGATACAAATGATGAATTATGACGAGAGGAAGATTTAGCTTGATTCATTAAGGTTGGAAGGTGCAACACTTATTTGGTGGGAAGCCAAAACTCAAGAGAACATGAAGAAACATGGTAAGGTATTATCTTCTTGGAATGATTTTGTTGCTGCATTGAGAAGAAAATTTTATCCATTAGCAGACATGAAAAAATATATCATGGATTGGAAAAAAAATTGGCAAGGAAAGGGACAAAGTGTGAAAAGCTATACTTAGGAGTTTAGAACGAGAGCATTGATATTGGGTGTATATTTATCATTTCAAGATGATTTGCAGAAACATATTGGAGGTTTGCATATCTATTTAGGACATAAAATTCTCATTTTTAACCCCACAAGTTTAGATTAAGCTTGTGTATAGACCACACATATAGAAGCAAGAGGGAAACATGTTTATGATGAAACAATTGAGAACACCTTTATGAATGGAGAAAAAGGAAAGGGTAAGTTCAGGGGAAAAGGAAATATGAATGCTTCCATCAATATGGAGAAATAAAAAATCACATTTAAAAATTGTTCGAAAGATTTCAATGATGAAGATCATTGCTGGAAACTTCATCTAGAGATGAGACCCAAAAAGTTTAAAAACAAGCAGAAGGATAAGACAGTTGCAACTACACAAAATGATTTAGGTTCTGATTGTGGAGATGAAACAAATATCACAACCATGAGTTTGAAAGGTAAGGACATAGAAAGTACTAGTTCTTCAAGTTGTCTCAATGATACTCAAGATGAAAAAACGAGAATTGATATTTTCTGTATTAGATTTATTTCAAAGCAGACCAAGATAGACACACTAATTGATAGTGGCTCACAAGAAAATATTATCTCTAAGACATTTTCAAGAAGTTGAATTTAGAGACCATTCTTTATCCTAAAGCTTATCCTTTAGGTTGGGTATGTGAAAATGAAAAATTTCATATGACAAGGAAGTGCATACTTAGATTTGCAATCACTGCAAACTTTCTTGATGAAGTGGAACTTGACGTAGTTCCGCTTGATATATGTCGTATAGTTTTGGGAAGCCCATATCTTTATGATAGGAGAGAAATGTTTCATCGCCATGAGAATAAGTATCACTTTTTCAAGAATGGGACTCAGTGCATTATTAGAGCACATAGTATGAAAATGAGTTTTCCTCTTATGAATGTTGGACAAATGAACATAATTGTTAATGCTAGTCAGAATTTTTCATTGTTAATCTTCAAGCATAAAGGTGCTGCGAATGAAGCTTTCCAAGTATATGATTCAAATATTAAATCTAATTTCATTGATATTTATAAACCAAGTGATAATATGTTTCCGAACTCTAACATGTTGCCTCCTAAAAGAGGTAAACGAGATGAAGTAAATTTTCAGCAGGATGCATCATTGTTGAACATTGGTGTGAACAAGATGCTAGTGTTAAAGAGTGCAAAGGTAAAAGAGAAAATGAAAAAGCAAATTGAGAAAGAGGAAATTGGTTCCAAAAATACTTCTTGTGGGTTTCATAATATGTTGTATTTGAAAAAGGATGGTGCATGGTGATGGCGATCATACTTGGTCAAGTATCGAGCTAAGCACAAGGCTATACATGTTAAGCATTGTCATCACGATACTATTCAAGGTGAGAATACTTTGAGATTTTTTAAGCTTCCTTTGATTCATGACCGAGGAGGGAAAATATATATTCCTTCAAAGGAACTTTGTTTTTCTTCATATTCTAGCAAATTTTAGCAATATTTCATCTATGAGAACAAGCTAATGACTCCAAAATTAGAGAAAATGATGCATTTTCATGAAAAGCTCAAAGTGGAAAGTTGAAGAAAAAATTTGCGGATTGAGAATGGAAGGGTGAAGGAATTGTACCCTCATATATTTATTGACTGATAAAGAGATTTTGGAGGTCCAAAAGCTTCTAGTGGGGAGGAAATATCCATTGGATCAGTTTAATGCTCAAAATTCAAAGTGCTCGAATTGGCTCGAAACTAACACCAAAGCGTAGATTTTGTCGCCCTAAATCTAATGAAACTCATTTCACTCAAATCTAACATCGAATGCACCTGATATCACGTTCTATTAGAATTGGGAAACAACTAAAAAAAATGAAATTTGTTTTGTAGGGATGCCCAATCAAGAGTTTATACGTTGATTGGGCCATGACTGGGCATTTGATTCATTTGAATGTGGACCATTCATTGATCGACACTCGACATATTGTTATTGTTTCAATTTGGGTTTATTTTAGTGGTTCAATGGTTGGTTTGGTGCCCGAATGAGGGAGAGCCATGTGGGCCAATCAGTGGCTACCATGTGGCCTCCTCATGGCCAATTAATTTTTTTTTTATGAAGGCTGAGCAGCACACGAGGTTCAAAATCATGACCTCCCACCAAGAAACCACTAGCCTAAGCACTATACCGCACATGTTTCTTATCCTATATAGTTTTCAAGTTCTATTTGAAGGTTAATAGCTATATCTTCAGATGTGGGGATCTGGGTTAACCCTAGAGCCCAGCTCAACAACCAAGGTTAAGGGTTAACCCTAGAGCCTATTCCAACAACCAAGGTCAGGGGTTAAACCCGACCCAAACTATATGTTATGTGTTAATGAAAAGTACATACCATATCTATTGAACCTAACAGACCATGCGATATATTCGCAGCCAAAATTATATTATACACATACCCGAAAGTCGTAAACCATGTAACGGGCAATGATATATATTACATGGAAATGTTATGATAAATATTATCTAAGGTTTGGAGCACCAACATTTAAGGTTTGGGGGACCTATGATGATTAGGCTAACACACCTCATGTGATGAGATTACAAGCAGTTGATGCCATTGTGTGGGCTAATGGCGGTGGTCATAGTTAAAGTCATATCAGCCATAGCGCATGCCACAGGTTATAAGAAACATTTTGACATAGTTAAGGGTATGATGGATGGGAGTAGAACTTGCCTTGGGCAGGGTTCCCACTAACCCCAAACCACGCCAAGACTCAACCTAGGTTAATTCAAACCTAGAGTCACCACTGGTGGGAAAATGAACAACCACCTCTAAAATCAAAGACGGAGATAGCGCCACTTGACACAATTTTAGATGGATCAAGGTCAACCGAGCGTGATTAACGGTTCGATAATTTTTACCTACTGTGGTGGGAATATCATGAGTGCGGGGAAAATTTGTCGCTCCATGTGGCCACAAAAAGCGAAAAAATGTATGACAGATAGTAGGGAAGTGTGAATTTTAGGACCGTTAGAATAAAACTTCATGGGAGCATAACTCAGTCATTTTTTTACCTTTTTGAGTGTTCAAAGAGCCCAAATAGGGGGTTTTGACTGTTCTAGAGCCATTAGAGACATTGTTTTAGAATTATGAGCAATGTATCTTGATGTAAACACACATTTTTCAACATAATTGAAGAGGCCCAAAATTGGAAGTTGGACCATGAGATGCAACCTAGGAGGGGTGAACTCCTTCATCTTTTGTTGTCTTGTGTATACTGTTATGGTATTGAGGACTTCTTTATCTTTTTGCAAAAATGATTTTTAAATCATGTTAATGTGTTAATGAAATTAACATAATTTCTTAAAAACCCTAATCATTTCACTTGCAAATTTCACCATAAACTCTTAGGCTTTCATATACAGATCATTCCCAATATCTCCACACTAAAAAATGGTGACTCCGTTAGATTTTTAGCTACATATTCATCAAAAAATGGAAACTTCAATGGTGTATTAATTCATACCCTTGGTGATTGTCATTTCAGTGGTTTTCAATGTTTTCTTCAGCTATTTTTAGCCTCTCAATTTATATTCTTATATCTTCTTTCTTTTTCTAACATATTTTTTGGATTTCGTTGGTTTTCTAGATCTGTAGGTCATAGGTAGCAGCTGAGCAGGAGACAACACAATCTAGGTGAGATATACCGACCAATAGTACTAGGAGAAAAAAACACTTTTTTTCCCATTATACGCGTTATAGAATGAACTTTTTGGCATGTCTTTCGCACTCCTATGCATTATTCAAGTTAGAAAATTTGTTTTTCACTTTTTCAGAAATTTGTTTTCATAATTTTTTAGAATATTCGACTGTGATGTGTGTGTACTGAGCAGGGTTTCTATTCTTTCTAGATTCACCCCAAGGCCTAGATTCTATTAGTTTTTTCTCTTTAAGAAAGCAAAAATTCCCCTAGAGTTTAGAGTGCACCTCCATCTTTTAGGAATAGATTTGATAAGTTGAGGTGTCTAGGCTACAAAATTTTCAACCACTAATATTTCGTGTCTGTATTACTATTTGATAGCCCTCTAGGATAGGTTTCTCCATAATTTTAATCCCTTTATAATTTAGTGTTTCTTTCACCCCTTAGGACCCCACTATTTGTCCTAGGTTTTTGATCTTCTTTCCTATCTTTTGCAACATTTGTCACCTCTGATTTTTGTTGTTTGTCTGCTCAATTTATAGAAGATTACCTTTGTCACAGTAAATATTGTAGGAAATTTGTGTGTATTTGAGTACCTTTTTTTCCACCTTTTTTTTAGTTTTTTGATAAACTTTATGGGTGTGTTTTTTGTTCTTGGATCAACTATTTATTTTACTTTCCATTTATAACATTATTTACATTTTATAGCACTTTATTTTCAATGACACATGGCATCATAAAACATGCTCAATTAAATAATACGCTGAACATAGTTTTCAGACACATGTGCACACCCTAAGCGAATGTGAGCTTGGTTAAAACTGCCAATCCAACGCTTGAAACAAACCACATAATAATAATCTAAGACACATAGATTAAGCCAACTTGGCCATCAGGGTCAAACAATCTATGTAGTTAGGTGTAGGATTGGTGGGATAGGCTTCCAATTACACCCATTGATCACTTATATTGAAACATAGAAGTTTAATTATTATTATTCTTAAAATCCTTCACCATCCCAGGGTCCAAATTTAGAGTGCATTAGAAACTTGATTCAAAGGGATTTAGGCTAGTTCATCATGTGAGCAGTTCTCCTTGGGGCTACCCAACCAGTGGTAGAGAATCTCTTTCGTTGGATGGTCACCAAGAAGCTCAAGACTCGAAAAACCCCTTGGGACAAAGGTAACCATAGTAACCAATGATAGGAAAACACCCTATAGGACTGGAGGTGGACAACAGTCGGTTCTTTACCCCATCTTTCTTTGGAAAATTTTTCTTACAGTGATCAGATTCCATCAAGTAAGAGGTATTTTGGAAGGCCATATGAAATAGTAAATTTAGGAATTTTTTCTGGATTTAGACCACATCCAGGCTAGAGGTAATTTTCTTTCACAAGACATGTTTTCTTGAGTTATAATATCATCTTAATATAGTTTGTTTACACTTGGAACCATTGAACTAGGTGTTTTCTTATTGGTTTTTTTATCTTTATCTGCTATATCCCTTTAGTCTTTTGATTCATATTTCTCTTGATATCATTGTTCCCCCTAGGTGTTATTCATGGAGATTTCGTGGCCTTTTCCCCTAGTTTCATTTAGGAAATTCTACATTATTCCATCATGTTAGAGTTCATCCTCCTAGTCCTCCATCGAGTCCTGATTCTCACCTTGGTTTTTCTCATTCTTCCAGTTCTTCCTTTTATTCTGTGTCTTTTGAACCATGTACTGCCACCATTTAAGGTACCAGTGTGGGTGCATGAAATCAAAATGGTAAATAAGGTAACCCCATATGTAGAACCTCTGTCATTATGGTCCCCAACCTCCCATTACTCCATTGCATGGCTAGTCTGAGTCTCCCTGATTTACCCCAGCTGATCAAGACCGTCTTCTCGATAACCCAACTTGGCCTGCTATGCCTAGAAAATTTCCTTTTCCGATTCCAATGTTCAAAATAAATCCTATAGAATACCCCACAAATCATTTTCGCTCATTTCATATGTGGTGTTCATCCAATTTTCTCACCGAATGGTCCATCCATCTTCGCCTCTTCTAGTGCACCCTTAGTGTAGTTGTTGCAAAGTGGTATGTGGACCAACCAGGAGCCTCCTATTCAAATTTTGTCACTCTAACCAAAGTATTTCTATACTAATTTCAGTTACCTCTTCATTCTTACACAAGTATTGAACTCTTGAATTCTTTGTGTCAAAATTATCCCACTCGCCTATCTAACCATGTTTAAGAATCATGCAAAAGGAGGAGAATGTGAGGGGCCCCTAAATTAAAATATCTCTTTTTTCCCCCATTGGTAAAGATGTTTCCTCCGGCTTCCCCCATTCTGAGAAAGAAGTGCTCCAAGTTGCTTTGAAATACGACATGATCTATGCACAATCAAGATATGTTTATACAATCCTTCCTGATCGGCCTCGTCTTGGTGGTGCTAATGCATGTGGGTATCTCATGTTTTGGTTGGTATCATTAAATACATTTCAAACCCTCAACATCCACCATTTATTTCTACCTCTAATGAGTTATGGTCATCCCTAGGTGGGGACCAATTCCATTACACTTATCCCCCTCCTAAACCTTCACATGGAAAAATTGATTCAGGTACCATCACATAATATGCATATTCCCATCTTCATCAGTAGATTGAAAGGCTAGTTGTTGCTTCACATTTTTATCCTAATGTTGCATCATATCCTTAATATTTTTATGCACTACCTAACACTCTAGCCCCACCCACACCAGTGCCCCAACAACCCATGCCTCCTCCAACTCTGCAACCACAACAACTCTTCCTCAAGGTCAAGTGTATTCTCATCAGAGCACAACGAATTCCCCCAACCCCAACATATGGAACAAGGGAAAGGGTAATAAAAACCATGGCATATAAAGGTAAAATGAGGGTAAGTAGGGCCCACAACCTAATTCTGCTCAAGGAAAACATCCTAATCCTATGACCGAGAAATAAGGAGGACAACCCAAAACAAAATAGTCTCTTTGTACAAATAAACCTTGTGCTAGTTGCAGCGTATTTGGCCATTATGCCCATGAATGTCCCCTTGTACCTCATATGTGCCAAGCATGGGATTCTCAAGCTACTCCTTCTTGAGGACCTCAGCCCATTGCTCCACATGCTCCTCCTTTCTTCTCATCTCAATTGGTTTTTCTTACAAATACTTTTCCCCATCAAGGATATATAGCTCCCCACCTACACAAGGTAATGCAGCTCCCCAAAATTTTCAATTTGGTTAGAATAATCACTAGAGTCTCATTATGAATTATGATGAAGTCGATAATTAACAAGTCAACCTCGATACTCGGTCACACCAATATGACAAGCCCCCTATAAAGTTAGTGACTGATGAACAACAACACATTTCCACTGAGCATTTTTCATCACCAAATGGTACCTTACATATTGCTCTGCCTAAGGTAGAGGTTTTCCCTAAGATCCCATAAGTTTCATTACGTAGAAATTTTTCTTCTGCTAAAGCCACTGATACCTATAGCATAGTATATGACTTGGCAGAGTCTCCTGCTACCATGTCAATTCTGGAATTCCTCCATATGTGCCCATCCAAAAAATATCTACTATATGCAATGGGTGTTGTGGATCCTTCTGACGATCACATGATTTTCTTTGGTGTTGAAAAATCGAAACATGCCCCCCTTCCTTCATCTGCCAAATTTAAAATACTATTCTGCACTATTCTGTGGTGTATCATAGACGAAGGCACCTCCACCTCTGTGATGGATCATAGTGTTTGGAAGTAACTTGGTTCCCCTTATCTATCCCCATCCATTATCACTCTTTGTTCTTGGGATGATCATCCCTCACAACCTTTTGAATTATATCACAAGTATCCAATTATTGTTTCCAGTAAGAAAGTCTTAATTGATATCAAATTCAATGATGGGCCATTAGATTATAACACCCTCTTGGGTCATAGTTACACCTATGCCATGTTTTTTGTCACATCAATTATTTTTCACAAGTTCTATTTTCCTCACAATAGAAATATCGCCACTATCAATCAATTGACTTAATATGATCCTAGGCCTTAGAATTCTCCTTAGTCCACTATCTCATCGTTGACTAGAAATAATATTATCCTCTTCCTCACCAATTTTTCTCCTCGAGTCTACAAATATTTAATGGTGCTTGGTTGTTATTATGGCCCACTACTTTTTCCATTTCAGGATAACTCGTCTAGTGTTTGCATGCTTCAAGTGTCACATGCTACCAACAAATGGTCTAGTATGCCCTCACAGTACTAGCCAAGCCCTCTCCAACCTCCTACTCTAAACTGAACCCATCCTTCAGGTATTATTCCTCTAGGCTCATTTCCTTCTGCTGGTATCCCTCCTGGTCCTTTGTAGCCTGGAACCGTTCCTCTAAGTCTTAACCATCCAAGAGCAGTTCCCCCAGATCATTATCCCTTAGGACATATACCTTTATTGTTCCCACCACTAGGAATATTTTCTACCCTTATAATGGATTTTTTAATTATTCCAAATATTACCAAAGGAATCTCAGTCTAGTACATTGATCCTCACACAAACACTTCTCCTAATCAACTCAAACCTTACACTGATTTAACCCTGGTTCAACCTGTTCTTCCTACCCCTTCCTTTGATTTATTTTTGTTATTTTCTATGAGTCACTCGTGATCAAATGTAGTCGTTGAATGTGATTGAGAAGGTCTTATGGTCAAATGGTTACGTTTTCAAATAAAATTTGAAACATATCTTGGTTGTTAAATGGTTAAGTCATTGTCTAACTGTGATTTTCACTCTCATGTCATGGTCATCAAGGTCAAATCATATCAGTTTCATAATTCATTAAGTCACCATAGGTTAATTTTCCTTCATTAAATGTCATTATTTAAAATATGAAAAGGAAGATTCATGGTGTCATAGGGTTGATCATGAGACTATCATGAGTGTCAAAATTTTTCCATTTAGATTCATGTCACCATGATTCAAAATAGGTAAATGTCATGAGAGTTTTTACTTAGGGAATAAATCACATCATTAAGTAATTTGATAAAGTACATGATGTCACTCCACCAAAATCGAGTTTTTGAGTTATAAAGGGACATCAAGGTGTTTCAAAACTTCATTCCATCCTTCCACTAGTTTCAAGAGCTCCTCTCTTACATTGAAAAACTTTCCACAACCATAATAAGGTTAGATTATATCACCAAATTTCTCAATTCACCAACCATTTCAGGATAACTCGTCTAGTGTTTGCATGCTTCAAGTGTCACATGCTACCAAAAAATGGTCTAGTATGCCCTCATAGTACTAGCCAAGCCCTCTCCAACCTCCTACTCTAAACTGAACCCATCCTTCAGGTATTATTCCTCTAGGCTCATTTCCTTCTGCTGGTATCCCTCCCGGTCCTTTCTAGCCTGGAACCGTTCCTCTAAGTCTTAACCATCCAAGAGCAGTTCCCCCAGATCATTATCCCTTAGGACATATACCTTTATTGTTCCCACCACTAGGAATATTTTCTACCCTTATAATGGATTTTTTAATTATTCCAAATATTACCAAAGGAATCTCAGTCTAGTACATTGATCCTCACACAAACACTTCTCCTAATCAACTCAAACCTTACACTGATTTAACCCTGGTTCAACCTGTTCTTCCTACCCCTTCCTTTGATTTAGTTTTGTTATTTTCTATGAGTCACTCGTGATCAAATGTAGTCGTTGAATGTGATTGAGAAGGTCTTATGGTCAAATGGTTACGTTTTCAAATAAAATTTGAAACATATCTTGGTTGTTAAATGGTTAAGTCATTGTCTAACTGTGATTTTCACTCTCATGTCATGGTCATCAAGGTCAAATCATATCAGTTTCATAATTCATTAAGTCACCATAGGTTAATTTTCCTTCATTAAATGTCATTATTTAAAATATGAAAAGGAAGATTCATGGTGTCATAGGGTTGATCATGAGACTGTCATGAGTGTCAAAATTTTTCCATTTAGATTCATGTCACCATGATTCAAAATAGGTAAATGTCATGAGAGTTTTTACTTAGGGAATAAATCACATCATTAAGTCATTTGATAAAGTACATGATGTCACTCCACCAAAATCGAGTTTTTGAGTTATAAAGGGACATCAAGGTGTTTCAAAACTTCATTCCATCCTTCCACTAGTTTCAAGAGCTCCTCTCTTACATTGAAAAACTTTCCACAACCATAATAAGGTTAGATTATATCACCAAATTTCTCAATTCACCAACCTCTTTTGCTTTTGCTGTGTTTATGGAAAATTGCTGCGTTTTTTATTTAGAGACACATGGAGGGAAAAATCAAGTGAAAAATCCATATCATTGTTGTCAGCATCTTCAAACAAGTAAGTAGGGCCATAACAAATCCTTTTTTCATTAAATTTCTTCACAAAATTGATAAACTCCTTCCCTAGGATTTGTTGCCTTGTTTTCGCTGCGCTTTTGTGATTTCATCGTTTTGCTTAACTTGATAAGGAAATTTCATATTTTCTTGGCCTATAAATCCCTAATATCCTTAATTAGAAATTCCCTTCATTTCATTTCACTCATTTCACATATTTCCCACACATACCCTAGCTAGTTGTTGCACTTCTAGACTAGCATTATGTTTTCCTTGTTTTGTCCCATTTCCCTCACTAAAATCCAGAAATTACGCTTTCATTTTGTTCTCAAAACACTTCCCTACTAACCAAAAAAAATTTCATAATTTTTCTTGCACTCCCTCCCTTTCGTTTACTCATTCCAACTTGCTTATTTTTTCCCCTATTTTGTAGTAAAGTCCCCTTTCCCCATTCTTTCTTGAACCTAGGGTTTCTTGTAAAAAACAAGATCAAACATGCTAGAGACCAGTGAAAATATGAAATTTAGAGGAAATAACTCAAGATATGAGCCTATTTATATGAAGGAGGCCAATGCATCAAATTTTATAAGGAACTCATTTGAAGAGGTAGGTTGCCTAGGTTTTTGTAAGGAAGTGAAGGAGGTGGGTTATACCCATGACTTAACAAGTTCATTTGCTATGAATTTTGGAAGAGATCATGTCACAATTGCAAGGGTAAAATTCATGGTTTCATCAGATATTATATCTTCAAATACTACAATCCCTAATGAAGGAGAGATTTGGTTCAAGGGGTTGGATTTAGAAATTGAGCACTATAAGTATCTTTTGAAACAACAGTACAAATACTCCCCTTCTCATATCTTTCCTAACAGGAAATTTTCGGACAAATAAACCCACTTAATGAGAACTATCATGAAATACTTCACTTGTGAGGGAAGGTTCAGTAGGTTGTATTAGTAGAACATCATGTCGTTGATTCATTTTACTTCTCAAAAGCCCCTTAACTTACCTCACTACCTGTTCAAAAGTTTAGTTAAAATAACATAGAAGGTGTAGTCAAAGGGAAAGGATCATTTAGCTAGTTTATTTTACCATTCCTTGATCAAAGCAATAGTCCTCCACTAGCTGGAACAAATCAACATGCCATAGGAGACCTTCTTGAAGGCAATTGTTCTTTTGCCTGCCTCAAGCAAACCAAAGAGTTAGAGCACTCCCTTAGCATCATCTAGGCCACAATAATTTTGCTCATGAAATAATCCATCAGTGACAAAGACACAATATAGAGCATAAATTTCAAATACCTATAGCAGAGGTAAGAGGTTGATGTTTTCCCCTAAAATAGCAGAGACGTCTATGCCTAAAACTAGATCTCAAGCTTGAAATCTAACTGAGGATTTTTTCATTGAAGAAGTACAAGTTGAATATATAAGAGAGAAATCACCTAGAGATATAAATTATGCACCTTTGCAGTGTGAGGAAGAGATATCTCCTAAACTTCAAATGGAAGACCTAGAAGAATAACAACATGAAGATAAGTCATCAGAAGACATCATAAAAGAGAAAGATGTAGAGATTCAGGAGCTCAAAGATGATCTTTCCTAGGAAAATTTCATGTTATCTTTCTTGCAACAAGAAAATAGGTAGCTGAAGCTAAGCCTATTGTTGCAAAGAAAACCACAAGGGGATCATCCATCATGCAACAAGGGAGGTGTTGTGGTAGAAAAGGAGAATGCCAAAGCCATAATTTACGTGGAGAAATTAGAAGACAAGGACATTCAAATGCAACATAGAAGGCATAAAACTAGAGAAATGGAAAGAAAGGAAAAACATGAAAAAGAGCCATCTCCTCCTCATGCCCACGAAGACATAAATCACATCATAGCCACTAAAGTTGAAGAAGACAGTGAATACTAGCTTGGTGTAGTAAATGAACACCTATAGAAGCTACTGGAGAAGCAAAATAGAGACACTTCCATGTAGAGGCACATGGAAAGTCACTACTACACTAGAAACACTATTTGCAAAATTGTGGTTAAGAACATGAACAAAAATCTCAAAAGGACCCTAAAGAAGTCCATTTTTTACCTTTCTGCCACTATTTCAGAGCACTCACTGTGTTTCTAGGACAACTTGATTTCAAGGAAACTTTTCAGAAGATTGGAGTAGTGTTTTCAAGTGCTTAATTATTCCATGGTGTATTAGACATCCCCATATTTTGAACCATGCCATTTCAAACAAAAAAATAATCTCGGAAGCCCTACAAATCATCCTCCAAAGTTGTCTTGCGCTTCTGCTGCGTTTCTGAGAAATTTTGTTGTGTTTATGGGTTTGAAGATTTTTCTTGACACGTGGAGATCAAAGGTCAAAATGGTCGATGTAACAACTGTCTCATGAGTTTTTTGATGGTTAATAGGCCTACTAATGGCCATATTTTTTAAATAATCTTATGTTTAATGACTTGAGAGAAAATCTCAACTAGTTAGCTAAAAAAGGGGAAAGTTGTTTCTAACTCCCCTAGGATTAGGCTATGAGTCATTAGGTTCATTAATTAGTTCCTATGGATCAGGTTAGACCCCTAGAGGTGGAATCATGTTTTATTTTAAATATTTACTCAGAAATAAGTCATTGAGAGGGTTGGATACTTGAATTTCATACTCTTTTGGCAATAATGTATTTGACAATTTGTAGAAGAAATTTACAGGTAGTTGCAACTATTTTTATGGGATTATTGTGATGTGGTAAGTGATAGTTTTTCTCTATTTTTCTTATGCATCTGATGATCAAGTTGTTCAAGAAACCATCTGCTTTCTTCCTATGCTTTATATTTTAAGTTTTGAAGCGTAAATCATTCTTTTATGCTTTGTTTTTGTTTAAGATAAGCATTTGAGTGTTTCATCCTCTGAAATAAGTGAATTCATTATGCTCAATTAAATTCTTATATGTTTTCCTCCTTACCACACTACAATAACAAACCAATTTTTTCATTGATCTCATCTACCTTTCTTCATACTATGTCTCTAGCTAATTTTTTTGGGATGTCTTTCCTTGTCTCCAAACCTAATGCTTCTTTTTCTGGAAAAACCTAATAAAACCTAAATAAAAAACCCTAATGAGCTTATGAATAAGCTAAAATCCTTATTCTCTATTCATCTCCATCTACTGTGAGTTTGATACAGAGATAACCCTCTCTGATTTGGTAGCGATAGATTCCAAATTGAAAGTTGGTTTGTGGTTACATCTTCGGTTTCATTTCTCAACCCTGAGAAAATAAGGAGCCCTAACATTTTGGCATTGTTACCGGGGAATGAGTTTCAAATCCTCCCTGGGGATATTTTGTATAGTTTTTTGAAGGCTATACTTGTAGGTGACAGGTGCTAGCACTCAAAGATGATTGATTTAGTCATTTCGAGCCAAAGTGTAGAATCAGAAGAACATTGGCTTCCAAAAGGCATACGAAGTCCAATCCTGATCCTAATCATTCACTAATAGTTAATTACTCTTAGAGGCTATTGAGAAAGAAGAGGTCATAGTCCAAGACATTAAAAAAGGGACACCTCCACTTATAAGATCCACATCTTTGCCTGCAAGGTTGGTTTCTCCTAAAGATTTATCTTTTGACCTCAAATTTGAGTCATCTTTATTCAAGTCTAAGTTAGAATATTTCCTCTCGGAAGTAGTTTTTGATTTCCTTAAAGTTTAAACATATTTTCCATTGTTTAAGTCTTCATCTTTTGAGGGTGATAGTAAGGTCTAGTCATATTTTTACAAACTTCAGAGCTTGGTTGATCAATTCCAACTAACCTTTGAAAATTCCTATATCCAATACCAACAAGAGAGATTTTTTGATGCTATACCTACTATTACACCTCCTCATACAACTTCTCCATCATACTCCACTGTCAATCCATCACTTCCTCAGTAATCCTCTCCTCATTCAACACCTCCTGTTGTGATTTCTATACAACCTTCTATAGTAGTCATGGAAATATTGTCTCCTTTGAATTTACCATCACAACTTACTGCTTTGCCTCATAATTATGGCCAAATATTTCCTTTTTTTGATGGGAAAATAGAGGTCACTGATCAACAACATGTAATTAAAGTGATTGATTTTATTGATCTTGAGGAAATTGATAATGATGATGCCAAAATGCACATAATAGCACAAAGTTTTTCAGGGGAAGTTAATAAATGGTTTCGTTCCCTACCAACTGCTTCTATATCTAATCCAGAACATTTATTATATCTATTCCTAGCAAAGTGGGAATATAAAAATAACCCTCTCCAAATTTTGGCCGAGTATAATGATTTGAAGAGAAATACTAATGAATTTATGCAAGATTTTAGAGCCATATTCAATAGGATATATGGTTATATCCTGGAAACAATTAAGCCTCCTCCTGGTCTCGCGCTTCTTCCTTATCCAAATGCTTTTGATCTGGATATGGCCTACAAATTGAGGGAGAGAGTTTTCCATATAAGTTTTTCCATATATAAATTTATTTTTTCTAAAAATCTGAATGAGGTAGGATTTATGTAACTATTTACATTACTGTATAACTATTACACCATTCATACCTCTCTATTATTACTATAAAAATAGTCATAAGTGCGCATATCCCTTTTTGTTTTAACTAAGGGATATTGCATGTCCATTTTTATCTAACCAAGGGGTTGATATATACATATTTAAATCCTTTTTAATGTATGGTAGTGTTGTACCTTAAGAGACAATTCCTTAGATGTGATCAGGAATCCGTGCTTAAGACATTTATATAATTATGTCACAGAAATATTGGTATTTGTTTAATCGCCTCCAAATATTTATCATTAAACCCTCAAAGATCAAATACAATGAATGTACCACAATGCTCTTATTTGTTTATATAGAATGAAATGATCAGAAAAACATGAAAGAAAGAAGCCAAAACTGATATGTTGTTGTACAAAATATATCACCTAAAACTTCAGAAGAATTATAAGAAAAGGAACAGTTAAAATGAAGGAGCACATATTAAGGGTTTTAACTCTTATTTACACAAGTAAAAAGAGACTTGCAGCTTCATTACTTCATTTTATTCAGAGACAAAAAACACACAATGTAAACTGGAAGACACATCAATATCAAAAAATTCCAGAAACTTGCTTTTCATTCATTAATCATTTGAAATATGAGTACAAAAATTGCAATCTGAAGGTCCAAAACCCGAAACCTTTTCCTTTCTTGTTTTCTTCCTTAAATACACTAGAAAAAAGTTTGTAACTGCTGGAACTAATCCTAACTGCTTCAACTACTTAGGATTTCATCAACTACCAATTACATCTCACAAAAATGTCTTATTACAATTACATTCTCTTTAAAAGAGGAAAATAAAATAAAACATAAATCCTAATCTAATTGTTGAATGTGAATTGATGATGTTGTTGTTGCATTTCCTTGACTGGCTGGTTTATCCTTCTTTGAATTCGAGGGGTCCTTTGGTAAATCTTCCATCCAAGCTCTGCATTTCTTCCATATCTCGATGTTTGTCTTAGGTGAATGGAATAGCTTGTGATATTCCAATCTGAAAGCAGTGATTTCGTTGAATGATGGCCTCTCTGCAAATAAAGTCTTCACTAACCACAACAACTGAAAATGTATTTGAAGGAAATTGATCATTGTTGCTCCTTTAAGAACCTGAGTCTTTTCATGAGTACCATCTACCTTAATTTTTTCCAACACCAGTAAGGGTTCATAAGAATCCCATGAAAAATACTACCTCCAAGAACCCAACATGATGGTAAACATGCTCTTGTTATTTTGTCAAATAAATTATCAAATTGGCTCACTGCTTCCTTAAGCTCAATCAACTTCTTTTCTATAGACTTCCTGTAATCATTCTTGACTATCATCTTATTAATTTCCACTACATATAAAATCCTTTCTTTAATTTCATTTTCTTCCAACTCTTGATCTATTTTGGAATCAATGAAATCAATGAATTTTCTTGCCCAGATGGCCCTATTAATTGTATTTTTCTTATCTATCATGACTTTTTCTTCAAAATCCCTAATAATACTTCCTTCCTCTGCAACAACAGTCAGAAAACCCCAAATTGCTTTCATTTCTGCAATGATATCATTCCAGATGATATCCTTAGCCTGTATTAAAGATATATTTCCCTTCAATTTTTCTTTGAGATTTTTAATCTCAGCATCAACATTCTGGCATTCTATTTTGTATTTATTGACTTCACCCTCTGTGGCTTGTATGATCTTTGTTGCAGTTTCTAAATCAGCTTATGCCTTTTCCCGATCTCTCTCTACCATCTGCAATTCAATGGTTAATTGAGATATTTGTGCTAATGGATCTGCATTACCTGATGGAAAAACAAAAGTGAAAGTATGAGATTTAATATGATTATGCAATGACAATGCATTTTGCTTTAATTTAGTGATTTCTTCTTCCTTTTGCAAGAGTTGTTGAAGAAGTTTCTCTTTCTCATTTTCCACCTCTGCAACCTCTACTGCCATGGGGTGTTCTCCTGTAGGCAATTTCAATTTTTTCTTCAGTACATATATTTCTGATTCAGCACTTTCCAGAAGCTTCTGTACAATAGACCTGTCTTTGGGATCTACCCCAATCTTCACTATAATATTTTGAGTTCTTCATTCTGGATTGTCAAAGCCCTAGAATTGGCTTTCTCTAACTTCAATTTCTTGATCAATTTTCCAAGCATATTTTAGCCTTCAGTGCCATTGCATTATTTTTGGTTAGGTCATTCACAATCAGTTGACCAATTTGCATATGTAGATTTAATTTTTCAATAAATGGAATTTTATTCACATCTACAGTCATATTCACAGTATTAAAATTATTGGATGAACCAATCGTCATATCAGAGGGATGTAAAAGGGAAATATTGAATTAATCCTTTTCAAGATCCATTGCATTTAGAAGTCTTGTTTTATCTGGGGCTATCTGGTACTCAGCTTGAGCCTCCATGCTTGCCTTGATCTTCTGATTTCTTTCTACAATATGGGAAAATATTTGTTTAATTAAGGGCACTTGTTCCTTAGTGCTTTCATGTCTCTTGGGTGAAGCAGGGAAATTTTTCTCATCTCCCAATTGTAATGAGAAACCGGGTTAAGCATATACAAAATATTCACTAAGCTTTGTCCTCTTT
This sequence comes from Pinus albicaulis, assembly GCA_034641835.2. Classification (NCBI taxonomy): domain Eukaryota; kingdom Viridiplantae; phylum Streptophyta; class Pinopsida; order Pinales; family Pinaceae; genus Pinus; species Pinus albicaulis. The sequence goes on along the minus strand of CM076577.1, from coordinate 794,504,321 downwards.
TCAGTCCTTTGTTCTTCATCCTCTGAATCAATCACTGTTTCTTTGCCTCTCTTACTGCACTTATCTGATATAATAGGAGTTTGTATAGTTGATCTCACTAAACCTGCAAAACATTTACTTGCCACTTTTTCTATATCAGGTCTACTCTCATGAATGAATGTTGAATACCCATTTTCAATTCTCCTATTAGAAATCACACTGTGAGGGTCATAAGCCCACTTCTCTCCTAAAAGTAAGTGCATTTCATCTAACATCTTAGTGGCTTCATCAATTGCTTGTCTCATATTAACTATAAAAGAACCAACAGTCATTGGTAATTTAAACATATGACCTTTCTTCATAGGCACAAAGTGTACTTGATCAATGTTTAAACTTTTCCTAATGAAATCCAAGGTGAATAATCTCATAGGCACAAAAATAGGAAGCCTATAAGACTCTGCACCAACTCCATAAAGTATAATCTTAGAATGTTCTTCAAAGACAAACCAATCACCAAACTTACAACTTGTCCCCAACTGAAAGAAATCTTGAGCTTTTGGCAGAAATAAAGGGGGATTAATTCCATTCAAAATTTTATATGCAATAGACATGAAATGACTAGCAAAATCAAATAAACCACCCTCATTATGTTCTTTCCTCACTATGTCTATCCAGAAAACCACTGACTGTATTTTTTTATTCATATCCATTATAGTTAACCCCAGATGCATGAATTCTTCTACATTTTGATATAAGAAGAGGTAAATAACAAGAGAAGGAAACCTGAATGAACCTGTCAGTGATAGGCTCATCAGCCGAGTGTTGACAACGTCTTGCCAATAAGATGGAATATCCAGCACCACTCTTGGCTTCATCATCATGGCGAACATTCCCGTAACTGATTTTTCCACAATACTATCATCATCTTTTCCCAAAATCTTTGCAATACACTTCAGTATTGGTCTGACTTCTATATCAAAAACCTCCATGGGGAATTCTTTATTATTAGGTGAAAACTCTTGTGTATTTGGCTTCAGAAAAGAGATGAATTGGTTGAAATCTTGACCTGAAAAACTATCATAATGTGTCATCAATGAATCCTCAGTAAACTGGACATATGACTCTGACTCAAAGTAACATAGAGCTTGACGAATTAATTGGGCTGAAACCTGCAGAACATTTTCACCCTGACAGTTCATTACAAAACACTTCCCTGGGTACATAACAGACACTAGCCGATACATGAATTCGAGAAAAAGATGTGTTCTTGGAATACATGCTGACAATACACTAGTTTTGACCATGGCGGTATAAATTGGAGAGGCCTTATCGTTTAAACAGACTTGCTGATAAAATGAAAGGTGTTCAAGGGAACAAATAGTATCCTAGATATCCCTCTCAATGTCAATGATAGGGATGTGATTGGAAGAACCTGACAGGGATGAACGCTTGGCCATAATTCAATTTAGGATGACAGAAAATCAACAGGGTGACAGACAGTAGAGAAGTACAAGGCACAGACAAAACTTCAAAGAAAAACTAACAACAATAACCTCAGAAGAATGAGAATCCCTCTTAAATAGGTGGCGCGGTCTTAACAATTAAATTTTGAAAAGACGAGCCAAAAGACCGTTAGGAATACCCGACGTGGACCACATCTATCACCAGCTGGCTGCATATGTCACTGCAGGAGGTCTCGAGGTACGGAGAAATCATCGGGCTTATGCCCCTGCAGTGAATCTCGACCATTGATATGGATTTCTCCCATAGTCAACAGGGTCAACTGTGGAGGCACCCTCCTTGTTAACCCGCACGCTAAAAGTGCCCGTGGGTTGAGAATTTTATACCCTATCTATCAAATCATTAGATCCCGCTCCATAAGATGCTTGATTTTTAATCTGTGCATTGGGACCCACTTCCACAAAGTCTTAAAGCATTAAATTTAAACTTAATATAATGAATATTAAATTTTTATGCTAAAGTATATGAATCTTTAGAATTTAACATATATTTTGATAATTTTCCATTTTTTTTTTGTATTTTTGAAAATTAAAAATGAAGGATATTGCAAATGAGTCACAACATCTGGCTCCACCTGGGGATAGTGTTTTTTTCCATGAAACACTAAGCACTGCATATTAGTGCCTTCAATTCGGGCATGGAGTCAAATGTTGTTTGATGAAAAATGTACAATGAAAGAAACGAAATATGTACAATGGTGAACCATAAAACTTCAATGTTGGAAGTAATGTTTTAGATACTTCCCATTCATAGGCAGCTCTATCATTTCTCCATCAAGATTTTACAGCATGAAAGTGTTATTTGATCTTGCTTCAGTAATCCTATATGGGCCATATGAAAGAGGATCAAACTTACCATGCTTTCCTTTTTGTTCTCTTCTGGTATCCCATCTTAATACCAAATCTCTAGTTTGGAAAAGAATCTCCTTTGCCTTCCTATCAAAAATGGACTTCATCTTTTCTTGATAGGTGACTAAGTTTTCCCTGACTTTATTCCTTCTCTCACTCAATTCTATCACCTTATTGAGTCTTATTATCAATGCATTAGGTTCTTCTTGTGCTTCTTGAAGAAAAGAAATTACTGGTCTAGCTAGCTGAGTGGGAAAAAAATCTTGAGTACCATACACCAATTCATAAGGGGACTTACCAGTAGATCTTCTAGTAGTCATTCTTACTGCCCAGAGAGAAAATATCAACTTTGAATCCCAGTTCTTCTGATTCTCATTAATTGTTTTCTTCAAAATCTTAACCAATGTCTTGTTGGAAGATTAAACTAGCCCATTCCCTTGAGGATGATATGCTATAGAATGAGACAAAATGACATTATATGTTTGACAAAAATTAATGAATCTTACTGAATTGAATACCTGAGCATTGTCTGTTACAATCTTCACTAGACATCCAAACCTGCTGAAGATGTTCTCTTCTAGAAACTTCATTACTACCATATCATTTTCTTTTCTGGTAGGTATTTCCTCCACCCACTTTGTAAAATAATCAGTGGCAGTCAGAATCCACTTGAACTGCCCACTTGATTGTGTTACACTAAAATTTGTCACCATGACATTTAGCTGTTCATATGGGCCTATCAACACCTATATCATGCTCCCTTAGAAGTCAAAAACCCCAAAGTTCCTAAACCAAGTCTAGGATTTGGAGAAAAGCTCATAAAAATCAATAAAAAACTAACTCCGCACTTTTCCTAGCCATTACCTGCGGTACTGAACCTTTTGTAAAGAAAAACTGCAGTACCTATCGCACGTTCTGTTCATTAAAATTGCGGACCCCTGTAAAAGGTAAAATGAGCAAAAAAGTAAGTTCTAGAAGCCTAGCTAGTCGAATATTCTCCTAGCTAGAAGCTTCTAGAAGGCGTTATCTAGTCAAAGCTTCACTCCCTACATTCATGAACATTCATCCCTTCATTAAAGGAGCCTATTCCTTGGTATTTGGAGCTTAATCCCTTTATGAGAGGAATTATCCCTTCCTTTTTGGAACTGAAACCACTTCCCTTCTGCTATAAATTGAAGCCATGGTTTAGTCTCAAGGGTAGCTACTGAGATGTAAAAAAGTACTTTCTTTGTACTTCATATACATTAGAGAAGAGAATTGTTGAGGAAACATACTCTTTTTGCTAGCCATTATCCATGCGAGAACGATTACACACTCGTATTTAGGCTAGTTCAAAGAGTGGAAGGGCTTGTCAGACCAAAGGAAAACACTTGTTCTGGACCCTGGAAGGACCTGTACGACATCAAGGCAAACACGGTTGTAAGACTCCTTCTTTTATTTAAAGATAATACAAATGGATCTCGTTTTCTGAATAAGTTGTTTATGTGTTTACTTGAATGACTTATTTCTTAAATTCCTTGACCATTAAGATAGATTTATGATTTATGAATTAGTATATTGTGCAAGTGCTTTTGATTCTCTTCCATGTCTTTGATTGCAGGTCTTAAGAGGTGACTTCTTTGGAGCGACGGAAAGAAGAATACAACTAGCATTGGATCATAGGTAGGTCCTTTATTCATCATAGAAAATTCTAAATCATACATAATCTAGAGAAAGTAGTTTACATTTGTCCTGTTTGTTTCTATCTATCCTTGTGATATTGGGGAGATCCTTCTTGTCTGCAAGAACAATTTATCCGCCTAACAAAATGGCGACTCCGCTGGGGATTTCTCGAACTTAGTTTTATTTTTTATTTTTTGAGTTTGACTTTTGAAAGAGTTTTTCTGATTTTGATTAGTCTACACTGGGTTGGGTAAATTATCTATTAGAATCCCTGAAAAGCAGATCATAATTTTTATTTTTTCTATATCTTTTCTGGCCTTCACACTTTTTCTTTCAAAATAGTGCGGTAACATGCGCAATTTTTATGTACAAATAGTGTGGTACTGCACATTTTTGTATTAAAACCTGTGGACTTAAGGAAATTTTTTGAAAAACTAAAAATTCTCTTTTCTGGAACCAGATTACATGATTCTCTGTATTTACCCAAACTTGTTTTGACTGTCAAAAGCCTTGTGTGAATTTCTTTTCAACAATTTTACAATCTCATCAGTCTCTGTTAAGTTAATTGGGTGTTTTGAGTTACTTTTTGAGAAATTCTTAATTTGATTTCCTTTGGTCATTACTTCGAGGTTTGTCTTAGTCTCTTAACAATTTTTCCTCTTTTTGTGTCTGAGTGTTAATAGTCTTTGAGTGCTTTTATTTTTTGATCTTTGGAACTCTCACCCAATTTTCTTTACTTACACTTGATTGGTTCTTAGATTACATTAGAATCATCTTGTGTTTGATAATTCTCTTGCATAGATCATATTTTCATAATTAGAATTCTCATTTTCAGAATATGAATGAAAAATGTGCATAGATTACATTTGCATAGTTTTCATGTGAATTGTGCATAGATTACAACTGCATAGTTTACATTCTGGAAAAATCAATAGTAGATTTAGATCAGTTTCTTTGATTTGAATTTACATGTTTTTATGCTTTTTTTAAAAACAAAAAAATAAAAAAATTTGAAATTGATTAGAATTAGTTTTTCTTGATGAAATTAGTGCATTAGAGAATTTTTTTATATTTTCTCTTATTGGTCAATTTTTGCATTGTTGGAAGTGAATGGAAACTCTCTCCTTACTTTAGTTAGGATTCATCAAATTGAAAATATTACATTATCATATTCGATTGCATTTAGTTTTGGTTTGGGTCATAGCACCATTGGTTTCATATCCATTTACCCTTTGAGTAATAACAACCCAAATAAAATAGCGCTTAATAAAATTCATCTAGTAATTTTTACATTTTTAGGGCTCTTTCCACCAATCTAGCTCAAGATTAGTGCTTTGGAATAGGTTGTAGTTAACTTTCCAAAGAAACTAAAAAAACAGTAGCATCTTGCGGTAGGAAAAATTCCAATTGTTGCATGTATGCTCTGGGAAGATCCTCCTAAAGGAGTCAAGCACGAGATCATATCTGAACCAGTGAGGTAATCATACCTATCTCATTGGGAAAGATAGAAGATGTGCACGTATTAAAAATGGTAAACCTCAGATAGACCATTGTCGAGGAGCCTAGGGTCACTTGTCGGTAAACTTTGGATTATGTCAAGGAGCCTTCAAGGGGATTGAGCTAGTTACTTTGCCCTTGCGTGTATGTCGGATCGCAGACTGTTCCCCCAGGTATATTTGTTCCCGTCGATGACCTTAGTGGCTATAAAATTTAGGATTATTTTCCAAAGTGACGGTGGCGGGAAGGTCCCACTGTGCTTGGAGCAGACGTCGACTAGACTCACTTGGACTCTCCAGAGGGTTCTCTTCACTCGAGATGGCATAGTGAAGAAACTTGCACCAGTCTGTTTCATTAAGCAGGTTGTCGGGGTAACTGTTCTAACCGCCATTTCTGCATTAAAATTCTACGATGTTGGATTTCATCACCAACTAGTGTTTTTAGTGTGGTAATCTACTGTTTGTGTGTTGTTTGAATCCTAGATTTGTTAGTGCGTGTTCATTTGTTTTTTTACTTTTTAGAGACCATAGGTGTGAATTGTGAATTTTAATTGTTAGGTGTGAATTGTGAATTGTTAAATTTTATTTTTGAATTGTAAATAAAATTCACTGAAGTTGAATCTAATGGCAACTGTTCCAGAGTTTACCAACCAAGGAACCCCTCTTAATGAGATTCCTAGTACTTTTCCTTGCTTCCGAAATGTTGGTCCTCCTTATATGGCTACATTATCATTACCTATATTTACAATAGGTTTACCGATATGGTTATTTTCAACTTCGTTGGCCCCGAATACTCCAATTATTCCACCTCAACCGAATGCTTCACCTCAACAGAGTTCACCATCTCAATATCACCAACCTCATGTTGACCCTTTACCTTCTTCGCCCAATATTTATTCCTCCCTTTCTTCCTCTTCGCTCAGTAAAATCCTTGACGCTAGTAACCAGGTGGCTAAGAAGAAGAAGAAAGGGAAGAAGAAGAAGAAGCAAGATAAGAAATAATTCAACCAGTCAACCATGGCTGCAAGTATTAGTAGTGTTGAGGAAACCTCCAACATGCATTGTAAACCCAAATTCCCTTTCAAGCTTTGTAAGGGTGACCACTTCCTTATCAATTGTCCTGGTATTCCTAAGGTCTTGGAAGTATGGTAAGAAAAATCCCATCAACTTACTATTGATCCATCAACCAGTGATAGTCAGGTTCCTGGGAAAAAGGGTAAAGTTAGGTTTCCTTGTAGGTTATGCAAAGGGAGTCATCAAACTCACATTTTCCCTCACATGGATGAAACCTAAATTTTTTTGGAAAACCTTACTGTTCCACAACAAAAACTTTCAAATGGTTATGTCAACTTTCTCCCAACCTACCGTCAACTGACGAAGTGATTGATCTAATTCCAAGTACAGTCAATCCCACTCTTCCATTGGAGAGTGAAACTGATATCACTCAGGTTGATGATCCATTAGTTGATTAAGTGGTCGACTCAATTTCACATTCGGTCGATCCCATTATCCCTGTAGAGAGTGAACTTCATACCACTCAAGTTCTTCTTGTTACATCAGATTCTTCTACTCCAGGGGGCATTTCACCTGTTTCTACAAAACCCCCTCCAAGTATAGAGGACTTTTCCTTTGATTGGAATAGACTGATAGAACATCGTCTTCCTTCCTCCATCCTTTTCCAAATAATTGTGAAGGCTTGTGGCAAGAATGTACGCCACGCACATGTAGATGAAGGTGCTTCTCTTAGTATTTTATCCTCAACTGCTTGGCAAGCTTTGGGTTCCCCTCAGCTTGTGCCTGTTACACAGAATCTGTTAGCTTTTAACAAAACCATTAGTGAACCTTTTGGGATCCTTCCTAAGTTTCCTATTACTTTGGAAGGTAAAACTGTTTGTATGGATCTTATGGTAGTTCAAGGCCCCTTGGATTTCAATTTACTCCTTGGGCGAGACTATGTCTATGCAATGAAAGCTGTCGTATTGACACTCTTTCGCGTGATGTCTTTCCCTCACAATGGAAACATTGTTACTGTAGACAAACTTTCATTCATTAGTTTTGATTCGACTACCAATAATATGACACCCCGAAATGTCCCTTATACAGAAGTGGTATCTGTTAGGGATCTGTAATTTTAGCAGATTGCTAAGACTAAAACTACAGAAGCAACATCGTTTCAACCAACTTTGGGATTCTAGGATCTAGCCCTCCTGAATCCGGAGAGGGATCTCTCCAATAAGTACAAAGATGGATTTGTCTTTGAAGCTTGGGGTTATGATATTAGGCTAGTTATGAAGGCCAAGGGTTTGTTTTTTTTTGGATGGTTGAGCATGAAAATTACTTGAGGGGAAAGTTCTAAATGCAAAACAGTTTCAAAAGTGAGAAGTTGCAAGTGAATAGAACAGCTTAGGCTAAAAAGATAGATATAACGTTGGTTTTTAGTCCATTGGCTATGGAGTCATATATAGGCTTTAATTGAACAAAAACATCAAGAGTAATCCAAGGGGCAAGTCATCTATATCACAAGATTATTGAAATTAGAGTGATGGAATGGAAACAATAAAGTGTTGGAGATAGTGGAAACTGATAATAATTTCACAAAGGATTTATAGTCAGTCCAAACAAGAAAATCCTCTTAAGTAACTGTTTAAAACCAACCAAGTGCAGGGCTAACCATTGACCTCTTAGGCAAGTTTGTATTAAAGCAGCTTAATTGACAAACAATCCAGTAATCCACATGATTACCTTCAGAAAGTATGAAAACATATAAGAGAAACAAAGTGTAACTTAAGATCATATAAAGTACTTTTAAACCTATTCTGCTTTCAGTCAACACCAAGGGAAACTTTCAGAATCTGCTTTTGGAGAAAACTAAGACCAGGGCACACCATATCTTCCATAGTCATCTTTAATAAGCAAATAAGGAAAATAACTTTCAAGAACAAGGTTTAAAGCAAACAGTAGGACGAGGGAACTCCAACATTCCTAACTACTTAAACTGTATTAAATCATTCTTAAATGAGCAAGTTAGAGGAAAACATTGAGATAAATCTTTCAGTTAGAGAAGGTTACTGATATATAGTAGGTCCTAACTCTATAAATGTTGTCCTTTATCAGAGAATAGTGAAACAATATGACATACATAGAAGGAAAACAATAAAAAATAAAGAAGCACTTCACCAGTGATATAGACCAGGATCCCAAGAAGCAGCTTGTTATTAATGTCAAACTAGTTACAGTCTTCAAGTCCAATGTTTCAGTTCAACAATCATCTTCACTATTCAGCCTATCTAATCTATCACAAGCAGGGCTCCAAGGGCCAGTGAACACTATTTACAATCAGTAGTTTTTGCTCAAATATATTTCCAAGTTCTGCAACCAACCCCTCACTCATCTTCTGCAGAAGTATATATAGAAGGATGAGGAGGTGAGATCTGATAAAAGATCTCAATTTACAATTAATACAAACTTAATGACTTCTTGGCCTTTGAGGGGCTCAATGAAGAAATTTACATGGGTGTACTCTGTATTAAATGTTTTTTACATAAAGATTAAACTCGGTGGGAGCTTTTGTTGATCTTGGAGGCTTTCTGTGATGTTTGGAGTAACTCTGCAAATATTTCTGCGTTTATTTCCTTGCAGAAGTAACTCCCTGGCTGCGTTGTGAGGCAGATATTTCTTTAATCAATAACTTCAGCCTCTGATTGAGTACTTTGAGGCACAGGTGGCACTATGGTAGCTGAGGAATCAATTTGCCTCAGGTGTGGCGGTGGAGGCTTTTTGTCTGATGAAACACTTAAGATATTCTTCTTTAACTGTGTTTTAAATCGGGGGATTAGGCTTTTGATAATCATTCTTAGCCGTGATCCCCACAATTATGTCTTCCATCCTCGGTTCTGGTTGATTTTGATCTTCATCACTAATACTCTATGATTTGTGACTGACTTGCTGTGTTTTTGCTGATGTGCAGGGCCGTGTAGGGTTTGAAAGGCATCAATGCCTTCGCAGATCATTGATAAACGTGGAGTCAAAACCCTGTGATGATTTTATTTGGTGAATCGAAGGCAAGAGGATCGCCACCCTCTGTCTCTGAAAACTTCTTTGAATTATGGCAGAGAGAATGTCGAAACCCTACAAAATACAAAAAACTATTATAAAATCCTGCATATATAGGTTTACTGCTTCAAAGGACGTGTGGAGGAAGCATGGCCATTGGATGGCATCATCCAACGGTCGAGATTAAACGGGAGAGATCATAGAATGGGCGGAAGAAGATTGAATCTGAGCCGTTGATCGCACAGAGATTGATGGTCGGGGGCGGAGGTTGAAAGTCAAACGGAGGAAACAGGGCGATGGAATGTGGACCGTCGATCTGCAGATCAGATCGACGACGGAGGTTGTTGTTGCCGCTATACGATAACCCGATTATCACGTGTGTATCTTGGTTAACCATCGGACATCTTCGGCGAGCGATCTCCATCGGATGAGCGGGTTTGGATCTGACGACTATGGTCAATATCGCTGGGCATCTTCGTCCGAACTTTAATGCGCGATGGATGGTGGTTTCACAAATAGTACCCAGGACACGTGGTGGCAAGTGTATGGAATCACTGGCGATCGGGGGAAAACAACTTTCGCCCAAAGGCGGTGCGATGGATACCGCCGGTTTTTTAGAGCGGTGAACAGCTGGTGGGGAGCACCGGGAGACGCACTCCGCACCGTCCAATCTGCAGATTAGATTGACGGTGCGGAACGTTTAAAAAATGGAACCAGTGGAATAAATGCGAAATAATTAAAAATCCAAAGTTTCAATTAAAACAAAGGTTTTAATGTTTTTCGAGGGCGGGATATATATGAAATATGGTTAGGCGCCCGTCTGCGGGGCCTGTGGCGCGTGGAGAAAAATATGACCATAGGGTTAAAGGAAAGGGGCTAATCGCACACGAGAAACGCGACAAGCACTTAGAAAGCTAGCGCTCGGCTCTAGCGCTGGGGTATATGGAGGAAAGGGTCAGAGACTTAGCCTGAGGGGGCTTAAGACTAAACAATGTATTTTTTATGATTTTTCAACATTTTTCAAAAGAAATGAGGGTTCCGATATAGTTTAAAAATGAGTTTTAAACTATGGAAAGGGGATTTTCATGAAAGGGAGAAAAAGGATCATGAGAATAGAGGAGTTTTATGGAGAAAGAGGAGGGGCAAATGAGGGTTAGTTTTGATTGGGAGAAGGGGAAAATGATGACTTTGGAGCAGCATTCTGGCTTGGAAATAAGCAGGATTTCTGAGTGTAAGATGGGAATATCAGTGAAGTTTTGGACAGAGAAAAGGTAGGAGGCCTTCAAGAGTCTTCAAGAGCCAACAAATTTTAGTAATGAAATTTTTTCCTTGAAGGCTCAAACAGTCTTAGCCACCTTTTGGTATAACAAATATTTATAGGTGGCTAACAGTGGCTCCACTTGGGGATGGTGCCTTCTTGAAGGCATCAAGAATTTAGACCTGCATTCTCTAGAAGGTTGACCTGTGCCTGATCCTTTAATATTCTCTGGGAGGCTGATCAGTTGCCTAATCCATTGGGTTTCCTTTCTTTCTGTGGATAATGTGCTCTGAAAACATATTAGCAGCCATAAAAGCAATGGATCTTCATCAATACAACTTTCTACCTACCCAATCCTACTGATCTAACATTTTTTCCTTCATTAGAGTGCACTTGGATTGGCAAACTCTTTTACAACATTTTATTCTTTTGAAAGAAGTAAATCTAATCTAATTCTACTCCTTATTTCTCCCTGAACTCATATTTAACAGTTGAGTTCAGATGATTCTCTACCTAATCTACCATCTGTTGGGATTAAACTGTCCAACAAATTTTCATTCTCTAAATTTCTAAAACATAAATTTAAAAATTGTCAAGTCAAGATTAAGCTGTTTGACTTGCTGTGATCTATGGCATAAAGACAAGCTGCACATAGACATTTATTTAGCAGAAAAAATAAATAAAAAATGGAAGGCTTAAAATCTGAAATTTGAAAACATTTCCTTCCTCTTTTCTACAGCTCTGATTTGACTCTTATTGAGTTGTCTTTCCTTTTTCTCTGGTTCAGATTTTGAGCTGATTAGGATCAGATTTTTACATCTTTTTGACTCAGAAAATAAAACATATTTGAGTCATCTCTCTTTGGAAATCGAGGTTTAGGTTTTGAACATGTTTGAAACTTTCATTTCTATCCTAATATATCTACTGATAAGCCAATATTAAACAGTTTGGCAAATCGAATTCACTATCCTATCAGCAGAAAATTTAAAGCTAATTAGTCAAGATTAGGTTGTTTGACTAACTAGAAGTGTGTTTTTTTAGGAGTGGCATTTAGGCTTGAACACTTTCAGATTTGTTTCTCTTTTTTGGTATGGGGCTATACCTTTCTTGTTTTCATAATTCGCCCTCTTTTCTTTCTTTTTATTGTTTTTGTATTTTTTGATTTTTACAACCTTGAATGCAATGGTGGATGAGATATTTATAATGGAACTAGATAAAAAGGCTTTTAAAACATGACATGGATCAAGAGAAGTAATGTTTGAGCATCTTGCCATTGACAAGACCCCCAAACAATTCTACTCCATTCAACTCCTGCAGGAAAAATGCATTGTTACTAGCAGCTGAATGAATAGAGTAAGGGCCAAGCCATAGGTTGTCAAATTTTCCATGCTTGCCCTTCTCTTCCCTCCTTGAGTCCCATTTTAAAACTTTGTCCCCAATCTTGAAATTGCTGGCCTTTGTTCTTCTGTCAAAAAGCTTTTTAATGCTCTCCTGTTTCTGTAATGCTTTGTTATAAACTTCCTCTCTGGTTTGCTGAAGATGAATGGTTTGATTTATTCTTCTGATCATGTCATTTTCTTCAGTTTGTAATTCTTGAATGAACTTCATCACTGGAACACCAAGGTTGTTTGTAAAAATTGCATCAGTATCGTACACAAGCTAGAAAGGTGACATACCAATGGATTTCTTCAAAGTCAATCTGTCAGCCCAAAGTGCATGAACCAGCTTTGTGTGCCAAGACTTTTTGTTGTCCTCCAACAGTTTTTTGATTATGTTTGCTAAAATTTTGTTTGAGGATTCCGCAAGTCCATTACCTTGATGGTAATATGCCGTGGAATTCCCCAATGTTATCTGATATCTATGACAGAACTCAACCATCTTCTTTGATCCAAATGTTGTTGCATTATCAGTGATAATCTTGGTAGGATAGCCAAATCTGGAGAGAATATTAGTATCCATAAATTTTATGATAACTGAATCATTGGCCTGCCTACAAGGTATGGCTTCTATCCACTTAGTGAAGTAGTCTGTGGCAGTGAGAATCCATCTATGCTGGGCAGAATATGGTGGATGGATTTCTCCTATAAAGTCAAGTCCCCACTATTGAAAAGGGGCTTCAGCAGTGATTGGATGCAGAGTTAGGGGTAGCAGTTTTATTTTGCCTTCAAAAAGTTGACACTTATGACAGGCTATGATCATCTTATGTACATCATGGAAAAGAGTAGGCCAATAGAAACCAGCCCTCAAAATTTTGTTGGCTGCTGTCTTTCAGTAAAAATGACCTCCACACTCTCCTTCATGGAACTGGTACTTAACCTTCTCTGCATCAAACTCGGGAAAACATTTAAGCAATAGACCACTTGCATTTTTACAATACATACATTTATCTATACTGCAATAGTTTACAACTTTCAATTTTAGGAACCTTGCCTTTGTTTTTTTCAAACCAGGAGGTGTATTCAAATTAAGTAGAACATAAATAATATCAGCATACCAAGAGGAATTCATAAAATGGTTTTCAACAATGGGTGTTGAGATTTCCTCTTGATCATCTAAAGCATTAATCATATGAATATCAAGAACTTCACAATTTGATTCAGCCATTAATCTAGCTAGACCTTGGCCTTTGATGAGCTTAGTGGGTTTTATATCTAAATCATATTCAAGGATAACAACAATCCACTTACCTCTCTTACCATCTGGGTCCTGTGTTAGAACGTCTTTAACAACTGAGTTTGGGACAAAGGTAATGATGTGTGAGTGAAGGATGTACACTCTGAAGTCTTTCAAAGCTTTAACCAAAGCAAATGCTTGCTTCTCCATAATGTTGTACTTCAAAGGGGAATCCCTCAATGCCTTGCTAAAGAATGCAATAGGATGCTCTTGTCCTTGTGGGTTTTTCTAAAAAAGGATAGCAGCTATGGTATGTTCTGATGCAAATGAGAAAATATAAAAAACTTTTGAAAAATTAGGACTTATCAGAACTGATGTTTTGGTCAACGCTTGTTTCACCAATTCAAATGACTTCTTTGCTTCCAAGGTCCATTTTACCCCTTTCTCCTTTTTCAGCATGTTTGTGATATTCCTAAGGAGCTCAACTAAATTAGGGATGAACCTTCTCAAAAATTTGATCTTCCCAATGAAAGACTGCAACTCCTTGATGTTTTGAGGAGGAGATATTTGCAATATGGCCTCAATCCTCTTTGGATCTATCTTTATACCCTCTTCTGAAATAATGTGTCCAAGAAGTTTACCTTCTTGGAGCCCAAATAGTGTCTTCTTAGGGTTTAAAGATATTCCAAACCTTCTGCACTTCTCGAAAACTTTCTCAAATTTTCTAAGTGTTCTTCATATATTTTTGAAAACACAGTGACATCATCAAGATAGATAATGATGAAGAAGCCCAGTTCTTCCGAGAATGCTATGTCCATGGCTCTTTGAAAGGTTGCTCTAGCATTCATTAGACCAAAGGGAATTTTCACATACATGAAAGTGCCCCATGGTGTAGTAAAGGTTGTCTTTAATTGATCAACAAGGTAAACCAAGATCTGATTGTACCCTGAATATCCATCCAGCAAAGAAATTCTTCTAGACCCTACCACCCTTTGTAAAATATGATCCATCTTAGGTAGAGGGTAGTTGTCTTTTAATGAAGCTTTGTTTAAGTCTCTAAAGTCTATACAAAGCCTGATTTATCCAGTTTTCTTCCTAACAGACACCAGATTAGATACCCACTCAGAATATCTAATAGGGACAATAATACTGGCATAGTACATTTTCATGATCTCCTTCTGAACCAAAGGCAACTAAACATGGTTTATTCTACGCATTTTCTGTTTGAATGGTTTTTGGTTTTCTTTGAGGGGGATTTTATGCTGTATTATTTCAATGTCATAGGATTTAAGATCTTCATAACTCCACACAAAAACATCATAAAAATCTTTAAACAACTCTATGTATCTGAGTTTAATGTGAGCTGGTAGAGTCTTAGATAGTTTAATCATTTTCGGTTTTTCCTCACTTCCTATATTGCACTCCTCCACTTCAATCTCTACAGGTTCTAGTTTTGGTTTATTTTCCACATCATTAAATCAAACAACTCTTCTAAAGGAGCCAGACCTTTAGGCAAACTTTCATATTTAGAGTGCAGAGTTTCTAACTCCTCTGTTTCTAACTCTGCAATCATCTCTGTTTTGTTTCTAAGTTTTCTAGATAACAGGTTTATATTAGTAGGTTCAGGAGATGGTTCTTCTTCATCAAGGGAATTTTCTTCACTGTAGTTTGTATCATAATATAAGTCTGAAATGTGTAGTTCAAATTCATTTCTGAATTGCATGAAGTCTTCTATTTGTTTGTCATTGTCAAACACCTGCCAATACTTTTCATTATCAGGTACAGCTGGTCTAAATTTTATCTCAGTTGTGCAGTCTTTGGTGCTATATGGCGTTAAACATGTCCTAGCTGCAAAGGCTAAATTGTGGGCCACAAATTTTTTTTTTCTTGGGACAAAGAACAATTTGGATTCCTCGAATGTTTTCAAAAGGTCCATGACATCGTTTCGATAGGCTCTAAGTCTGGGATGATTAGCATTATACTCCCCATTGACTTGCCTAATGACTAACTTTGAATCCCCATACACACTGATTCTTATGGCTCCTAACTTTTTCAATAGGTGTAAGCCTAAGAGAAGGGATTCATATTCTGCTATGTTATTGGAACACTGAAAGTTTAATTTGCAGGAAATGCTTTCTATGTGGTTGTTTTCAGTGTTAGTAATCCAAACACCTGCACCAGCATTGTTCTTAGTGCAAGATCCATCAAAATACATACTCCATAGAGGACATTTCTTAGTTTCATCCTAGTTATTGTCCTCTTCAACTAACGTGCTCAAAGGTTGTTATGGAAACTCCACACTTAGTTGTATTTGTTTTGATTCCCCAAGACCTTCATTTGTTTGAGGGTTTTTTTCTTGATTGAGAATGTTTAAGAGCAAAGGACATCTATCTTGTAGCTCAAGACCTTTGTTTAGTTTGCTAGATTTTACAGGTTCAACAAACTATTTAGACACACCTACATTGTGTTCCTCTTCCTCCATGTTGGCCATTAATCCTGATAAATTGACTTGTTCACCAAGTGTTTCATCATTAAACATAATAAAAGAATCAAGGCCTGTATTTACAGAATATAGGGGAGATTTTTGTGGTTTGTCTTGACTTGTAACTGTGAACTTCATATGGGACTCCCTGTAAAGTCTTCTAGTTTGATTAAAAACAGGGATAGTCGCATAGGTCATGTCCATTTGCATAGTCCCTTGTAACTTAGCCCCCCAAGATCTTGATAATAAAATTCCATAATTTGGGGGCACATCAGCCACAACAATATCCATGACTAAACATTTGGCTGGAATTTGGGCTAAGTTAACACAAAGGTCTTTGATTAATCCTAAACATCTTACCCTACTGGAATCAAAGGAGTAAAGGTCTTTGTAAGGTCTGGTGATTTCTATACCCAGGCTCTCCATTACAGCTTTTGACATTAAATTATGAGAAGCCCCGGAATCATGCATAGCATTGTGCAAAATTTTGTCATGAACGTTTAAATTCACATAAAAGGGAGGAACAGGTCCCTCTTGATATCTACCTTCAATCTTAGAACCAAAAATCAACTCTGGTTGGTCATCATTAAGATTGACTGTGTCCTCATTTTCTTCTATTTTCAAAGCCTTCAAAATTTGGGTTCTATATACATGTTGGGCAGCTAACTTTGTGAGGGGAACAGAGATTTTGATTTTTGAAATTTCCTACTCCAGGCTGAAAGGAACTTGACTCTTTAAAGTGTTGGTTTTAGCTTTATTAGCTGTCACTCTATCAACAATATCAGCTTGTTGATTTGTTTTATTTACACTTGACAAAATTATTTTTGCAAGAGTACTAGCTGAAGTGTTAGTAATGCTAATGTCTGCACTCTGATTTTCATTGTTTTGAGTGCTTTTTCCTTTCCCTTTATCAGAATTTACAGCCACTATTTTGTCCTTTTGTTTAATCTTTTTAGGCTTGGTTGCAATGTTGTTTTGTGAAGATTCGTCAGAGGTTTTGTTGTTGGGGGGTTGTTGACTAGTTTTAATTCTAAGGTCGTATTCTCTTTGAGGCTCTATGATGACATTTTCCATGTCTTGATAACAATTTTCATCATCATTTCTTTTGTCATCATAAGGTGTGTATAGACCTTGTTTTTTATCATAATGAATCTCAAAGTCATCATTGTCTACCCCTAGCATGCTGATGTCTTGTTCCTCTACTATTTCATCTGTTTCCTCAACCTTACTTACATAGTTCTGATGAAAGGGAGGAGTGATCTGATGATCATCTTCCCTAGGTCTGTTTGGAGGTTGGTTCCTTCGAACATTCTGATTCTAGTTCTGTTTTCTATTTTGAGGAGCAGCTTGGTTTTGATTTTCTTGTGCTCTCTTAATTATGCTCATCTCTTTCATCATCTCTTCCATCATTCTCTCCATCTTTGAGTTGGAAGTAGAAGGCGTGGATTCCTCTCTAAAGGACACTTTCTTTTCAGTTTTCATTCTGGCTCTCTTCTCCATTAAGTTGACTTCCACAGAAAGAGCACCTCTTTGCATATCTTCAAGAGTTGCAAAGTCTCTCTCTCTCAGCTGATAGGCCATCTCGGGGTCAAACCCTTCAGGAAGCTTGTTTAAAGCTGAGCCCTATGGAGGTTTTAGTTCTGGGGAAAGTGCATTATACACACTATTGAATCTAGTGCAATAAGCTTGCACACTTTCCCCAGTGTTTATATGGAGGTTCTTATAATCAGAAAGGACTTGGAGAGGATTTTTCTTCACTTCCCATTTGTTTAAGAATGTTTGATGGAAAGCTTGGAGATCATTAATACTATGGGGGGCTAAAATTTTGAACCATTTTCTTACTTCTCACCCTAAGCTCTGAGAAAATAACCTAAGCTTGACAGAATCATCATCAATTTCATTTCTGTCAAAATAGTCATTCATTTTATCCACATGTTGTGATGTAGTTGTAGCATTGTTGGCATCATATAATGGAATTTTGGACTGATAGTCCTGTGGAAGATTGACTAATGGTACAGGAAGGACTAGGGGAGCATACCATGCAGCCATGGAAGGAGGTGGAGGTGGATTTACAAGAGGGAAAGTGGGCTGAAGTGGAGTGGTTTGAACAGTGGATGTAGGGCAAGCAGAAGTGGATGGACCAGGAATAGACTGCTGAGCTGATCTTGGATGAGAGACGCCTAAGTTGTGAAGGAAATGTAAATCAGGAGGTGTGGTTTCTCTGCTACCAAGAGGTTCACTTGTTTCAGGAGATGATAGTGAAGACTCAGAATCTAACTGATCTAAATCACCAAGAGACCTAGTTCTAAATGGATTTACTAAGTCAACTTGAGATTGTTGTAGAGTTGAAAGATTTTCAGGAACTGAACTAGCTCTCAAGGGTGACCTGAAAACAGTTGAGAATTTAATCTTAGGAGATTTCCTAAGGATAACTTCTGGGTTATCAACTACTTCAGGTGGGTCTGGGTTAGGATAGGCTCTAGTGTGAATCTTTGTGGGAGCCACTATGCTGTGTTTTTAGACCAAAATAAACAAGAAAATTTCAACCAGGTATGACAGTCTTTGAGAGGTTAACTAATCTTTTTACACAAATCTTAATCCTACAGTCCTCTAACTGAGTTTGAATGATGTTAATGACAAGGGTTCTTCCCAGTGGAGTATTAAGGTCTGTTCAGGATTGTGGAGTCGCCAAGTGGAAGTTTTTAGCTCTTTTCAGAGGTAAAATTTTTTATGGTCCACCACCATTCTTGTGAAATATCCCTTTTCAAGGATATCCCGGAACACAACAAACTCTAACCAGATATTGACTGGGAGGGAATTTACCAAATATCTCACCTCTGAAAGAGGATGAGATCCGGAAGCTACCTGGCCCTTTCCAGACTCTGTCTAAAAGTATGTGGTAAAACACAACAGAAGGTAAGTGAAATGTAAGAGTAAGTGTTTTACTACCAATCTGAAATATTTTTTGGTTTTTCTGAGTTATTTTCCAGTTATATGGTTTTTAAGAATATCCTAACTTTGTTTCAAAACTTAGCTATGGTTATGAGACAAAGACAGTTTACTCTTATGGCTAAGCTAGCTAATTTTTCAAGGTTATATAAAGTCTTAAGAGAATCCTAGGTTTTACCTAGCTTATCACTGATTCAAACAAGTTTTACCATGATTACCACTCTTTGGTAGTGCTTGAAAAGGCTGATTTTAACTCACAAGGTTTTATAAAAATAAAATATGATTCTGGGTTCAGTTCCCCAGCGGAGTCGCCAGAAATGTTAGGGATCTGTAATTTTAGCAGATTTGTAAGACTAAAACTGCAGAAGCAACATCGTTTCAACCAACTTTGGGATTCTAGGATCTAGCCCTCCTGAATCTGGAGAGGGATCTCTCCAATAAGTACAAATATGGATTTGTCTTTGAAGTTTGGGGTTATGATATTAGGCTAGTTATGAAGGCCAAGGGTTTTTTTGTTTTTGGATGGTTGAGCATGAAAATTACTTGAGGGGAAAGTTCTAAATGCAAAACAGTTTCAAAAGTGAGAAGTTGCAAGTGAATAGAACAGCTTAGGCTAAAAATATAGATATAACGATGGTTTTTAGTCCATTGGGCTATGGAGTCATATCTGGGCTTTAATTGAGCAACAACATCAAGAGTAATCCAAGGGGCAAGTCATCTATATCACAAGATTATTGAAATTAGAGTGATGGAATGGAAACAATAAAGTGTTGGAGATAGTGGAAACTGATAATAATTTCACAAAGAATTTATATTCAGTCCAAACAAGAAAAGCCTCTTAAGTAACTGTTTAAAACCAACCAAGTGCAGGGCTAACCATTGACCTCTTGGGAAAATTTGGATTGAAGCAGCTGAATTGACAAACAATCCAGTAATCCACATGATTACCTTCAGAAAGTATGAAAACATATAAGAGAAACAAAGTGTAACTTAAGATCAGATAAAGTACTTTTAAACCTATTATGCTTTCAGTCAACACCAAGGGAAACTTTCAGAATCTGCTTTTGGAGAAAAACTAAGACCAGGGCACACCATATCTTCCATAGTCATCTTTAATAAGAAAATAAGGAAAATAACTTTCAAGAACAAGGTTTAAAGCAAACAGTAGGACGAGGGAACTCTAGCATTCCTAACTGCTTAAACTCTATTAAATCATTCTTAAATGAACAAGTTAGAGGAAAAAATTCAGATAAAGCTTTCAGTTAGAGAAGGTTACTGATAAACAGTAGGTCTTAACTCTATAAATGATGTCCTTTATCAGAGAATAGTGAAACAATATGACATACATAGAAGGAAAACAATAACAAAGAAAGAAGCACTTCACCAGTGATATAGACCAGGATCCCAAGAAGCAGCTTGTTATTAATGTCAAACCAGTTACAGTCTTCAAGTCCAATGTTTCAGTTCAGCAATCATCTTCACTATTCAGCCTATCTAATCTATCACAAGTAGGGCTCCAAGGGTCGGTGAACACTATTTAAAATTAGTAGTTTTTTCTCAAATATATTTCCAAGTTCTGCAACCAACCCCTCACTCATCTTCTGCAGAAGTATATATAGAAGGATGAGGAGGTGAGATCTGAAAAAAGATCTCAATTTACGATTAATATAGAATTAATGACTTCTTGGCCTTTGAGGGGCTCAATGAAGAAATTTACATGGGTGTACTCTGTATTAAATGTTTTTTACATAAAGATTAAGCTCGGTGGGAGCTTTTGTAGACCTTGGAGGCTTTGTGTGATGTTTGGAGTAACTCTGCAAATATTTCTAAGTTTATTTCCTTGCAGAAGTAACTCCCTGGCCGCGCTGTGAGGCAGATATTTCTTTAATCAATAACTTCGACCTCTGATTGAGTACTTTGAGGCACAGGTAGCACTATGGTAGCCGAGGAATCAATTTGCCTCAGTTGTGGCGGTGGAGGCTTTCTGTCTGATGAAACAGTTAAGATATTCTTCTTTAAGCGTGTTTTAAATCAGGGGATTAGGCTTTTGATAATCATTCTTAGCCTTGATCCCCACAATTATGTCTTCCATCCTTAGTTCCGGTTGATTTATACTCTGTGATTTGTGATTGAATTGCTGTGTTTTTGCTGATGTGCAGGGCTGTGTAGGGTTTGAAAGGCATCAATGCCTTCGCAGATCATTTATAAACATGGAGTCAAAACCCTGTGTGATTTTCTTTGGTGAATCGGAGGCAAGAGGATCGTCACCCTCTGTCTCTCAAAAATTCTTTGAATTATGGCGGAGAGAACGTCAAAACCCTACAAAATACAAAAAACTATTATAAAATCCTGCATATATAGGTTGAATGCTTCAAAGGACATTCGGGATTAAACGAGAGAGATCATAGAATGGGCAGAAGAAGATTGAATCTGAGCCTTCAATCGCGCAGAGATCGACCGTCGGGGGTGGAGGTTGAAAGTCAAATGAAGGAAACAGGGCGATGGAATCTGGACCGTCGATCTGCAGATCAGATCGAAGACGGAGGTTGCTGTTGCCACTATACGATAGCCCGGTTATCGCGTGTGTATCTTGGTTAACCATCAGACATCTTCGGCGAGCGATCTCCGTCGAATGAGCGGGTTCGGATCTGACGGCTGTGGTCAATATCGTTGGGCATCCTTGTCCGAACTTTAATGCGCGATGGATGGCGGTTTTGCAAATAGTACCCAGGACACATGGCGGTAAGTGTATGGAATCACTGGCGATCGGGGGAAAACAACTTTTTCCCAAAGGCGGTGCGATGGATACCATCGGTTTTTTAGAGCGGTGAACAACTGGTGGGGACCACCGGGAGACGCACTCCGCACCGTCCGATCTGCAGATCAGATTGACGGTGCGGAACGTTTAAAAAATGGAACTAGTGGAATAAATGCGAAATAATTAAAAATCCAAAGTTTCAATTAAAACAAAGGTTTTAATGTTTTTCAGGGGTGGGATATATATGAAATATGGTTAGGCGCCCGTCTGCGGGGCCTGCGGCGCGTGGAGAAAAATATGACCAGAGGGTTAAAGGAAAGGGGCTAATCACACACGGGAAACGCGACAAGCGCTTAGAAAGTTAGCGCTCGGCTCTAGCGCTGGGGTATATGGAGGAAAGGGTCAAAGACTTAGCCCGAGGGGGTTTAAGACTAAAAAATGTATTTTTTATGATTTTTCAACATTTTTCAAAAGAAATGAGGGTTCCGATATAGTTTAAAAATGAGTTTTAAACTATGGAAAGGGGATTTTCATGAAAGGGAGAAAAAGGATCATGAGAATAGCGGAGTTTTATGGAGAAAGAGGAGGGGCAAATGAGGGTTAGTTTTGATTGGGAGAAGGGGAAAATGATGACTTTGGAGCAGCATTCTGGCTTGGAAATAAGCAGGATTTATGAGTGTAAGATGGGAATATCAGTGAAGTTTTGGACAGAGAAAAGGTAGGAGGCCTTCAAGAGTCTTCAAGAGCCAACAAATTTTAGTAATGAAATTTGTTCCTTGAAGGCTCAAACAGTCTTAGCCACCTTTTGGTATAAAAAATATTTATAGGTGGCTAACAGTATCTACCCCGCCACGGGTTAATTATGTGGCAACCAGTCCCATGTTTTCAATTACCGATGCAAGCGAGCCTTTCACTATTTGCTCGACTTCCTTTGACTTAGATCCAGTAATTGACATGGAAAACTCTATGGGATTATTTGAACGCAATGTTCCTATCCCTTTTGAGTCCATTGACATGTGTTCCTTCCAGAGAATCGTTCTTCCATATGATGAAGACCTTTTGGAAGCCATGATCGAGGAGTGTCCCTTGAAATGTCTTTCTTCTAGTTGGAAGCCATGACAAGGTCACCAAGAGGAAAGCTTATTTTACTGTGTCAACCTCGTTAAAAAATGAATCAGTGGGTTAAGAGGAAAGTTCTTTTTACTGTGTCAACCTCGTTAAAAAATGAATCAATGATTAAAGAGGAAAGTTCCTTTTACTGTGTCAACCTCGTTAAAAAATGAATCAGTGGGCCATGAGGATAGTTCCTTTTACTGTGTCAACCTCGTTAAAAAATTAATCAGTGGGTCATGAGGATAGTTCCTTTTACTATGTCAACCTCGTTAAAAAATGAATCAGTTGGTCAGAGGAAATTTCATGTTATTGTGTCAACCTCGTTAAAAAATGAAACATGTCTTAGATGAGGACATTTCTTTTCCTGTGTCAACCTCATTAAAAAATGAATCAATAGGTTATATAGGTAGATTGTAGAGAGTAAATATGAGGACAGTTCTTTCACTGTGTCAACCTCATTAAAAAATGAAACAGACCCATGAGAACAGTTCTTTTCCTGTGTCAACCTCATTAAAAAATGAAACATGTTTTAGATGAGGACAGTTCTTTTACTGTGTCAACCTCGTTAAAAAATGAAACAGACCCATGAGGACAGTTCTTTTCCTATGTCAACCTCATTAAAAAAATGAATCAGTAGGTTATGTAGGTAGATTGTAGAGAGTAGATATGAGGACAGTTCTTTTACTGTGTCAACCTCGTTAAAAAATGAAACAGACCCATGAGGACAGTTCTTTTCCTATGTCAACCTCATTAAAAAATGAATCAGTAGGTTATGTAGGTCGATTTTAGAGAGTAGATTGATAGATTCCATGAGGATGGTTCTTCTCCTGTGTCAACCTCGTTAAAAAATGAAACAGATACCAAGAGGAAAGTTCCTTTTACTGTGTCAAGCTCGTTAAAAAATGAATCAGTGGGTAATGAGGAGAGTTCCTTTTACTGTGTCAACCTCGTTAAAAAATGAAACATGTCTATGAGGATAGTTCCTTTTACTGTTTCAACCTTGTTAAAAAATGAAACAGGCCCTTTTGAGGAATGCTCCAATTACTGTGTTAACCTCATTAAAAAAATGAAACCGATCCCTGATGAGCATAGTTCCTTTCCTGTGTCAAGCTCATTAAAAAATGAAACAAATCCTCTCCTAGTCAAAGTCAAGTCTTTCATCTGATCCTGTAAATGCACCTTCATTCCATCCAGCTATTAGTAACTAGTAGTCTACTTAGTTGAATGCAATGAAGCTTGGGGGGCATGTTCTCTAGCAAGTTACACTTGGGGGGCATTCAAACTTATCTCAAGCATGATTTTTCGTTTGTTTCAAGCTTGTGTAAAAATGAAACAAACCCATTCTCAAGCACAATTTTCCTATGTTTCAAGCTTGTGTAAAAATGAAACAAACCATTTTCAAGCATAGTTTTCCTACGTTTCAACCTTGTATAAAAATCAAACCTATCTTAAGTCCATTTCGGTTATTATTTCCAAGACTCGTTAAACTCATGAAAATACTGAGCTTATTTTGCTATTCTTTTCATTCTTGTAAAACGTATATGAAAATGCTGAGTTCTTTCCGTCTTTTCCTGCTCGTTAATTAAATTGAAGGTCAACCATATGAGTATACTTTTTATCACTTTTTCGAACTCGTTAAAACTTATGAAAATTTGAAAACCATGAGTACATTTTTATCCCTTTTTCAAACTCGTTAAAACTTACGAAAAAGAAAAAACCATGAGTACATTTTTATCCCTTTTTCGAACTCGTTAAAACTTACGAAAAAGCGAAAGCTATGAGTACATTTTTATCCCTTTTTCGAACTCATTAAAACTTATGAAAAAGAAAAAATGATGAGTATACTTTTATCACTTTTTCCGGCTCTTGAAAATTACGAAAAAGCGAAACCTTGGAGTTCTCTTTTAAGCCCTTTTCAGACTCTCTAAGAATTAAAAGATCGCTGAGTACTTGAATATTCGAACTCGTTAAAGTAAATGAACGGTTTTCCCTTCAGTATAGGTTTACCCCTTTTCCGGACTGAAATGGAATATTTACGAAAAAGGTATATGTTGAGTAATCATGGTCAATAGAGTTCTCTCCTGTATTATTTTATCCTTTTCAGGCTTGAGAGACTAAATTTACGAAAAATTAAACCCACGGAGTTTCCTTAAGTTTTTCTTCTGACTCCCTAAAATTGAAACACACCAAGTTTCTCCTATACTAGACTCGTTAAAACTAAATAGTAAAGGACCTATTGATTACAAACAGGAACGAACCACTCCTTCTTAGGGTTCGATTTTATACTAAGTTGGACTCATCCTAAGGATGAGCTTACATAAAAAGCAAATTTTATCCTCCTCAAGCTTGTCAAAAATAAGAGGTACTTGCCAGAAATGGTGGGGGAAAAAGAGAGAAATTGGATCCAGTTGTTAAACTTCGTTTAAAAGTAGTATACCACTCTTGAAAATGAAACTTTTTGTCACACTCATACCTAGGTTGGGAAAATCCTTTGGCCAACAGTTAATCGAACCACATTGAAATTATTCAGCCAGTTTCTGGGTATTAGCGTAGGTCAATTGTTGCCAAACCATCTGCAGTGTCGTTATGTGTTCAAGAGAGTTCAAATAAACCATTCATTGCAAACATTTGTCTCCATTCGCGTTGACCATCCCTGAGTCAGTCCTTGCAAAATATTTCTACAAAACTTGATCTAATGGTTTCGTGTCATGGGCTTTCCTACAACGGTTCACTTTCTATCGATGACAACTCATCTTCTAGAAAGTTGATCTAGAATCCTATCAGTACCTTGGAATATGCATGCCTTAATGGCAGGTTTCTCGCCTTCGACGACAGGTTTCATCATTGACCTTCGATCGAATGATTCCGTGAAGTGTTCAACTTCAAATCATGTATTCACACTTCATGGATTGTACTGAGTACTTTGAGAGCCATTGTAATTATTGGTGGTTTCTCTCACACTTGTTAACAGTTCACATCATTGACTGGTAATCAAGTGGTTTCTACCATGTTCTACTTCGACACAATCAATCGCATGGATAGAATCATACTAGTTCGGGTAGCAGAAATCAAGACCCTGGATCTAGTTTCCACCATCCAAGCTACGAGGAGTTTTATTATTCATTATGCAATAGAATTTTCATGACATATGGCTACATCCATACTATGTCTACTATTGATGTAATATTAGAATCATTTCTATATCAGAACATTTCAGTTAGTTTTGATCTGAGTATGGGAATGCCTACCTCAGCATTGATATATATATATATCTGTGTGTGTGTGTGTGTGCATTGAATGTTTTTACAGGTCTCAACCAGTGTGTCCACAATCCGATCCTCGGAATGATAAAAAACTTCACTCTTCAAATTATCTCAGACTTGCGCTTTAGGGGGAAATCTGTTACACTAAAATTTATCACCATGACATTTAGTTGTTCATATGGGTCTATCAACACCTATATCATGCTCCCTTAGAAGTCAAAAACCCAAAAGTTCCTAAACCAAGTCTTGGATTTGGAGAAAAGCTCATAAAAATCATAAAAAACCTAACTCCGCACTTTTCCTAGCCATTACCTGCAGTACCACACCTTTTGTAAAGAAAAACTACGGTACCTATTGCACATTCTGTTCATTAAAAATGCGGACCCCTGTAAAAGGTAAAATGAGCGAAAAAGTAAGTTCTAGAAGCCCAACTGGTTGAATATTCTCCCAACTAGAAACTTCTATAAGGCGTTATCTAGTCAAAGCTTCACTCCCTCCATTCATGAACATTCATCCCTTCATTAAAGGAGCCTATTCCTTGGTATTTGGAGCTTAATCCCTTTATGAGAGGAATTATCCCTTCCTTTTTGGAACTTAAACCACTTCCCTTCTGCTATAAATTGAAGCCAATTCCCTTCATATACATTAGAGAAGAGAATTGTTGAGGAAACATACTCTTTTTGCTAGCCATTATCCATGCGAAAACGATTACACACTCGTATTTAGGCTAGTTCAAAGAGTGGAAGGGCTTGTCAGACCAAATGAAAACACCCGTTCCGGACCCCGGAAGTACCTGTACGACATCAAGGAAAATGCGGTTGTAAGACTCCTTTTATTTAAAGATAATACAAATGGATCCTGTTTTCTCAATAAGTTGTTTATGTGTTTACTTGAATGATTTATTTCTTAAATTCCTTGATCATTAAGATAGATTTATGATTTATGAATTAGTATATTGTGCAGGTGCTTATGATTCTCTTCCATGTCTTTGATTGCAGGTCTTATGAGGTGACTTCTTTGGAGCGACAGAAAAAAGAATACAACTAGCATTGGATCATAGGTAGGTCCTTTCTTCATCATATAAAATTCTAAATCATACATAATCTAGAGAAATTAGTTTACATTTGTCCCGTTTGTTTCTAGCTATCCTTGTGATACTAGGGAGATCCTTCTTGTTTGCAAGAATGATTTATCCACCTAACATATGGTGAATTGATTTCTCCAATGAAATCCAAACCCCATTGTCTAAAGGGTTCTTCAACAAATAGAGGGAGAAGAGGTAGAGGAGCTAACCTTTTCTTTTCTGCAAAAAATTGACATTTCTGGCAACTTCTAACCACTCTGTATACATCAAAAAATAAGGAAGGCCAGTAAAAACCTGATTTGAGGATTTTATGAGCAGTAAATTTCCAGCTATAATGGCCCCCACACATACATTCATGGTACTCTTTGATAACTTCCATTGACTCTCCTTCTGTCAAACACAACAAAAAAACACCAGCAGGATCCTTCCAATATAATTTAGCATCAATTATAACATAAGGTTGAGCTTTGAGTTTAAGAGCTCTATACTTTGTTTTGTTTATTGAGGGAGGAAAAGAGAAAAAGAAAAAATAGTGAATAATATCCTTATACCAATCAGAGCAGAGAAATTTGTACTTGATTGTTGAATTTGTGCTACTTTGACTTGTTTCATCAACAAATTCATCCAAGGGTGAAAGCAGATTAATTCCCAGAGCTTGAAAATTAGACTTTGTCAGCAATTTTTCCAAGCCCCGCCCTTTTACCAACTTAGTAGGCTTAATATCTAAATCATACTCTTGGATTTTAGCAATCCACTTTCCTCTTTTTCCTTCCACATCACTTTGAACTAACACATCTTTTATAGCTGAGTTAGGTACATATGCTACTATTTGAGAATGAAGCACATAAGTCCTGAAGTATTTTAATGATTTAACTAAAGCATATACCTGTTTCTCCAAGATATTGCATTTGAGTTCTGCATCTACGAGAAATTTATTGAAAAATTCTATAGGTTGCTCTTTTCCCTCTTCGTTCTTCTACAGGAACACAACAGCAATGGTAGAAGGTGATGCAAATGAAAATAAAAATGTAGCTTCTTGAAGAGCCTGTTTAATCCTGGCAAAGGATTCTCCTACATCTTTATCCCATTTTACTTCAGCATTTTTCTTCAACATATCTGTTATGTTTATGAAAATATTAGCATAATTTGGGACAAATATTCTCATAAAATTAATTTTCCCTAGAAATATTTGGATATATTTATTACTTCTATGGAATGGAATTGTTTGTATAGCCTCAACTCTTGCTGGATCAATTTTCACCCCCTGATTTGAAACTATATGTCCCAACAACTTACCTTCCTCCAAAGCAAACAAATATTTCTTAGGATTCAATGATAACCCAAACTTCCTGCATTTCAGGAAAGCCTTCTACAGATGCTTCAAGTGCTCATCATCATAACCTGGAAAAATAGTAACATCATCCAAATATATGACTACAAATTTGTCACCCACAAATGATATGTCCATTTTGTTGGAAATACTGAGAGGGGGGGTGAATCAGTATTCCTTTCAATTAGAGCATTAGTTAATCTTCAATTATTATCAGTGTTTGTACAATGATAGCTGCAAACAAAAGGAACACAAATGCACACAGTTTTTAAGGTGGAAACCCACTTGGGACAAAAACCACCTAATGCTTTTCTAATAATTCTTTAATATTCAACTCCAATTGAAAATAAAGCTCCAACTTCCTAGAATCTAGAAAAGAATTATTCTCCAGCTCCCATTGGATGGACACTCCAATGCTCAAGATTCTTCAATGGTCAACTGAACAGATTCCCCAACACCCAATGAGCTACAACTCACCCTAGCACCACCCTACCTCCCTATAGAAGAATAAAATAAGAATGGACTCTCGTACCGGGGAAAATTGTCCACTTTACAATGATATAGAATGATGTAGAAGAACAAGACACACTAGAACATAACCCCAACTATGACATAACCACCTAATGATGATCTTAGACCTCCCGACACTGCCTCTTCAACTCTTGGCAGAAAAACACTAGAACAATTTTTACAATAATGTATTTACAATGACTTAGTACAATGATACCTTTACAGTGACTGTATGTAGTGCTTCCCACTTGAAGACTTCATGTGATGAAATTCTTGCTGTTGTTCTGCACCTTGGTTGCTTCTCTTGTCATACTACCCTCTGCAGCACCTTGCTTTGCTTTGCTGCCCTAGAAAGTCTGGTCCTTTGCAACCCTTGACAACACATGATCTAGATTTTTCTTTCCTTCTAGGAGCTCGATAATGAATCTGGTGTATCTTTGTTATTTTAGATCCCCAATATCTGATTTTCGATCCTATATTATTCCTCTGAGTCTTCTTTCCAATGCCATAGGTATGACCCAATTTGGATTCTTCAAGAGAGAGTTATGCCCAATTTATCATAATGCCCTAATTATGGACTGTTTCAATAGAGCGCACTTGTACGACATGCCATGTGTCACTATTTCTTCATTCTGATCTGAAATTGATAGAGAAAAAACTAAATTCTATGCACTATCTGCCACATTTTACAAAATTCCAATCCGATACTCAGAGAGAGAGTTATGATGATTTTCCCAAGGTCGCGTCTTTGAGATGAATTTCAGGAGCCTGCAAAAACACTGACTTCCACAGATCATATCTCTGAAAATATTGGACACCTTGATTTGAAATTTTCACAGAAGCTTCCTTAGGATTTTGGGTTCGCCTCATAAAAATTTCAGCTTCTGAACCTTTGTAAAGAAAATTTAGAGTGAAAATTCTACGATGACCTGTTTCAGATGGCGAAATCCCTTGCATGAGGAGGATATGAGGATCACAATTTATATAAATGCTTAAGTTGAGAGGGGCTTCAACAAGTGAATATGGGAGGGATTTTAGGAGCTTAAAACTATTAATTATGACTTTTCAATGACCCATGCCACAACCCCATGGGATTTTAGCCCACTAACTGGGGGTACAAACTTCAAACATGAATATCTCTCAAACCATGAAGAATTACATGGCGTTCCATATATCAATGGAAACATCTCGAAAATTAGAAACCATAAAAAGCATTCTTGACCTAGAATATATTAATTTTTTAGGTAAAAATTCCCATGCAATATTGGGGTAGCCTGTGGTGCTGCTTGGGTTGACATCAATGACAACCACTGATCAAAAATCTCCCCCTTTGGCATTGATGGCAACACAAATACTCCCCCTGCGATCATGACACCTCTTTCTACAAAATTCTCTCCCCCTTTGACATCAATGGCAAAAGGTAACTCCCCCTAACACACAACCATCCTGCTGACCTATACACACTTACACTCCCCCTTTATATTTTGAATAAGGAAAATCTAATGAGAACTTGGGAGAATCCCAAGCTTCTGGCGAAGATATTCCAATGTTTCATGAGTACTCTCACGATCATCAAAAATTCCTACCCAATCTGCATCTGTAAAGGAATGAATAATGAGATTGTTACCCTTGGGATACCACAAGCCATATTCTATTTTTCCCTTTGGATATCGAAGAATCCTTTTGATGGAAATAATATGTGATTATTTTGGTGCTACTTGGAATCTTGCTACTTGTCCAACTGCTTTCATAACATCTGGCCAGGAGGTTGTTACATATAGAAGACTACCAATCATAGATCTGTACAACATTTGATCCACATCCTTAGATGAGTCGTCTATGCTCAATTTGCAACCTGTTAACATTGGAGTAAGGATGGGTTTGCAATCTTCCATTTTAAATTTATTGAGCATTTCCTTGATGTACTTGGCTTGACATATAAATATTCCTTTCTCTTGCTGAGATATTTGAAGCCCTAAGAAGTATGTCAACTCACCAAGTAAAGACATCTCAAAATCGCTTTGCATCTTTGTAGTAAACTTCTTACTTAGTCGATCATCATTGCTACCAAATATTATATCATCCTCTTTAGCTATTAGACATGCTTTAGTTGCTTCATCCAGAACATATATGTCATTTGGAGCTCAACTTGCTGTAGCCACAATTTCACCATACTTGCCTTTCCTGATTTCACATTTTGTGGAGTTAAATAGCATTTTGTGTCCTTGATCACACATTTGTCCAACACTGAGCAAATTTTGATTCATGTTTTCAACCAATAGAACATTCTTGGCTAGAGCATCTTTGCTTCCGAGAGTGACGGTACCTAATCCTATAACATTTGAATATCCATCATTTCCAAAGGACACGGTTCCATCCTTCTTCTCTTTCATAGATACAAATTTATTTCTATCTCCAGTCATATGCATTGAGCAACTGCTATCAACATACCACACATCTTTGTTGTTTTGAGCCTTGAGAGCGAGAGCACAATTATCAGTCTTCTTCTTCTTCCATGTTCGTTCGTTCTGTGGCTTCAAAGATTCTTTTGGAGGATTTTCAAGTCTGCAGTCTCTGGCTATGTGTCCAAAGTTTCAACATTGTAACATTCAATATTATTTCTTAAATGTTCAAATCTATTGATTTTTCGCTGAGCCCTGGGAGGTTCATATTTGACCAAGGAAAATCTTAAGGATGGAATTTTATCTTAAAGTTTAGAAACCTTTGAAAATCTTTCTAGTCCCTAACATGAAAAATATAAAATGTTTAGTGATATGTTTGTAAAAATATTCAAACTTCTAATGATTTTATAAATTATATATAAAACTTTGGCAATTTTAAAGGTAAAATAATTTTACGATATAAAATTTGGGCGAATCATTTTTAGAAAAAATGGAAATTGGCGAAATTAGAAAATTAGCCCATCCACGAATATTAGCCCCTAAAATTTCCCTATATTTGACAGATCTCCTGGAATTGTATTCATTCCTGGGGTACGTGCGACATTCTACAGCTTTATGACAAAATTTTCCACATGAATAACAATAGCCATAAAAAATATGTTGGTACCTGGATGAAAATCTTCGTCGAGGAATTGTATTCCGAGGCTATTCTTGCGAATCTTGTCCAATGAATTATACATGCATGTCAGATCTAATAGGTTCATTGCATTTTTTTGTAGAAGGTCCTGCTTATTCTTCTTTGTAACCGATGCCAGTTCTGTCATTGTAAGATCGTTGATTGTTGATGAGTTCTTCCAATGCCCTTGAGCTGTTGGCATAGTTTTGGATGTTTTTTCCTTTCTTCACTTCCTTACGCCGCAGACTAATTCAGTTTCTAATTCTTCCTTTTCTTGGTTGATTTCTTCCAACTTCTTTTGAAGTGACTCTTCAATGCATTTGTGTTCTTCAACTTCAATTTTGAGACCTTCAACTTGATCTTCAAAATTATTGGAACGGATCTTCTCTACCTTGAGCTCTTTTATAAGTTTGATTACTTCCTTAGAAAATTCTTCTATGGTCAATCATTCTTCTTTGTTTTTTGATACCTCTTGTTTATTGTTCTTGGCCATAAACAATAATCTCTCATTGGCTTCTTCTTCACTGTCATTGTCTTCATCGGATGATGAGCTATCTTCTTTAAAGAGAAATTTCCTTTTGGATCCTTTCTTGTTGAATTTATAAAAGTCTTTCTTTCCTTTTGAGTTGCCATCACTTATGTTCGGACATTTTGATGCGAAATTCCAAACCTCACCAACCGAAACATATCAATGGAAGTATTCCTTTGAATTTTCCCTCAACATTTTTTAGTTTTCTCGTAAAGTAAGCATATTCTTCATCTAAAAGACCTTCTTCATCATCTCCCTTTTCTTCACACTTTCAGGTGCATGTCTTTTCAATTGAAGGTTGTTTGTCCTTATTGGTTTTCTTAGATGCAACGAACCCAGTTTCTAGATGTGAAGTACCCAGTTCTTGATCAAGTCTCATTTCATATGCTATGAGAACTCCATGTAATTACTCTATGATGAGTTTGTCCAAATTTTCACTATATTCTAAGACCGATACCTTTGGGTTGAATATCCATGGTAACATTCTAAGAATCTTTCAAATAATAGTCTTCTTGTCAACTAGCTCTCCCAATCCTTTCAAAGTATTGGTTATTTCATCAATGTATTGGAAGTATGCAGCAATGTTGCAATCTTCTTTCATTCTGAGTTGCTCAAATTTTGCTATATAGATTTTAAGCTTTGCTTCTTTGACATTTGAGTCACCTGCATATATATTCTCAAGCTTTTCCCATACATTTTTGGCAGTTTTACAACCCAACACCTTATGATAAGCAGATTCAATAAGTCCACTGATAATAATATTCTTTGCTTTTGCATCATTTACCAAATTCTTCTTACCTTGTTCATTTGCGGTTGATGTAAATCCATTTTGAACAGTGTCCCATACTTCGTAACCTTGCGCTAAGAGATAGACCTCCATTCTTCCTTTCCAGAGTGCATAATCATTTTAATTGAAAATAGGTACACCATTCTTGGTATGCTCCATGACCTCCTTCCAGCTGTTAAACTACTATTGAAGGAACCAAGCTCTGATACCAATTGTTGGAAATACTGAGAGGGGGGGTGAATTAGTATTCCTTTCAATTAGAGCATTAGTTAATCTTCAATTATTATCAGTGCTTGTACAATGAAAGCAGAAAACAAAAGGAACACAAATGCACATAGTTTTGAAGGTGGAAACCCACTCTGGGACAAAAACCACCTAATGCTTTTCTAATAATTCTTTAATATTCAACTCCAATCGAAAATAAAGCTCCAACTTCCTAGAATCTAGAAAAGCATTCTTCTCCAGCTCCCACTAGATGGATGCTCCAACACCCGAGATTCTTTAGTAGTCAACTGAACGGATGCCCCAACACCCAATGAGCTACAACTCACCCTAGCACCACCTTACCACCCTATAGAAAAATAAAATAAGAATGGACTCCCGTACCAGGGAAAATGGTCCACTTTACAATGATATAGAATGATGTAAAAGAAGAATACACACTAGACCATAACCCCAACTATGACACAACCACCTAATGATGATCCTAGACCTCTGGACACTACCTCTTCAACACTTGGCAGATAGACACTAGAACAATTTTTACAATCATGTATTTACAGTGACTTAGTACAATGATACCTTTATAGTGATTGTATGCAGTGTTTCCCACTTGAAGACTTCATGTGATGAAATTCTTGCTGTTGTTCTGCACCTTGGTTGATTCTCTTGTCATGCTACCCTCTGCTGCACCTTTCTTTGCTTTTCTACCCTAGAAATTCTAGTCCTTTTCAACCCTTGACAACACATGATCTAGCTTTTTCTTGCCTTCTAGGAGCTCGATAATGAATCCGGTGTATCTCTGTTATTTCAGATCCCCAATATCTGATTTTCAGTCCTGTAGTATTCCTATGAGTCTTCTTTCCAATGCCACAAGTCTGACCCAATTTGGATTCTTCAAGTGAGATTTATGCCCAATTTCTCACAATGCCCTAAATATGGACTGTTTCAGTAGAGCGAACTTGTACGGTGTGCCACGTGTCACTGTTTCTTCATTCGGCTCTAAAATTGATAGAGAGAAAACTACATTCCATGCACTACCTGTCACTTTTTACATAATTTCAATCCGATACACAAAAAGAGAGAGTTATGACTATTTTCCCAAGGTCACTTATTTGTGATGAATTTCAAGAGCTTGCAAAAACACTCACTTCCACAGATCATATCTCCGAAAATATTGTGCACATTGATCTGAAATTTTCATAGAAGCTTCCTCCAGATTTCAGTTGTGCCTCATACAAATTTCAGCTTCTGAACCTTCATAAAAAAAAATTTAGAGCGAAAATTCCACAATGACCTGTTTCAGATGGCGAAATCCCTTGCATGAGGAGGATATGAGGATCACAATTTATATAAATGCTTAGGTTGAGAGGGGCTTCAACAAGTGAACGTGGGAGGGATTTTAGGAGCTTAAAAAATATTAATTACGACTTTTCAATGACCCATGCCACAACCCCATGGGGTTTTAGCCCACTAACTGGGCGTACAAACTTCAAACATGAATATCTCTCAAATCATGAAGAATTACATGGCGTGCCATATATCAACGGAAACATCTCAACAATTAGAAACCATAAAAATAATTTTTGACCCAGAATATATTAATTTTTTTGGTAAAAATTCCCATGCAATATTGGGGTAGCCCATGGTGCTGCTTGGGTTGACATCAATGACAATCGTTGATCAACACATTGCCCTTTGAAAAGTAGCCCCTGCGTTCATGAGGCCGAATGGCATCCTGGCATACATGAACGTTCCCCAAGGTGTGGTAAAAGTTTTTTTCTTCTGATCTTCCTTTTCAATAGCTACTTGGTTGTACCCATAGAAACTGTCAACCATGGATAACCTATAAGCTCCAGCCACTTTCTATAGAACATAATCCATTTTTGGTAAAGGATAATTGTATTTAAGAGAAGCTCTGTTCAGATTCTTGAAATCAACACATAGCCTTATCTCTCCATTCTTCTTCCTCACAATAACCACATTAGAATCCTAGTCTGAGTATCTAAGTGGGACTATGATTTTTTCTCGCAGCAATTTCTTCACTTCTTTTTAAATTGGGGCAAGTAAGAGTGGATTAATCTACCTGAGCTTCTGCCTGTGAGGCTTGACCCCATCTTTTAATGGTATTTTATGTTGAATAATATCTAAATCATATGTCTTTAAATCTTCATAGGACCATGCAAACACATCCATATACTTCTTGAAAATATCAACATACCTTTCTTTATAATTCTTAAAAATTCCTTTGAACAACTTAACCATCTTGGGCTCTTGCTGAGTTCCTAGATTATATTCTTCCATTTCACCCTCCTGAGATACTTTCTTCTGGTTCACTTCTACATCATTTTCGTCAAAGAGTATTTCAAGAGGAACCAAACCTCTGGGAAATGCATTATCTTTCAACTGAATTATCTTTTGATCACCTATTGACTGCTTCAGGTTGTTTAGGATATCATTCTAATCAGTTTGTTCACTTTCTTTATCTATTTCACTGTATTCAAAATTTCCAATCATTGTTAGGAAATTATTGACCTGCTCATCATCCTCAAAAACCTACCAATTCTTTACATTATTAGGAATTGAAGGTCTATGCCTCAACTCAATCTCATATCTTAGTCTTGGATTAATGGTGGCTTAAATGTACTGGCTGCAACTGCCAGTGAATCCACCATTTTGTTTTCTTATCTTAGAATAAACTGAATATTTAAGGCTTCAAAATAATTTTCAATCAGGTCCCACACTTCATTTCTATAAGATCTCAATCTGGGATGTTTGGTTTGACGCAAATTCTTAATCTATCCTATAATCAACTCAGAATCACCAAAAATTGAAATACATTGAATTCCCATTTGTTTAGCAGTTTGAAGACTCAAAATCAATGCTTCATACTCAACTACATTATTGGTTGATTTAAATTCAAGCATAAAAGAAAAAGGTAAAAGATTACCTTCTGGAGATATGAATAAAAACCCAGCTCCTGTGCCATCCTTTGAGTAGGCACCATCAAAATAACACTTCCAAATTTTATTTGAATCTAGCTCCTTATGTACAATTGCTGAAGAGAGTTGCTTCTGTGAGTCTTTGGAAAATTCTACATCTTCATGCAGCATAAAACAAGAGAGATCCTCCTTCTCTTGGCCATAGATAGGGGAATTTCCTGCATCATTCTTTGTGGTAGTCTTAACAAATCTGGTTTCTTTGTATAACCTTCTCTCTTCCCCATTGAACATAGGAATGATTTCATATGTAAAGTCCAGTTTTAAGACACCTCCAAGCTTTGCTCCCCAAGACCTGGACAACAACATACCAAATCTGGTTGGAATATATGCAACTACTACATCCATCATGATACTCTTGGCCAGAATTTGAGCCAGGGATACCACCATGTCTTTGATAAGCCCAACAAACTTCACCCCTTTTGAATAAAATGAATAAAGGTATCTATAGGGCTTAGTGATTTGTAAATTTAATTCTTTCATCATAGATAATGGCATAAGATTATGTGATACACCAAAATCTAACATACAATTATGTAGAATGAAATCATGAAGAAGCACCGATATATAAAATGGAGGAACAGAAGAATCTACCTCTTCAACATGTGGACCAAAAGTGACCACTGGATTTTCTTCTTAAAAATTCACAGTATCACCAATATCATCAGACTAAGAAAGATAAATAAATTTTCAATTTCCTTTTTGTAACCAGGTGTCTTAGTTAATTCAAGCAAAGGTACTTGAATTTTGATATTTTCTAATTCTTTGGAAAGACTGAAAGTTTGATTTTTTTTATTAATATTCTAAGGTTCTTCTTTATTCTTGTTAGGATTAGAATTCTACTCAGGTACCGTGACAATATTCTCCAAAATATTAGAATCAATAGACTTATTATGGGAAGCCTCAGCTTGTTGTTTTTCATTTCCACTTACTGAATTCATAGGATGTTTCCCCTTATCTGATTTTTTTACTGAGTTATTTGGTTGTGGAGTCACCATTGGAGAAGGGAATGACTATGTCTCTTTTCCTTCATCATCCTTAGTTCTCAATCTCTTTTTTTTATCTTAAGTCATACTTCTTATGCAACTCTGCTTGCATAAAATCAGTGAACGGCGTACAATAATCATCCATTTCTTCTTGATCAAATGATACATCAGGTTTTGTGCATTCTTCTTCACATTTCTCTTCTTTCTCATCATCTTCCATATAAACAACATATATTTTATCTTCAATATCTTACTGATAATCCTCAACAGACTGTGAAGATACTGCTTCTATATATAAGGGTGCTTAGACTTGATCCTAGTATTTTCTTTCCCTCTGCAAAATCTGCAAGGGCTGCTTTCTGAACTGTGGATTAAAAAAGCCTCTGTTTTGTTGTGCAGGTTTATGATTGTCCAATTCCATCTTCACTAATTTATTTGATAAGTTCTTGATAACCTTAGTCATGTCATCAATCCTTTGATCCTATGATGACTCTTCTTTGGCCTTACCTTTATCTTGAACTGGTTGTTTTTCTTGTGTTTTTCTAGCAGCAGTCATATTTGCTTCAATCTCCAAAGCATCAATTTGGATTTTTTCAAGAGTAGCATATCTTATCTCTCTTAAAGTAAAACTAAAATCTGATACAAATGCTCTAGCAAAAATAATTTTTCCTCCAACAGGAGGAGGTTTCATTTCTGCAGGAAAACTATTGTACAATTTGTTAAATCTTTTAATGAAATTTGCTAGGTCCCTATATTATTAGTATAGTCCCTTATTGTTATTAGTGTAACCCCCTTATTGTTATTATTGTACCCTTGTAACCCCCATTTTGTTATTATTGTGCCCTTAAATTATTATTGTTAGGTCAGCTAGGATTACATTGTGGCCCACTAGGATTACATTATGGCCACATGGACTCCTATATATAGAAAGGAGGTTTTGTAAATTGTATCATCCAAGAATTGTTCATTCATGTAATGTATTGGAGGTTTCCCCCTATAAATGGCTTATTTCTAAGGCGTTGATATCTCTTTTCTTCTATTTTTTGGAGCTGGTTACACAACATTTGGTATCAGAGGTTTGGATTCTAGGGTTTCGCTGCTCCAAACAGATCATCGTGGAATTTTTGCTATAAATTTTTTTCTACAACATTTTGGAAGCTGAAAGTTTTACGGTGCGAAGCCTAAATCTCGAGGAAAATCTTCAAAAAATTCCAGAGCTTGGTTCGCAATATTTCGGAGATATGATATGTGGAATGTAGTGCTTTTTCAGGCTCCTAAATTTCATCTCAAAGAGGTGATCGTGGGAAAATCTTCATAAATCTCTCTCTAATAATCGGATTGGAGTGCTGTAAAAAGTGGTCACAATTACACAGACTGTAGTTTCTTGGCTATCAATTTCAGCACCGAAGGAAAAAAAGTGACACGTGGAATGTCGTACAAGTTCGCTCTACTGAACCAGTCCATAATTAGGTCATTGTGGGAGATTGGACACAACTTTGTCTTGGAGAATCCAAATCAGGTCATACCTGTGGCATTCGAAAGATAATTTAGAGGGATACGTTGGTACCAAAATTCAAATATTGAAGTGCTACAATCACAAAGATAATCCAATTTCAATATTGAGCTCCTCAAAAGCAAGAAAAAAGGTGTGTATTTTTTTTCCGAATTGCATAAATCTTGTTTGAAGAATCAATTTGAATTGATTCCAAGGGCATATTGTAGAATACATATTAGTATTGGGTTCTAAAATATGCCCCGTAAAAATAATTCAACACCCATTAAGCCTTCAGAAGGCTCTACTATGACTCATGAAGATGAAGAATTGCAACATGATCTATCAAAATTACAAGAGCAAGTGCAACAAATTTCACTCTCACAAAGAGCAACAAAAAATGAAATGGAAGTTTTGAAGAAAGGCGTGGAAGTGAAGATGTACGGTTTGAAGAAAGGTGTGGAAGCTAATATGGAGGGCATGGAAGCTGTCATGAAAGCTAAGATGGATGACATGAAAGACAACATGGAAAATATGAAGAATGATCTAAAAGCAGACATTGAAGGTTTGACAAAGTTGATACAAGAAATGTTTCCTAATTGTGAAAAGATAGTAGAAGAACCTCATGATGAGAAAAAAATAAATGTTAATCGTGATTTCATAAACTCTAATGTTGGCGAGAAGAACCACCATATTCCAAAAATGGATATGAGGAAGTTTTATGGAAAGGATCTTGTAACATGGATACTACAGATGCAGCAATATTTTGATCTCCATAATGTGCAAAACACACAAAAGGTACACATTTCAACTTTACATTTAGAACAAAATACATTTGTATGGTATCGATGGCTTTGCTCCCGTAAATTTTTTTTCACTTGGCCAATTTTTACGGAGGATACAAAGAGCAACACCTTCTTTAGCCAATTGATAAATCTCAAACAAAAGGGTTTAGTGGGGCAGCACATTGAGGACTTCCAAAAATTGAATATAAGGGTAACTGATATTCCAGAGGAACACAGGATCAATCTCTTCATAGGCACTTTAAAGGATAACATCCAACATGAAGTTCGCGTTTTGGAACCGGATTCATTGGAGAAGGAATTCAGGTTGGAAAGAAAAGTTGAATGTAAAATAATGGCGACAAGGAAGCCTACCACTCAATTCTATAAAGAAGGAAGTGTTGCTAAACCTATATTTCCACAACCTACAAGGTTGACACCACAACAATTGAAAGAAAAAAGAGCAAAAGGGCTTTGCTACAGTTGTGATATCAAATACGCTAAAGGTCATAAGTGTGCTGAGAAGAAATTATTTTACATAGATTGTGAAGAGGAAGAAGAAAATGAACAAGAAGAGGATATACACCAGGAACCAGACCTAGAAGAGGAAGAAATGAATCCGACCATATCGTGTAATGCACTGGCAGGAATTACCACTCCTCAAACTCTCAAGATAGAAGGACATATCAAGAAGAAAAAGGTAATAGTGTTGATTGATTCAGGTAGCACCCATAGTTTTATTCATTGTAAGGTAGCCAAGGAATTAAATTGTTTCCTATACCCAGCACCAGAATGTCAAGTGATGGTTGCAAATGGAGGAACTATAAATTGCTCTGGAAAATGCCATAATATCAAGGTAACCATGGGGGAATATGTATTGACTAGTCCAATGCTTTCCATTCCTATGGGAGGTGCTGATGTTGTACTAGGAGTACAATGGTTACAATCTTTGGGGACGGTAGCTTTTAATTTTCAAGAACTTTTCTTGAAATTTTTTTCAGAAGGAAAGGAATTTGAATTACGGGGTATTGCGGGGAAGCCAGGAAGGATAATAAGCTCTAATGTCATGACAAAGCTTCTAAAGAAAGAACAGCGAGGCGTAATTGCACAATTATGCTCACTAGAAGTTCCAGCATCAAAATCATCTATTTCTGCAGATCTCCAACAAGTCTTGGACAATCATTCCAAGGTGTTTGAAACTCCCAAAGGACTCCCACCTATTCGTGATCATGATCATGCTATT
This sequence comes from Pinus albicaulis, assembly GCA_034641835.2. Classification (NCBI taxonomy): domain Eukaryota; kingdom Viridiplantae; phylum Streptophyta; class Pinopsida; order Pinales; family Pinaceae; genus Pinus; species Pinus albicaulis. The sequence continues at coordinate 794,463,287 of CM076577.1, read as the reverse complement.
CATTTGATTCCGGGAAGTGTTCCTCCAAACATCCGGCCTTATAGATATCCTTACTTCCAAAAGAGCGAAATTGAACGTATGATTGCAGAAATGTTAGAGGCGGGTATAATTCAACCTAGTCAAAGTTCTTTCTCTGCTCCTGTAGTATTGGTACACAAGAAGGATGGATCATGGCGAATATGTCCGGATTATAGGGAGCTCAATAAGCTCACCATTAAAGATAAATTCCCCATTCCTGTGATTGATGAATTATTGGATGAATTACATGGAGCAATTTATTTTACCAAGTTGGATCTTCGTTCAGGATATCATCAAATTAGAATGAAGACTGAAGATATTCCAAAAAAAACATTTTGAACTCATGAGGGTCATTATGAATTTTTGGTCATGCCTTTTGGCCTTACCAATGCACCTTCTACATTTCAAGGGTTGATGAATTCCATTTTCAAACCCTTCCTTAGAAAATTTGTGCTAGTATTTTTTGATGATATACTAATCTATAGCAGGTCTTGGAAGGACCATGTTGAACATGTTGACAGGGTGCTCAAACTATTGTAGGAGAAACAATTATATGGAAAAACATCCAAATGTTTCTTTGGAGTACACGAGGTGGAATATCTGGGTCATATTGTATCTCACGAGGGTGTTAAAGTAGACCCTAACAAAATTAAAGCCATTAATAAATGGAAAGTCCCCACAACCATAAAGAAGTTGCGAGGATTTCTCAGGTTAACAGGGTATTATCGCAAGTTTGTTAAGAATTATGGGAGAATAGCAGCACCTCTAACAACATTTTTGAAGAAAGATGCATTTTCATGGACTCCTGAAGCAACTAAGGCCTTTGAACATCTTAAAGAGGCAATGTGCCTAGCACCGGTCTTAGCTACGCCAGACTTCACAAAAACCTTTATTGTGGAATGTGATGCCTCAGGAAATGGAATTGGTGCTGTTTTAATGCAGGAAGGAAGACCCATTGCTTTTGAAAGTCATCCAATCAAAGGAAAGTATTTACAGAAACCTATTTATGAGAAGGAAATGCTAGCAATACTGCATGCACTAAAGAAATGGAGAACTTACCTAATGGGAAGACACTTCAAGGTAAAAACTGATCATGATAGTCTTAAACACTTTTTGGAACAAATAATATCTTCAGAAGAGCAGCAAAAATGGGTCACAAAGATGTTGGGTTATGACTTTGAAATAATATACAAAAAAGGAAAGCTTAATGTTGTTGCAGATGCACTCTCAAGAAAGAATGAAGAGGTGGAAGCATTTCTTTGTGCCATTTCTATTATCCAACCAGATTGGATAACCGAAGCAAGTGATGAATGGAAGAAGGACAAATATGTATGGACACTCATTCAAAAGTTGCAACAAGATCCTAGTACATTTGATGAATTTAGTTGGAAAAATGATTCCTTATGGTACAAATATTGCTTATATCTTTGTAAGAATTCCCAACTAAAAAAAAGATTCTTCTGGAATTGCACACTTCTCCTTTAGGAGGACACTCAGTATTTTTAAAAACTTACCACAGGGTGAAGAAAGAATTTTTTTGGGATGACCTTAAATATGATATTCAAAATTTTGTGGCAGAATGTTTGGTTTGCCAGCAGAATAAAGTTGAGAAAATTAAGACCCCGAGACTTCTACAACCTTTATCCATTCGAAGTCAACGTTGGGAGGAGATTTCAATGGATTTTATCACAGGTTTACCTAAGTCCGAAGGAAAGAGTGTCATCATGGTGGTAGTTGTTAGAATTACCAAGTGTGCACACTTTTGTGCATTATCTCATCCATTTAAAGCAAGTACATTTGCTACTAACACTAGAGAATTTGGCGGAAATTCCGACGGCCAAATCGTCGCTATTCCGACACATTGTCATCGTAGGAGCGACAGTTAGAGGGCGGGCAAACCGTGGTTTACCATACCGTCGCAGTTCCGACACAACTAAAAAGTGTCACAGTATCGACACTTTTCCATCGCTTCCAAACAAGCGTCACTCTTCCGACGTCTCCTAATCCGTCGCAGTTCCGACCTATATAAACTGTTGCACTTCTGACGAAATGTGGTCCGACGTTTTGAATGTCGCTCTTCCGACTTCTGTAAACTGTCACAATTACGCCGAAATGTGGTCCGACGTTTTGATCGTCGCTCTTTCGACGTCTGTAAAATGTCACAATTACGACAAAATGTGGTCCGATGTTTTGAACGTCGCTCTTCCGACGTCTGTAAACTGTCACAATTACGACGAAATGTGGTCCGACGTTTTGGACGTCGCGCTTCCGACGTCTGTAAACTGTCACAATTTCGATGCTTACAAGACGTCGGAATTGCGACGGAAGGTTCAATTTAAAAAAAAAAAAAATTAAACTTTAAAAGAGGAAAAACGCTGTTTTGAATATATTATATGTAGTAAAACAGTGCATGAAGTCATTACATTTTCACATCTGAAGATTTGAACCCAAATATCCATCCAGAAAAGTGGAAGTCCCACCCCAGACAATGATATAAAAATACCCCATGTCACATACAGGGACATGATATAAAACCCAGTAACGGTCCACATGGAGATTATCGACAATCTGAGAAAGCATCCAAATATACCCAAGGCATCTATAAGAAAGTGAAATAGCAATATGTAGAATAGTAAAGCAACAAATAGAGTACCGACGTCCATTGTTCCAAATACAAATTAAAGTACCCAAAATCCTTGAACAGAGAAAAATGCTAATCATGTGAGGAGTGTGATATGTCCAAAATATAAAAAGACCATCAGACCATATCAATAAACCGGCAACATAGACCAGCATCGCTAGTTTTGAAGGCAGAGTGATAAACATTAATCATTTTTTTTTCACAAGAGAAAAAACGTTGTTTTGAATATATTATATGAAGTAAAACAGTCCATGAAGTCATTACATTTTCACATCTGAAGATTGGAACCCAAATATCCATCCAGAAATGTGGAAGTCCCACCCGAGACAGTGATAGAAAAATACCCCATGTCACATACAGGGACTTGATATTAAACCCAGTAACGGTCCACATGGAGATTATCGACAATCCGAGAAAGCATCCAAATATGCCCGAGGCATCTATAAGAAAGTGAAATAGCGGTATGTAGAATAGTAAAGCAACAGATAGAATACCGACGTCCATTGTTCCAAATACAAATTAAAGTACCCAAAATCCATGAACAGAGAAAAACTCTAATCATGTGAGGAAGACCATCAGACCATATCAATAAACCAACAACATAGACCAACATCGCTAGTTTTGAAGGCAGAGTGATAAACATTAATCATTTTTTTTTCACAAGAGAAAAAACGTTTTTTTTAATATATTATATGAAGTAAAATAGTCCATGAAGTCATTACAACAATATAGAGACAAATTGTCTCGTAGATAAGAAAAATGATAACTGATGTTGTGATGTTTCCTTCTTTTAAGAATGTGTTGGAGGAAGGCCCTATATCTTGGCTTGCTGCTGTCCTCTTTAGTAATTCTATGTTGATTATTTCATTTCACTGATACTCTTTAACTGCTCTGATACTCTTTGACGTTTGTTCATCCTTTTATCCTTTTTATCATGATATACTGTGGTAAATAGGCAAAAATTTATGTAAGGATAATTTTTTACAAAAGTTCCATCATTTCTTCCCACCATTGAACTTCTGGCACTTTGGTCCTTTGCAACTTTATTAGTGTTTCATCAGCCTCAGTATATCTGAAGAAATCAGGCTGATTTGGGAACAAATGATTTACTTCATGCTCAAGATAAAATAAATTCTCCAATTTGTCATGAAGGTTTTTCCCTGTAGGCAATGTTGCTGTTGATGAACTGGTTGAAGAACTAGCTTGATTATCAGCATATTTGTCCACTTTTTCAACATAACTATCAAGGTCCATTATCTTATCTTCTGCAACTATAGGACTGGTCAATCCTCTATTTAACAAAATATTCAATCTTTCTCTGAAGGCAATGATTTATTCTTGCATATCTGAGCACCTTCGTTCTAAATTCTGTACCAGAGTTCTTTTAGTAAAAACTTTCTTTATTTCCAGAATTGTTCTAGTCCTGTCCTGAATACCAATTTCTGCAAGTTGATTCTTAGTCTGAGTATTCAAAAAATGTATAAGTCTATTGGCCTCTTCTAGCATATTTCCCAACTCTTGTCTTGATCTCTCAATCTCATCCAGAGCCAATTTAACTAAGTTATTCTGTTCATCCATTATTTGAATTGAGGACCAAACATCCTTTATTTATTGAATGATATTATCCCAAAGAATATCATTTATTTCTTTTAAAGGTTTCTCCAATGTGAGATCCTTTTCCAATGCTTTGACTGTTTTTTCTAATTTGTTCACTTCTCTTGTTTTATCGGCAACACTCATTTTTGAAAGATCATATTTATGTTCTAGAGTGGCCAATTGTTCCTTTGTTTTTTGAAGCTCTATGGCCTAAAATTTCATATCTTCCATTGACTTTGTTAATTCATCAGTGTTCAAATTTGCAATGTTGCTCTGTGACAATTCTGCTGGCTGACCTGTTGTTGTTGTACCTGTCACTACTCCTGCTGTAGATACTGGAATATTTGCCTGCTTATCTTTTAATGCATTCTCAAGCTCTTTTTCAGTTGCAGTAAGTTGCTCATTCAATTTTAAGAGAAAATCCATTAGTTCTTCCTCAGAATTTTGTTTGATGATTTCTGCAGTCTGTGGATGTCTTGAGGCTGGTAACTTTAATTGTTTTCTCAGAGCTGCAATATCATCATATTTTCTCTTGATCAAAGCTTCAATACCTTTCACATCTTTAGGATTATGACCCAAACCAATGATTATTTCCTCTAAAGTTTTGATTCTATTATCCTTAGCATGGGAGGAGGCTTTTTCAAGCTGCAACTGTGTATTAGTATTATCCAAAGAATCCTGCAAATTATGGGTCATCATTGATTTATTCGTCAGAGTAGAATAAATCATCTCACCTGTTTGCTTGTGTAGCTCAATTTGATCTAAAGGATGGATATCCTTTACTAAGACTTCAAAATTAGTCCTAACGTAATCTGCAGCTATCTGAGGCTACCGCACCTTGGACTTCAAATGGCTCATTAACATCTTACCCTGTTGGATGTCATAAGCTGACATCAATCTTTCTTGATTTTTCGGAGCCATCTTCAAATATTGGTTGTACACTTGAAGTCTAAGTGGATCGTTCCTGGCCTTTATATTGGTGAATGTTATTTTGATGTCCCAAGCATTTTTTACTGGAGGTTTGAAAGAAGATATTTCTGCACTTTGTTGCCTCTGTATTCCCTGTTTTTGAAAATTAGTGGATGTCCCACTACCTGTATCTGTTTGCTGACTGTCTTCTCTTCCCTGGCTGTCAGGGATTTCCTGAAATGATTCATCTTCTAGAAGGGGAGTTAATTTATGCCTTTTAACATCTTGCTGTTCAGAAGAGCCACCAATAGGAGTAGTTGTTTCGGCCTCTCTCTTTTTTCCCTTTTCTATATTCAGAGGAGTTTGTAAAATAGAAATTTCTGGCTCACTGATCTGAGTAGGAGGAATTTGTCCTTGACCTTGTTCTTTAGAAGTCTCTGGTTGCTCTGTCATTATGAATTTTTCAATTATTTGTATATCAGGCTCCTTTTCTTTTCCTTTAGATTCTACTGCTACTGTACTAATCTCCTGCAAATTTTGTTGTAAAGTCCTGGCTGAAGAAGATCCCTGCACCTGTCCAAAAGATTCTAGGTCAAGTATCTTTTCAAGATCTTTTATTACATTTTCAACATTGATCTGCTCACTATCATTTTCAACCAATGTCCCTTCTGTCCATTCATCCATATTAGCATATTGTTATATTTCTGGGATTCTTTGATGGATGTATGGTGACTGTTTATTTTTCATTCTTCTATCACAGATAAAGCTGTTTGGATCATAAGGCACCCAATAGAAACTCTTTTGTAGTCTGAGATGGTCTTCTAAAATCCTTTCGGCTTCCTGTCCAGCTTCCCTAGAGTTACAAATGAAGGGACCTAATTGGCTCTTGATCCTGAGTTGAGCCTTTTTCTTTGCATTGCAAAAATGAATTATATCTGAATTATTCATCTTCCTGAAATATTCTAATGCAAAGAGTCTCATTGGGACATACTTGGGCAGTTTGAATGGGCATAATTCACATCCATATATCCTGATCTCTGTGTAATTTTTATATAGGTACCAGTCACCTATCTTGTAATGCTTTGAGAGCTGAAGGATTTTCTTGATTTCATTGTTAATTCTAAGAGGAGAGACTCTTGTCAACAAGGTAGTTGCAGGATGAACAAAAAGGTCGAAAAACTCATTATAGGAATAAGGAGAATCAGAGGATTTGTGAGTAATGGCAGACCAAAAGATGACTGACCTAGGATTCCCTTTGGCATCAAGTTTCTTAACATAAAAGGGAAATTTTCTGACTGAAAGTAAATCATGAGATGATATATGACAGAAGAATACTTAAATACTCTCTCATTCTCAAATCTCATGAACTGATCATGGATTTTGTCAACAATATAAGATGCAAAATCGTACTTGACAGCAGGAGGTTGTCCAGGGGTAAAAATGGATAACAATACTAGGGTTAAGTGATCAACATACTCACTAGTATTGAAGCCCATTATGGAAGATATCATGTCTAAAATAACTCTACCCTCATCAGTAAAGAAATTATAACCATAAGGGGGAGGGTTTTTAGGCTGATGCTCTGGTAACATGAAGGTTTGGCATAGGTGGTTTAACTCTTCATGGGATAACTTAGTAGATTTCTCAAGTAATTCAACCATGGACAGGGGAGTGAGAGCTTGACCGGGTTGGAATTGTAGCATTTCATTTATGGACTGAGCAGTTATTGGGAAAAGGACATTTTGACTTGGGGATAAAACTGCTCGTTGGTTGGGATCATAATTTGCGTAGCAATAATGGATTAACTCAGGAAAAATATGGACTGAGGGGAGAAGGTACATAGGAATATTTGATTCCCAAAGTCCAAAGATGTTAGAACCATTCAAATAATTGTCTCTGCAGCGGCAAAATATTCGAAGAGGATTCTCACTGAGACGCAAGTCCTTAATTTGAAAATCCATATCAGCTAAAGGCAAATAATCCAAGTCCTTATGAGGGGCATTGATGGGCACGACATTAAGAGCTACAGGAACTTCCATTTCTGGTTCTTGTGGATTTAGAAATGGAATTTCGGGGTTTTTGTGGAAAAGGGGCACAATTACCAGTTTTGGGAATATAATTGCAGTTCTGGGAACGAAAAAGACCAAACTGAACTTCTTTTCAGACCTTAGTGCAGAATTAAAACTAAAACTAGGATTTTTTACAGAGTTTAGCGGGGAATTCGAATAAATACCTGTTTACGGGAAATGAAATGTGTTTAAACAGGCGCTGGTTATGACAGAAGAACCCTGAAATACTCGGCTTCAATTCTCTTCAGCAAGGTAACAGTCAGCAAGCGTTAACAGTTGGTTTTTGAATTTTGTTTCATGGAAGACTGGCTAGCGCACGGAACAATGAAAATGACGCAGACGCAATTTGTTTTATTTACAAAGTCAAAAGGGTGGCGGGGAACAATGAAAATGACCCAAAAAAGATTAGGGCGAATTTGATAAGAAATTCGCGTCACAAATCTCCCTCCGTACGCCAGCGAACTTCGGACCCGAAAAATATTAGGGCGGAATTCATTTGGTTTTCACGTCACAAAATTGGCCGATGTCAGCAGGCTATTTTGGAACGCGAATTTGGTTTGAATTATGGTTTATCGCCGTTTGAAGTCCGGCGGGCTCGACTTAAGAGAACCGGGGTCGTGAACACTGTTCAAATATAAAAATCCTGCTTAATAAAGAGACAAGATTGTTGTGCTTTCGGAACCTAACCCGAGGATTGGACATGAGTTAACAAACAAAAGGATAGCGGAACCAGACTTGCACCCGTGGTCAAGCCCTGTACCAAAACCACGAGTGGAATCACAAAAGCGGGTTGCCCATATCGCACCGCTTTTGCGGAGTAGGCGGTATTTCATATTCGCGAGTGATTCCATAGGGAAAGAGACACGTGGCGAAGTGACCCCCGGAAAACCATCGTTTAACCCGCGCCATCGCACGTTAAAGCTCGAGGTTGGAAGCCGAGCGAAATTGCCAAGAGTCGTTGATTTGGAGAAGGGCCATCGGACGGTTGTCGCACGTTGAACTTGCCCGGAGGTTAACTAAGGTGTGCGGAGGATAGCCAGGTACGATACGAGTGTTTGATTGGTTATTGATATATATAGGTGGGGCCGGAGTATAATGAAATTTTTTAATTAAACGATTGGCGGATAATTAGCATAAGTCTGGAGCGTGATTGTTGTAAGGCTGGGTGGTGAAATATAGAGCCGAAAGTTCATTACAAATTATTTATTTAAAAAGAAACATGGAGTATAAATAAAAAGTGTTGAAAGTTAAACATTGGTTATAAGGCTTGGAGATAATATAAAGTCGGGAATATAAATTAAATTCCAACCATTGTGGATGGTATTTATTTATCAAATTCTACGAATTTGATAAATAAACCCGAAGAAAGAAGAAGTCAATTAAGACCCAGGCTGGAGGAAAAGAATGGGGTAAACCAGGGGAAAATGCTGACAGAGCGATTGTAGACACACCAGCTCTCCTTAGGGGTCCAATTTCAGTTTTGTTGCATCACACGATGATCTCTCTTCTCTGGCATTTACTTGTATTGAAGATCACTATTCTGGGAATAAGGAGTTATTTTCTCCAAAAATAACCCTAGCCAAACATTGACAATGCATCAAGGATATCTTTATATGCTTCATAAGTACATATGTTCTACTTCTAAATCATGTCTTGGAAGTGGTTGTTTTGCTGGAAATTATTCACCAGTTGGTTTCATACCAAAGTCTTTTCACATTTTCAGCATCCAATACATGAAAAAGATAATGGTTTAAAACAAAATAAATATTTGAAATTTTGCAAGAATTGTCTGGCACACTTTGAATATGAATTTTGAAGTCAAGTGCATGATGTTGTATAGGATCAAGTGTCATTTTGAATACCAAATGTTTCACAAGAAACTTCTCAACATGCTACCTTGCAGTAAGGATTAAATGACAATATTGCATCAACTATTTCCATAATAAAAGTGCACCTCGGCCATAAGACTAAACAACTACAAATGTTGTAGATCTAACAAGACCACACAATCAAATGTATTCCACAAGGCCAATACTATATGAAAAATGAAAAGGAGTTTGCAACCAAAAATACTTTAGGCAACTAATTCAATTAGATACACCAAACCATCAGCAAAAAGGAAAACCAGCCTACTTGGCCTCAATATTTTCAACTGGGTCCTCTAATTCAACCAATAAAAAGGCCAAAACCATAGCATTGAGATACATTTCATTACACTGTCAATAACAATAAAATTTGACTTAGCCATAACCCTTTCCTTTTAGACCACTGGGTAACAAATATGTTTCCTTTCACCTTTGAGTTTTCAAATTATGCCTACCAAATCTAAGACATTTAAGAGGGGGAACTAATACAACGTTAAAAAGAAAACTAGAGCACACATCTAAAATAACAACCCTCCATGAAAAATTAAAATAACACATTAAAATCGAATATAAGTGGACAAGGAAAGATCCACCGCAGTGAAGTTTCACGTGCAGGGGACCTTCCTTTAAACATATTTTTTTCTCTGACCTGCAATTTTTTTGTCACTGAGCCATCCTTGTTGAAGTAAAACTCCTTTTCCATAGCTCTTGTATTAACTACCTTCTCTCTGTCGCGTAATCTCAGAGTCCCTCTTCTGCTTGAGCGATTAAAGGAAATGGGTGAAAAAACTGAAAGAGAAGACAATTGTCTGCCATAATTATCAAACATTGCCATAATTATCAAACATTGCACCCAACTTCTTCCCCTTTCCATTGTTACCCAATGAGTTAGATGTGGCAATTGTTGTCATACTGCCCAAAGCAGAGGCCATCTTCTCTTATGCTGAATATAGAATTACAAGATCTTCATATTAGTGTGAACCTTAAAAAACATGACTCCCATTGCTAAAAACCACTTTTAAGTTGTAACAGGCAAACTAAAAAACTATCGCAACTTTTGGCAACTTTTGGAGCATTAAGAGAGAAACAACCAAAGATAAATACAACCACAATCCTCATTTTAATGAGACCGGACTATATATTTGCATTAAGATAATAGAAAGAAATCACGACTATATTAAGGCCACCACAAAACAATCTTTAACCAGTGTCTCTCGCGGCCTTCAGGTTGCCATGCTAGAGGTTGCATATTTTTAATTTAAATTCTTGACCTCTCGTGCCCATCTATGAATGCATCCAATGGGATATCTACATCAAATGCTCCTTTATATCCCCAAAAAACAAATTCCCTACTACAAGAGCACCAGTATTGATGGATCACCCCACACCATCCCACCCACTAGAAACGGTGAAAAAGGAAACCCAAGAAAACTTCTGAAATATCTCAAGATGACTATATGGGTGGTTCTTATGAATCAACCAACCATTCAGAACATGCTCATCAATCCAGACCATGAGTATTATGTGACGATATTCAAGCAGGCACTGAATCGGATTTCTGAAGCTATGTTAGAGAAACCCTAAACTCTCACTGAAAATAGGTGAAATGTGGCACCACTCAGAGATTGACATGTGCCAATTGGTACAAGTGGTAGACAATTGGCATGCTCAAACAATGAGGTGATGCAGGAATGACATGAGGGAGAAAATATCAGAAAAGCCCCAAATCTGGAGAACTAAATCTCATCACCAACCTGAGATTGACAACTTTACATGATGTAACCTATGAAATCGTAAATGGAGAAATCATAGTAACAATAAAGTAACCTATGTAACAATAAAGTCGAATTCATCCTGGGAGTGGTAATGGGAGAAATCATAGTGAACAACAGGAAACATGCAGAGTTGCTTACAATCAAATAGATGAAAAAAACACATACAAAAAACCTAGATAATAATCATGAACAAGCTTAATATTGAATTATGAACTGTAAAGGAACTTACAAAATGTGACATTACGAACTGGTCAAGCGCACAAGCAAAAATATCCTGGACATGACCTTGGTTGACAAGTTGTATTGCTCATGATGTAAGAGGATTTGTACCTGCACTGCCAAGTCAATCAAAATCCATCATTATCTATACAATAAATACAAGTAATTGATGTAGTATTTTTTACTCTAAGATGCATTCTTATGATAATGTTAGAACATACGTTGAAAATGTCAAAACATACCTGAATAAGCTCCTCTTTGTTTCAAGAACAATTTATTGGAGTCGCATGAACTTGGAACAAGCCTCCCACGATCTAAAAGAGTAGCAACTAAGTCAACAGTGACTTTTTTGTTGCTACGCTGGATCAAGGGAGGTTTGCTCCAAGATTAAATTGCTCCAATAAATTATTCTCTACTAAACAGGGCCAACCACGTGAAGGTGGAAGCTCTTATGGCCCCTCCCCCCCTCACATCACTCTCAATTCCCCAATACCCAATCTATATTTCATTTTTTACTTTCATGAGCATAAAAAAAAATATTCAATAACTAATAAAAAAACAATTCAACAAAAAGTACACAAGGAAACATTGTAATTAATGCTTGACATAAAAATAGTATGATAAATGAGTTTTTTATATAACGCAAAAAACGTTCCAAGTATGGTAACGTTTGTCTTATAATAATACAATATTTTACACTATCAAATTTTCTTTTTCTTCTTCCTATTTCTAAAGCTCCTAATTACATCATCAATATCATCGTGCTCTGCTCCTGTTTCGTGCCTTTCGACCCGCACTGCTGACCTAGTTGCGTAGTCACGATGTCTGGTCTCATCCAGTGATGAGGCATCGCCTACAAAAACAGATAATATTAAATTTTAATTGTCAGTTTTTAAATATCATTGAACTAGTTCGGTAATATTAATAAAAAAAATTTCAATGAGATTATTTACCTGGTGCACCAGTTGTCGGCGCTGACCTAGTTGCGTAGTCACGATGTCTGGTCTCATCCAGTGACGGGGCATCGCCTACAAAAACGGATAATATTAAATTTTAATTTTCAGTTTTTAAATATCATTGAACTAGTTCAGTAATATTAATAAAAAAAATTGCAATGAGATTATTTACCTGGTGCACCAGTTGTCGCCGCTGACCTAGTTGCGTTGTCACGATGTCTGGTCTCATCCAGTGACGAGGCATCGCCTACAAAAACAGATAATATTAAATTTTAATTGTCATTTTTTAAATATCATTGAACTAGTTCGGTAATATTAATAAAAAAAATTGCAATGAGATTATTTACCTGGTGCACCAGTTGTCGCCGCTGACCTAGTTGCATATTCACGATGTACGGTCTCATCCAGTGACGGGGCATCGCCTACAAAAATAGATAATATTAAATTTTAATTTTCAGTTTTTAAATATCATTGAACTAGTTCGGTAATATTAATAAAAAAAATTGCAATGAGATTATTTACCTGGTGCACCAGTTGTCGGCGTTGACCTAGTTGGGTAGTCACGATGTCTGGTCTCATCCAGTGACGGGGCATCGCCTACAAAAACCGATAATATTAAATTTTAATTGTCAGTTTTTAAATATCATTGAACTAGTTCGGTAATATTAATAAAAAAAATTGCAATGAGATTATTTACCTGGTGCACCAGTTGTCGCCGTTGGGGCTGTTGCCCTATCTTCCTCTCTGGTGGTAAGATCCTCAAGGGAAACATTCTCTGTCATTTAAACAAAAAACGTTATAAGGACAACCATCAAGGTATAATTAGAAAAAAATATAAGTGGAAATTAATTACCGTCACGGCCCTCACTGATAGTAGCATTGTCGGCCTGGTCCCTACTACAATGATCAGGTTGCATGTGAGGATCATCTACATTTGGCTCTAAAACTGGGTTATTTGCGTCGTCGGTAGTGTTGCTCCCCTGATTTAAACAAAGTTGTTAGACATTAAATTCATGGATGAAAACAAACATATTGAAAGGTTAATGGTTTACCTTATCAGGCATTCTGGATCTTGGGACCTGCCCCAAGCTTATGCGATGTTCAACTACGGCTTGATAGCCGAAATGGAAAGCGATATTTTTATCTTCCTCTGTTGTTTCTGTTCCGAAGTCATCACCCTACATTACATATGTCTGTGTATTTTTAATCATATTTGATAGGATTACAAAAACGTTGGAAGGCGATACAATTAATTATAAGATTTTTAGCTACTTAATTACAATTCTTGTGGCCAATTTCAAGTAGCCGCCCTGCCCTAGCTTGTGATGGCCCTTTTTTTCAATCCTAGCTTTGGTTGCCTTTGAGGTGTCAGGCAACCTAGCATCAAAATATTAAATTCAGATATGACGTAGCACACTTTTATTTTAGACATAGAGAAAATTAAAGCTATTGAATCAGTGAATTCCTTGCGGGTCCAGCTGGTATTTTTCCTTCTTTCTTTTGCTCCTTTTCTCTTTCCATCTCTTCGGATGAGTGTCACCACTCTCGATCCTGAGAGGATGCTCATATCTAGGGTTAAATTGCAATTGCGTCCTATAGGTGTCCCTGGTATATTTCAAATATTTGCCGGCTGCCCGAGCCACCGCTGTTCTGTCAAATATGCCGACCCCAAAAAGGGTTTCTAGATAATCTAGAAGTTATTTTTTCAGGTTGGAACTCTGGGAATTCCACCCTGTGCGTATGGTTGGGCAAAAAATTACCAACGCATGGCTCTCCAGATACCTATAGAACTCATTGTTTCCTACACAGAAAAAAAGAAGATATTATCATTAATTTAAAAATAAAAATCCTGATAAATATGTTTTATATAGAGTACATGAAATAGTTAAAATATTAAAATTTACTTGGGAGTTGTATGTGATTTATAGGGACACTTTCATCGTTCACCAACAACGTGCCATTAATGGTCCCTGTGGAGCTGACACGTGTAGCTCCAGGAAACGCAATAATGTAGTTGGCCATATCAGCCTCATCACTACCAACACATTCAGCGATTGGCTGGCTGTCTACTTGGGCAGGGTGTGTTTCTTGGCTAGCACCTAAAGGAGTAGAAGGTGTACAAGAGGGTTGTTGGGAAATCTCTTTCCCTTGCGTCCCACTACCACCAACACCAGGTTCAATAAGTGCCAGAAAACGCTACATACAAAAGAAATTTTTGTTAGTTTAGTCAATGTAAAAATTAAAAATCAAACTATCACAATTCGTCTCATGCAGAACAAAAAAAAAATATGCTTTTGACATTTTATTATTACCTGATATATTTCTAGCTCGGTCATAAGTTGTTTTATCCTCTCTTTTGTTTCAGGTGTTTGAGGTGCGTCTATCAAAGTATTAAATTCCGACCTTGCATCTCATGCCTTTTTTCGCAACAAGAGCACTGGAGATAAGGATGAAGAAAAATCTTCCTCAAAGAGGGAATCATCAGGCATACCATGGCTAGGTGTCTTCATATTTGAACAAAATCAATATTATTTCAATTATGTAAATAACTAAAATACCCGAAGATAGAGAAATGTTGGCACTTTACATGTTCTTTCGCTGGCCTCTTTTCACGATCATCCCGTCTCGGGGTTGTTCCTGTACTACCCTGATCAGTCAGCCACATTGCAATAAAATTATAAATGTAAAAACTTGAAAACAATATCTAACTTAAAAACACAAAATGAAAAACCGAAATAATTTCTAATAAGACACCGACAACAAAGTTAGAGTTTCAAATATGCCTTGTATCGTAATCTATTACCTTCGGAAACATGTCATTGCACATTAAGGCACCCAAACAAGAGACGAGTTGACAACGAAGACCTTATTGAATATATTGTTGGAGCAACTTCTGGTAAACTTGTTGTGAAGACCTTGAGGAAATTTTTGGAGCAACATTGTTGAAGCTAATGGTATAGCATTGTTGGAGACGATCTTGAAAGGCCTTGAAGTGAAGCTTTTGGAGCAACTATTGAAAAATCCTAAGAGAATTTAAGTAAGGCACTTTCTATCTTCCATCGCCTTTTTCCTTTCAATATCCCTTAAACAATTTTGTTGATATTTAATGTTTGAAATCACGTTATAATTCCTTGATTGCATGTGTTTGGGGACTAGAATAATTTCACACTAGACCATGCAAACTTAAAAGTAACTTAACAGATCCATAAAGTAATAATAATCATAATTCCTAATTTCCTATTGTACGATATGATGCAAATTATTTAAACATGAAGCAATGAAGACATGCAATGTCTGAATTTCAAGATTGATGAACCAATACAAGATGTTAGAAACTACAACTTTGATTCAATACTCTGTGTCCTAACTCCAGGAAGGAATCTAGTTTGTAGTACAGAACATGCATCGTGTATTATCAATTCTTAATTGACAACAACTAAAGGTCATCTACATCATCAATTCCTTCCCATTTTGTGTTTTTATATTATATTCCTTATAAAAGTGTCAAATTTCTCTCAAAGTAAGCAACCATTGAATAAAATAAAAAATAGTTGAGATATGATTGAGAAATGGTCATTTATTTCTTAAAAGGATCTTCATGATTTCTTTGGTTGTTTTTCATCTCAAGAAACAAGAAATGACCTAAGAAACTATCGTGTTGTAATATAAGAAACAACACGGTGCAATGGCCATTTTCAAAGCCAAATGATGTCCATTGAGGACATGGCCTTTATTTGGTTCCTATTTCATAGGATTTTCGGGTAGAAATGGAACTTTTTGTACCATTTCCAGCAGTAAAAAGGGAAAACCTTCTTTTTCCATGGGAAATAATTTACCTTTCCTTTTTCAAGATAATCTAAATCACAAAAAATATGAACTATACTACACACATTCTTGGATAATGTGAAAGTGGAAAAGGAATACCCTACACAATTGATGCACACATGTACACTTGAACACTAATATATTTTTGTAGTTGAAATGCAATGCTTGTTTTCATTTAAATGTAGGGTTTTTAAAGCAGGGAGAAATAATGGCTGCCAATTTAATAAGCGTTTCTTTGGGAAAAATTTAAATCTTGTATTGGGTGATGAAGATAATATAGGGTATTGAATCTTGATTCTTGACATTGTGTTTAACTTGAATAACTCAAATGATTATAAATATCAGTCGATGAGTTCTTTTTTCAAGTATGTCACTCAAAACTCTTATGTCAAAGAATTGTATGATGGCTAGCATTTGCTTGTTTCCCTATCTTCAGTTCAATGTAAAAAGTATATTAATATATTGGAGCACGAATGATAACTACAATTGTTTGCTCTGCAGTATATCCAGCCCCAAGATTATGAAAAGTTTCTCAAGTGGAGCTATTTGGTTAGGCTGTAGGGTCAACCCTCTATAGGAGGACCTACTTGATGAAATTTCTACATTGCAGAGGCGAGGGCCAATCTTTGATACTCTCGTGAAGCGAGAATGTTGTTCTGCAAAGAGCGAGGCGAATGATGTTACGCACAAGGAAGCTGGAAGCGAATCTTTGATACGAAAGAGCTGGGCGAATGCGAGGGCGAATGCTATTAAGAAGCGGAGCGGAATGCGTGTGTGATATCAGACGTTAATGTAGCACACATGTACATTTGAACACTAATAGATTTATGTAGTTGAAATGCAATGCTTGTTTTCATTTAAATGTAGGGTTTTTAAAGTAGGGAGAAATAATGGCTGCCAAATTAATAAGCGTTTCTTTGGAAAAATTTAAATCTTGTATTGGGTGATGAAGATAATAGAGGGTATTGAATCTTGATTCTTGACATCTAGAGAGAACCCTACAGCCTAACACAATCCAATGGAATTGACCAAAAAATCCCAAATAGAGTCAACCCTACTATAGGAGGAAGGGCCTGCAGTAAGAACTTACCATTTTGCAAGAGCTGAGGGTGAATGTTGTTCTGTAAGAGCTGAGGGCGAATGCTGAGGGCGAATGCTAAGGGAAAATTCTGTTCTGCAAGAGCTGAGGGTGAACGCTGAGGGCGAATGCTGAGGGAAAATTCTGTTCTGCAAGAGCTGAGGGCGAATGCTGAGGGCGAATGCTGAGGGCAAATTATGTTCTGCAAGAGCTGAGGGTGAATGTTGTTCTGCAAGAGCGGAGGGCGGATGCGCGCGTGATATCAGACGTTAATATAGCTATTGTGACGGATATGAAACAATAAAATCATTTTTATGTAGCGTGCATATAAGTTTCGTTTTTGTATTTTAGCGCGCATATAAGTGTCGTTATACCGACGGCGGAAAATGCGTCGCTATTGCAACGAAGGCCTCCAAACGTCACAATTACGACACTTAGACATTGTGTTGCACTTGTAGTCATCGCAATAGCGACGCGTTGGGCCATAGTGTCGCTAGTGCGACGTCTTCCTCCAAACGTTGCAATGGCGACACTTTTCTAAGTGTCGGTATTGCGACACCTTTCTATAAACATTGGTATAGCGATGGTTTCGGGCGGGATGGAAAAAAATTGGGGAAATTTCTGACATTTGGTCAAAAGCGTCGGAACCAAGTGTCGGAACTTCCGCCAAATGTAGTAGTGTACATTTATGGACAGAATTCAAAAGCTACATGGAAGCCCAAGGGTTATTGTGAGCGACAGAGATCCCATTTTTACTAGAAATTTGTGGACAGATTTATTTTCTTGTTTGGGTACTCAATTAGCTCATAGCTCATCTTATCATCCTCAACCTGATGGTCAAACTGAGATAGTAAATAAATGTTTGGAAGGATATCTTCGTTGTTTTGTATCTGATAAACAAACACAATGGTCAAGTGGTTACCTCTCTCTGAATGGTGGTATAACACTTCCTTCCATACTGTAGCAAAAATGACCCCATTTATGGCACTTCATGGATATCATCCACCATCCATCACGTCATCTTTAAGAGAAAATTCTAAGGTTCAAACAGTGGAAGATCATATCGAGCATCAACAAGAAGTTCTCCAACTCTTAAAGGATAACCTGAATTTGGCACAAAATCGAATGAAACAACAGGCAGATCAACATCGCAGCGAGAGAAGTTTTGATGTAAGAGATTGGGTATTTTTACGGCTACAACCATACAAACAAATGTCCCTCAAGCAAGCTAAGAAGGATAATAAATTATCACCAAAGTACTATGGTCCTTACAAGGTGTTGCAAATGATTGGTACTATGGCATACAAATTGGAGCTTCCTGCTTCTTCGCGAGTACATCCAGTTTTCCATGTTTCATGCTTAAAGAAGGTTATAGGTGAAAATCTTCCAGTTCAAACAATATTGCCAGAACTTGATGAGGAAGGAAAAATCATATTGGAACCTGAAGCGGTCACGGAAACAAGAACTCGACAGCTGCGGAATCGATCAATTTCAGAGTATCTCATCAAGTGGAAGAACTTACCCACTGAAGATTCTACATGGGAGGATGAGAATTTTATACAGAAGCACCCAGAGCTACTCAAGCGTTGAGGACAACACTTTTTTGAAGGAGAGGGGCATGTTAGGTCCTATATTACTAGTATAGTCCCTTATTGTTGTTAATGTAACCCCCTTATTGTTATTATTGTACCCTTGTAACCCCCATTTTGTTATTATTGTGCCCTTAAATTATTATTGTTAGGTCGGCTAGGATTACATTGTGGCCCACTAGGATTACATTATGGCCACATGGACTCCTGTATATAGAAAGGAGGTTTTGTAAATTGTATCATCCAAGAATTGTTCATTCATGTAATGTATTGGAGGTTTCCCCCTCGAAGTGGCTTATTTCTAAGGTGTTGATATCTCTTTTCTTCTATTTTTTGGAGCTGGTTACACAACAAAATCATTCATGCTTTCATCATAATTTTTCTTAATAGCATTAAACTCTGTCAATGAATAACCATGATCTCTCTTTTCACCCCATATTTGGATGAATTGTCTTTCTAATTCGTCCCAATTATTAATTGAGCCGTTTGGTAATCCTTTAAACCATTTTCTTTCCTCTCCATTTAGAGATTGTACAAAAAGTCTCATTACTACATCAAGATGTTCAACATTTAAATTTTCAGCAAAAGTGCAAAACAAAGGCAAGTGTTGTTATACAGTTATTTCATATTCACCAGTAAATCTAGGAAGCAACTTAAGGTATTCTTGAGGCATTGCATTCATAGTTTGTGGAAGATTTAATGGTGCATATCTATTCAACAAGAAAGAAGGGACATGGGCTGCCATGTTTATACCTTGATTAACTGCTCCTTGAGTAGGTGGGATTTGTGTACCAGTTGTAGATGTGGATGAATGGGGTGAAACAACTGATATGGGGAGGGGTTGATGAACAATAGTAGGAGAACTGGAAACTGTATTAGGTTGAGCTTCTGTAAATGTGAATGAAATAGACTCAGAAGATTGTTCTTCTAGCTTTGGTTTTTGAAAATGAATATGTGGGGAAAATGATTCTTGTTCTGGGAAAATGAGTTTCCGAGAAATATCCTTGGATGAAGGGCTATGAGAATTGCTGCTTGGTGCTGGAAGTGTAGCATCAGGTGTAGAAAGCGTTCTTGATTTCTGGCCCTTTTTAGAAACTGGCTTTTCAGGGTCTGAGAGAATAGGAGCTTTCTGCTGAGAGGTATTTGACCTCGTATGTGGCCTTTTATAAGCCAGAATTATGAAATGAAGACACAACTTGATATTTCCTCCTCTCTGAACAACCAGAGAAAATAAAAAATAAATACAGGGAAAAAACTTCGCTTCTTCGTCCCAGGTAACAGCGCCAAAAAATGTTGTACCTTAAGAGACAATCCATTAGCTGTGATAAGGAATATGTACTTAAGATCCATTGCAATTAGAAGTCTTGTTTGATCTGGGGCTATCTGGTACTCAGCTTGAGCCTCCATGCTTTCCTTCATCTTCTGATTTCTTTTTGCAATCTGGGCAAACATTTGTTTAATTAAGCACACTTGTTCCTGAGTGCTTTCATGTCTCCTGGGTGAAGCAGGGAAATTTTTCTCATCTCCCAATTGTAATGAGAAACCAGGTTAAGCATCTACAAAATCTTCACTGACCTTTGTCCTCTTTTCAGTCATGTTTTCTTTATCCTCTGAATCAATCACTGTTTCTTTGCCTCTCTTATTTTACTTCTCTGATATAATAGGAGTTTGTACAGTTGAGCTCACTGAACCTGCAAAACCTTTACTTGCCACTTTTTCTATATCAGGTCTGCTCTCATGAATGAATGTTGAATACCCATTTTCAATTCTCCTATTATAAATCACACTGTGAGGGTCATGAGCCCACTTCTCTCCTAAAATTAAGTTCATTTCATCTAAAATCTTAGTGGCTTCATCAATTGCTTGTCTCATATTAACTATAAAAGGACCAACGGTCATTGGTAATTTAAACATATGACCTTTATTCATAGGCACAAAGTGTACTTGATCAACGTTTAAACTTTTCCTAATGAACTCCAAGGTGAATAATCTCATAGGCACAAAAACAAGAAGCCTGTAAGGCTCTACACCAGCTCCATAAAGTCTAATCTCATAATTTTCTTGAAAGACAAACCAATCACCAAACTTACAACTTGTCCCCAACTGCAAGAACTCTTGAGCTTTTGGCAGAAAGCAAGGGGGAGTAATTCCATTCAAAATTTTATATGCAGTAGATATGAAATGACTAGAAAAATCAAATAAACCACCCTCATTATGTTCTTTCCTCACTATCTCTATCTAGAAAACCACTGACTGTCTTTTTTTATTCATATCCATTATATTTAACCCCAGATGCATGAATTATTCTACATTTTGATATAAGAAGAGGTAGATAACAAGAGAAGGAAACCAAAATGACCCTGTCAGTGATAGGCTCATGAGCTGAGAGTTGACAACTTCTTGCCAATAAGATGGAATATCCAACACCACTCCTGGATTCATCATCACGGCGAACATTCCCAGAACTAATTTTTCCACTGTACTATCATCATATTTTCCCAAAATCTTTGCAATACACTTCAGCACTGGTCTGAATTCTATATCAAAAACCTCCATCGGGAATTCTTTATTATCCGGTGCAAACTGTTGTGTATTTGGCTTCAGAAAAGAGATGAATTGGTTGAACTCTTGACCTGCAAGACTATCATAATGTGCCATCAATGAATTGTCAATAAACTGGACATATGACTCTGACTCAGGGTAACACAGATCTTGATGAATTAATTGGGCTGAAACCTGCAGGTAATTTTCACCTTGACAGTTCATTACAAAACACTTCCCTCGGTACATAACATACACTAGCCAATACACGAATTCGGGAAAAAGATGAATTCTTGGAATACATGCTGACAATACAATAGTTTTGACCATGGAGGTATAAATTGGAGAGGCCTTATCATTTAAACAGACTTGATGATAAAACGAAAGGTGGTCAAGGGAAAAAATAGTATGCCGGATATCCCTCTCGGTGTCCATGAGAGGGATGTGACTGGAAGAACCTGACAGCGATGAATGCTTGGCCATCATTCAATTTAGGATGATATACAATCAATAGGGTGACAGACAGTAGAGAAGGACACGACGCAGAAAAAAATTCAAAGACAAACTAACAACAATAACCTCAGAAGAATGAGAATCCATCTTAAATAGATGACGTGGTCTTAACAATTAAATGTTGAAAAGACGCGCCAAAAGACTATTAGGAATACCTGACATGGACCACATCTGTCACTAGTTGGCTGCATACGTTACTGTGAGAGGTCTCGAGGTAAGGGGAACTCATCGAGCTTATGCCCCCGTAATGAATCTCGAGCGTTGATCTGGATTGCTCCCACAATCAACAGGGTCAATTGCAGAGGCACCCTCATCATTAACCCGTGTGCTGAAAGTGCCCACGGGTTGAGACTTCTATACCCTGTCTATCAAATCATTAGATCCCGCTCCATAAGATTCTTTCTTTTTAATCTGTGCATTGGGACCCACTTCCACAAAGTTTTAAAGAATTAAATTTAAACTTAATATGACGAATATTACATTTTTATGCTAAAGTATATGAATCTTTACACTTTAACATATATTTTGATAATTTTCCTTTTTTTTGTATTTTTGAAAATTAAAAACAAAGGATATTGCAAATGAGCCACAACAGGTGGAATAACAATTAATACCATATTACATTTGAGTTAATAAACCCTGCACATACTCCTATGACAACTAAGGTGTTAAGTATTTGGCACCCATGTGACTCTTTCCACATGTCACCTATACCATGGGCCAATGCACCCTATTCAGATGATAAGAATATTCAATGGTGAATATGATTCGAGAAACTACAATGGACATTACTAATGATTAATGAAATTAATAGGCTTGAGGTATTTCCTTTGATCATTCTCCCTTTTTGTTTTCTTTCTTCCACCAGCATGGTTTTTCTTTGTAGATGTTTGAAACTTTAATCTACGTCAAGACACACATGTTCCTTTTGAATTTGATACATTTGGGTCTATTTTTTCTTACATTTTTTTGGATACTTCCTCCTCCATGCAACCAAGTGCGATAAATTTAAGAGGTAAAACATTATCCCCTTTCTCTGCTTATCTCGACGAGGTTTTTAAGTTAATTTTTTTTTTACACTATAATATCTTTCTAACCTTGTATTGTGTTTTATTTCTTGCAAGGTAAATGAGGTTTAGAGTTCTCAACATATGTGGAACCATTTATTCTTGGGTTCTATACACTTTTTGGATATATTTTTTTACTTCTATGGAGGCTGAGGGTCTTAACCAGACATTTGTCTCTCAAGTAATTTTCTTGGTGCCTTCTCATAATTTATAAATCTAATGTTTTGAATTTTTTTCTTAACTTGTTTCTTTCTCTTAAAAACAACTTCCTCATTCTTATCATTCTTATTATTAGGTTTTGGTAAGGAAATGGAATAAGCCTCGTCTCGTGTTTCTCCATGAAAAATATAAGTAATCTCTATTCTTCTCTTTGCAATTTTCCTTTTTTTGTGGCTTCTTATTGAGATGCTATTCCCTTCTCTGCTTAATATATATTTCCCTTATCTATACATTTTTTTGATTTCACCCTCCTTGGGAATTTTCTGTAACAAATTTATATTATTATTTAGATTTATGGATATGACTTAATGTTTGGCTAGAGTTGGATTTCTTTCCTGTAATATTATTAAGGGTGTTTAACCCCCTCACCAGGGTCCAATATTATCTTGATGGTTTACACTACATATTTGAATTCCTTTTTCAACTCTTAATACACTTATTCTCCTTGTTTTGATTTTCATTTATTCCATTAACCTTATTAAGAGAATTAACACAAATGTATTTTTCATAATAGCTAATCTTGGTGGATTCCCTAGAAGCCATCATTCTTAGGTATACACAACTTCCTCAGTTATTTCTTTTAATTACAAACCCTCTAGTATGAAGGTTTTAACCATGTACATAAATTATCGGCAAATGAATCTTAAAAACAAAAAATAAACAATAGAGAGAGAATAAAACATAAAACAAATATACACAAAAATTTTCCCCTCGATCCCAAATCAGGATTACCAAATTGATATTTCATTATGTTCCTTTTAGTGTTACAACGCATATATATACATGCCAAATAATTCATAAACCCCAATCCATTAACCCTCGATTAGAACATAATTGTAGTTCCCTTGACTGAATATACAAAATATTAGGGGTTGAAAACCATCATGCCCCAAAACCATGTGCAAACCCATGCACAAAGCCATGGGTGAGTCCAACCACGAAAAAATAGAGTCCAAAAAATCGTGTGCGACTAATCGTGGAAAGAATATAACACATACCCAACATAGTATATCCTTGAATTTTTCTTGGTTAAATTGATATAAGTATGGAGAATTTTCACACTAACTATTTTTCATTGTAAGAATTGGAAAAATTGACCGTGTAAGACTTTACCGTTGACCACTTATTTTTACCAGTTGGAACCTGTGCATTGGTTGAATTTCCTCGTTTAATTTACTGGTTATAACCCTTTTATGAAACGATAGTTTGATAGTGGTTAAGCCATTATTTTCATAATTGGCATATTTCCTAAATTTCTTATGTTAAATGGTACTCAGAAGAAACCCTTCATGGTTCTTATACTTGAATTTACTAGAAAACTAGATTCAACCCCTCACTCTATGTATTGGACTAATAGATTTTTTTTATAATGGAATGTTTTATTGTTTTTAGTTCTCAAAATACTTAAAGTATAGGATTACATTCAGTTTATTTTTATAATTATTTTCATTGTATGTCAATGGAACTGATACAAGTTTATACTGCATTTATTTTAATCAAGTATAGATTTCTAGATGGTTACTTTTAGTATGAAATAGTATCATTAGCTATTTGATTAAATTCAACACTACAACGACTTTTGTGCATATGATGTATCGATAATATTTAGTATAGTTCAATAGATTTAGTGCCAAGTGCAAATGAAATTCTATTATTTTAATGATTATTTCTCTCTCTATTGTCCTTAAGGAAATGATAGAAATTCATGAAATGTTATATACTTCCCTTTGTTTTTACATGTCATGCCTAATTTTGGCTTTCCAAAGGCATAAACACTCATATTTTCATACAGATTCTTAGATACTAATATTTTTTTTCTTTAAATTCCATTCCTCGATAAGAAAGAAACCCTCATTTGTTTCATAGAATTATTTACATAACGAAGTGTTCTCCCTTTAAACTGATCACTTTTTTGGTATATGATGTATAGTTATAATTATTACATGGATCTGAAGTGGTTGTGACCATCCTTTAGGTTTTTATCGATGCATCAGCGTGACCCATAAATGGTCCTTAACTCCTATTTGACCAACTTATTAGATTGATGTTATAGTATACAAAAATTATCACTTAAACAGTCTGCATACAAATATTAAATAGTTTAATATATATATATATATATATATAGATATGTATTCCTTGTTTCCTTACTCTATCATTGATTTTTTTTTTTTACTTGTTTGAAATTAATATTAGTTAGAGTCATTTTTTATTGAGTAAGTTATAAACATACTTAACATATTTTATGTTTTTATTTTAATACTACTCATTAATTCCTCTTTGATATTAACATACTCTAACTATATACACATATTAGTTCATTCAATAATATATCCCAATCTTTTTTCCATAAACTTCTCTCATGCCTCAGTAGTAGATATTCACAAAATAGGTTAACATATTTTAATATTACCCCCTATTTATTTTAATATAGAACTTTAATTACTTGTACTATATTCACTCTTTATGCATTTATAACTAATCACATTTATGTATACTTTCTATAGTATATGAAAGCATATATTCCATTTCTCCTCTTACTATATGTACTATATGTGTAAATACTACAATATTGTCAAGTCTCAAATTAATATGAGGAACACATACCTATTATTTTCAGTTCTTGATTAAGACAAACACACACACACAACACATGCACAATTAATGAAATAATATCTCACATAACTTCATGTAGAAGCAAGTATCATAAGTAAATTATATAAACATAATAGTTTGTTGGGAAAAATATGGGAGAAAGCACATTCCTCCCAAAAACTGAGTTGCCATCAACAACTCCCCTCAATCTCAAAATTATTGTCTTGAGGAATAAAAACCTCTTATGTATTCCATAGTGGTATTTTTATAATTTATTCCCAACAAATTTTTCTTTAGCAATGTCCTTTTAAGGTTTACACCCCTTTAATTACCTAGGATTTTTCTTTTAATTTAGGGAAAAAGTTTCTTATTTTCCCTTTGAAGCACGACTTTCTCCCCTGCTATGATTTTTTCTTTCTTTTCACCTAATTTAGCATTTCTCTCGAGCTAAGTTCTAATTTTTCACTTACCATAATATTTCTCTCCCATTATGTTATTCCTAAAATAACCGTTTTTTCCTAGGATTTTTAGGAGAAGATTTGGGAAAGTACAACATGTGGACTTGACCACCTAAAATTTTTCTAGAATAATAAGAAGTCTCTTTTAATAATGTGTTCTTTCCCATAGTTTCTTAAAATTAGATATATTTATTCATAATATAAAATTTAATTACATAATCAGTTAATTCAAATCCTATCCTCAACTAGCATTTAATTCAACAATAATCACAATAGTTTAAAAATAGTCATGTCTTTGAAAATAAAAGCACAAGGGTATTCCAAAATAGTTTGTCCAGAAATAGAATGCACCTATTAACCTTAACATGTTTCATTTGTATGTACTCTCAATATTAGTTTTCTTGGTGTTTTTCATGAAATATAACCTTTCAAAATTGGATATCTTTCTTTTGCTACAAAGTGAAAGTGTGTAATCATAGAAAAATTAACGAATGTTTTATTATATCTATTTATTTATATTTTTTTTCCATTGGTGAAGATAAAGTTTTAACATGACTTGATGAACATGTCTATTATGTCCAGTGAGCTTGTAGTTGCATGTGTAATCTACATCTAACCAAATGTATGTGCATCACACACTAAATTGTAGTACAATTTATAACCCATATTCCTCCAAATACGTCCTAAATATCAATTATCTTTGTGTAACATGATACTCCTATGCATCCAACATGTCTTAGATATCAATTATATTTGTGTAAAGTGATACTCCTAATCATCCATGGTAGCTATAAAATAATTTGGAAAGAAAACTCCACGAATTGTGTAATGCCTTTGATCTTTTTACATGCTATGAAATGAACCATATTAGAAAACATATCCTCCACCATAATCACTAAATCATATCTTCTCTACACATTATTTATTCTAAAAATGAAATCCACGATTATGTATTCCCATAGCATTTCAGTACCAAGGTAATGTAGCTTAGTGTTATTCCTTCTTCCTTTAGCGAAGTGAAAAATTCTATAATATTCAATAAACTTGACATATTTTTTGGTAGTAGGAAAAAACACCTCTCATGCATTAAATTCATTCATTTTATCCTCCCTCAAATTTCCACCTAAACCTCCATTATTTACTTCTTGAATGAGATTCAATCTCACTTAACTCTCTAGGATACCCAATTTAATTTTCTTTACAATAATCCTCTTTGACATCGAAATTCTACTATCTGTTAAATGTAATTGGAACAAATGGATTTAAAATAAAAACATTAAAAAAAGTGAGTTAAAAATGTATATTATTTTACAAAAATGTGTATGACTCTATAATAAAATAATAATATTTAAAGTAAAACAACATGAAAACAAATAAAAAATATTATACATAAATTTAATGTCTCATTAAACTATAATATTAAAAACTAAATAATAATAATAATAATAATAATAATAATTATTATTATTATTATTATTATTATTATTATTATTATTATTATTACTACTACTACGACGAATAATAATTATTGTATATATTCTAGAATGATTGATTGCAATGAACATATATCGACATAGGATTTTTATAATAAACTTTAATAAGTTAACTAAGATATTATTTCGTATTAATTATTATATATAGTGCTTCATGGTATATTTTAGGTTTAATTATTTGTTTCTTAAGATATTTTACCATTGTTTATTTGCTAATAAAAAAAAATAGTTTGTATTATGGTATCATATTATTAATTGAGTGTTAGTTCAATTGTTCTAATCTTTATTGTTAATGTACCTTTTCTATTGATAAGTCATAGGAGAAAAAAAATCATGACCCCATGATGTTCCATCACCATGACACTTTTAATGATACAAACTGGACCAATTGAGCTAACGCTTGGAAATGATAATTAAATTAAAGTTATGGATATACTATTCCAAAGACATGCCTATAGGAATAATTAAACATGATGATATAATGAAACATCTAGAAGTATGTAAATATTACCTTTTGATTCCTTTCACCTTTGGTAAATATTACCTTTTGATTCCTTTCACCTTTGGTAGATTCAAAGTTAAAAATGAATCATTGTTTTTACTTGATAATATTATTCATATTCATATCAATTCCACATATGTATATATATAAATATACTTATTTTTTATTGTCTAGAGAGGATCATTATATAGCTTAATATTATGAGGGAGATATGTAATTCTTTCCATGCCCAACCTCTAGTTGACACTTGTACCTTTTAAAATAAAAATAAAGTATGATGTTCATCTAAGAAAAAAAAAGTATTCTCTAAATAAAAATGTAATGTCCACTATAAATGAAAATAAAAATGTATATAAATATATAGTTAGTTTTAATTAAAAATATTATAAAACATTAATAATATCACTATGGTTCATGTTTGTAGATTTCTGTGGCATAGGTTCTTTGATTGAGTGGTCGGAAATTGCTTCACAGTATACATGTTTGGATGTCTATCTTTCTAGTCTACAACAAGATATATTAAATCTAATTCGAAAATTTTAAATTTAATTTAACTATTTTAATTTTTAATTAAATGATAAAAAATATATTTTATTTATATTTTTAGAGTTAAAAGGGTTATGAATAATTAATTTAAGATATTTGATTATGATTAATTTTGTATTATTTTTCAATACCATAATTATTATCTTGAGGAATAACAACCTCTTATGTATTCCATAGTGGTATTTTTATAATTTCTTCCCAACAATTTTTTCTTTAGAAATGTTCTTCTTTTAGGGTTTACAGCCCTTTTAATTACCTAGGATTTTTCTTTTAATTTAAAGAAAAATTCTCTTATTTTCCCTTTGAAGCATACCTTTATCTCCTCCTATGATTTTCTATTTCTTTTCACCCAACTTAGAATTTCTCTCCATCTAATTTTTAAATTTTCACTTAGCATAATCTTTCTCTCCCATTATTCTATTGCTAAAATAACAAATTTTCCTAGGATTTTTTGGATAATATTTGGGAAAGCCCAGCAGTGGACTTGACCACCTAAATTTTTTCTAGACTAGTAAGAAGTCTTTTTTAATAATGTGTATTTTCCCATAGTTTCATAACAACATATATATTTATTCATAATATAAAATTTAATTTCATAATCAATTAATTCATATCATATCCCCCACTGACATTTAATTCAACAATAATCACATTAGTTTAAAAATATTCATGCCTTTGAAAAGAAAAGCACAGGGGTATCACAAAATGGTTTGTGCACAAATAGAATGCACCTATTAACCTCGAGACATTTCATTTGTATGTACTATCAATATTATTTCTCTTGGTGTTGTTCATGAAATATAAGCTTTCAAAATTGTATATCTCTCATTTACTACAAAGTGAATGTATGTAGTCATAGAAAAATAAAGTAATTATACATTTTAAAATAAAAATAACGTATGATGTCATCTACATTTAAAAAATAAAAAAAGTATTGTCTAAATAAAAAAATAATGTCCTCGATTAAAATAAAAATGTATAAAAATATATAGTCATATTTAATTAAAAACATTATAAAACATTAATAATATCACTATGGTTCATATTTGTATATTTATGTGGGGTAGATTCTTAGATTGAGCCGTCAGAAATTTCTTCACAGTAGACATGTTTGGATGTCTACCTTGCGAGTCTACAACAAGACCCATCGTCAGGAAAAAGGTCGAGGAAGTGAAACAAAGAAGAAGAGCAATAAATATGAATGGATGGATAAGGGAAGAGAAACAAATGGTTGAAAGAGCAATAAATATGAATGGAGAGATAAGGGAAGAGAAACAAATAGCTGACAAAGAAGAAAGCCATAGAAAATTAATTAATTAATTTTAAAAAGTTTGTCTTTTATATTAATTTGTAATTTTTCATTTTCATTTTCTAATATTTAGTTATGAATATAGATATATTAAATCTAATTCCAGAATTTTAAATTTAATTTAATTATTTTGATTTTTAATTAAATGAGAAAAATCATATCTTATTTATATTTTTAGAGTTAGAAGGGTTATGAATAATTCATTTAAGCTACTTAATTATGATTAATTTTGTATTATTTCTCAATTTAATTCATATTCTTAATTTAATTTTCATTTTTATATAATTATAATAAAAAAAGTTTAATATAATTTATATATGATTAATTTTTTATTTAATTTAATTTTTTTTGTTTATATATCAAATTATTATTTATATTTTTAATATAAATATATAATAGTCTAATTAATTTATATATAATTTGATTTTTAATTAAAAGCGAAAATCTAAATTTTATTTTTAGAAGTAGAACATCACTTCCATATCGGGTTGTGGAGACATTTGGATGGAAAAAATAACTCCACAAATCATTGGCTCATATTATAATACAAGGCAATAATAATTACAAAAATTTCTTGTGATGATAAACTGAAATAATATAACTATCTCATTTTGCATTGGAAGAGGAAGTACTCTTTATAATATTTTTTTCTTAAATAAATTAAATTATGGAAACCCAAATAATATGAAAAATAATAATATGATCATATCGGAGCCATACTACATCTCATTAAAGTACACATTGTTACATCTAACTTTTGACCTCATAATTTAAACTAACAGTGAAAAATAATGTGTAATAAACGATAGAGAGAAATATTGGCATGTTATTGATCCAAATAAACACTAATCACATAAAGATATTGAAACCAAACCACATGTCATTAGACTCTTACATCTTGAGAACATGTGGTTAGAATATAACTACATTCTTACATAGTGTTCCCAATTGATGAAGAGAAGGATTTTGTCCATAGGACATTTTATTGAGGTGTTTTCGTGGAAAGTGGAATGAGATAGAATTATGAATAGAATTAAGAAATACGAATAGGAGGTGTGTTGGGAGAGACTGTGGGGTTAGGACCAATTGGTACCTTACGAAGGTTTGGGTTTAGAAATGTGGTAGTAAAGGGTGGCATTCTAGGAGAGACAGAGGGGTTGGGACCAGTTGGTACCTTACAGAGGCCTAGGTTTAGAAATGTGGTCGGAAGGGGAGGTGTTCCAGCAGAGACTGTGGGGTTGGGAACAGAAGGTACCTTACGAAGGTTTGGTTTTAGAAATGTGGCAATAAAGGGAGGCATTTAAAGAGAGATGATATATTGGTAATGATGCTCCCTTAGAGGTCTACAAACCCTAAAGTTCCTAAACCAAGTCTTGGATTTGGAGAAAAGCTCATAAAAATCACAAAAACCCTAGTTCTGCACTTTTCCTAGCCATTACCTCCGGTACCGCACCTTTTGTAAAGAAAAACTGCGGTACCTACCGCACGTTTTGTGTATTAAAACTGCGGACCCCTGTAAAAGGTAAAATGGAAGAAAAAGTAAGTTCTAGAAGCCCAGCTAGTCGAATATTCTCCCAACTGGAAGCTTCTAGAAGGCGTTATCTAGTTGAAGCTTCACTCCCTCCATTCATGCACCTTTATCCCTTCATTAAAGGAGCCTATCCCTTGGTATTTGGAGCTTAATCCCTTTATGAGAGGAATTATCCCTTCCTTTTTGGAACTGGAACCACTTCCCTTCTACTATAAATTGAAGCCATGGTTCAATCTCAAAGGTAGATGCTGATATATGTAAAACTTCTCTATCCATTTTGTATACACTTAGTACTTTCTTTGTACTTGGTAGCTATGATAGAGAAGGGAATTTCTGAAGAAACATACTCTTTTTGCTAGCTGCGAGAACGATTACATACTCGTAGTTAGGCTGGTTAAAAGAGTTGAAGGGCTTGTCAGACCAAAGGAAAACGCCTGTTCCAGACCCCCGGAAGGACCTGTGCGACATCAAGGCGAACGCGGTTGTAAGAATCCTTCTTTTATTTAAAGATAATACAATAGGATCCTTTTTTCTCAATAAGTTGTTTATGTGTTTACTTAAATGACTTATTTCTTAAATTCCTTGACCATTAAGATAGATTTGTGATTTGTGAATTAGTATATGTTGCAGGTGCTTTTGATTCTCTTCCATGTTTTTGTTTGCAGATCTTTAGAAGTGACTGCTTGGAGCGACGAGAAAGAAGATTTCAACTAGCATTGGATCACAAGTAGGTCCTTTCTTCATCATAGAAAATTCTAAATTACATATAATCTAGAGAAAGTAGTTTACATTTGTCCTGTTTGTTTCTAGCTATCCTTGTGATACTAGGGAGATCTTTCTTGTCCGCAAGAATGATTTGTCTGCCTAACACTACAAGGTTGGGACTAGTTGGTACCTTACGGAGGCTTGGGTTTAGAAGTGGGGCAGCAAGGGGAGACATTCCTGGAGAGACTGTGGGGTTGGGACCAAAAGGTACCTTACGAAGGCTTGGGTTTAGAAATGTGGCAGTAAAGGGAGGCGTTTCAGGGGAGACTGCGGGGTTAGGACCAGTTGGTACATTATGAAGACTTGGGTTTACATATGTGTCAGTAAGGGGATGTGTTCCAAGAGAGACTGTGGGGTTATGGTACCTTACGAAGGCTTGGGTTTAGAAATTTGGAAGTAAAGGGAGGCATTCCAGGAGAGATTGCGGGGTTGGGACCAGTTGGTACCTTACGAAGGCTTGGGTTTAGAAATGTTGCAGCAAGGGGAGGCGTTCCAAGAGAGACTATGGGGTTGGGACCAGAAGGTACCTTACAAAGGCTTGGGTTTAGAAATTTTGCTGTAAAGGGAGGCGTTTCAGGAGAGATTGCGGGATAGGGACCAGTTGGTACCTTATGGAGGCTTGGGTTTAGATATGTGTTAGTAAGAGGAGGCGTTCTAGGAGAAACTGCGGGGTTGAGACTAGTTGGTACCTTATGGAGGCTTGGGTTTAGATATGTGTCAGTAAGAGGAGGCGTTCCAGGAGAGACTGTGGGGTTAGGACCAGTTGGTACCTTACAAAAGCTTGAGTTTAGAAATGTGGCAGTAAAGGAAAGTGTTTTAGGAGTGTTGAGATTCATCAAGATGATGATCCTAGTGAAAATTAAGCACCTACACTAGGTGGGGCCTGCAGGATATTTTTAGGTGTATGTCTATTTTTTAGAATGTTGAGAAAAGTCTATTTATAGCGAGAGTCTATTTATACATGGTTGAGAAAATTATATTTATAGATGAGTTTCTATTTTTATATGCATGGGCGAAGTCTATTTATAGATCGCATGTCTAAAAATAGAATGCATGTCGATTATTATTATCTCTTAATAATAATTAGACAATAAATAATAATCTATTCTCTTGAAGCACTTGATTTCAGTTAACTGATGTGGCAAACAAGTTGACTGAAGGAATTACAAGTTATAAGGTTGGTTGGTGGGACATGCAACTGGACTTCGTTGTAACTGAGTGATACAAAGTTCTAACAGAGTTGGATGTGAAGTTATGTGAGTTGTAAAGTAGTTTAACTCAGTTAAGTGAGTTAAACTTAGTTGCGCTAGTTGTAACTAAAGATACACTAGTGAGAGATTAGTGAATTAAATATTAAATTAATTCACATGGAGTGATCTCACATGCAACTGAAGATTTACTATTGTTAACTACATGCATGTCAGATCTAGTGGATACCCAGTTGAGAGATAGGTGAAAGGA
Organism: Pinus albicaulis; assembly: GCA_034641835.2. Taxonomy (NCBI): domain Eukaryota; kingdom Viridiplantae; phylum Streptophyta; class Pinopsida; order Pinales; family Pinaceae; genus Pinus; species Pinus albicaulis. Next base: position 794,429,747 of record CM076577.1, on the reverse strand, counting down.
ATAGTTTGACTATCTGTTGTGACATTAGTGGGTGCACTCATGCAACCACATACACATTGGAGATGCTAATGAGGATTGCGTAGTCATGGAAAAAAAACATCTCATTCATTCAGGGATTTTGATCAACAAGGATTGCGCAGTGGAGGTAGGTTGTCAGGAGGCAGTATATTGGTGCATGTGTGAGCCAATTTTTGTATGACAGTGTGAAATGATTGTATATTGTACTGAGATCTCTTCGATTAGAGTTTTGTATGAGATTTTTTCATGGTCCATGATATATACATAATATATGATAGTGGGGTTTTTAGCTTTATTCTTTCCTGGTAAAAACATCTGTGTTATGTGTGATTGAATTTTCTTCATGTGTTTGAAATTAGCGATTAAATTTACGCAAATATTTAAGTAGAAAGATTATGTATTTAACATTGGCATATAATTGTTATATCAGGAAAATCCATGCAATAGATAATTGTATTAAAATTTCTACAACTAGATACTGCGGGGTTGGGACAAGTTGGTACTTTACAGAGGTGTTGGTTTAGAGAGCTCGCGATAATGTCCTTCCCATTATTGTTAACACTTCCATCATCATATTCTTGATAGAAACCTTCAATAGTTTGACCATGTGCTACATGGAATAAAACCAAGATTGAACTAAACAACACTATTTTTTTCATCATTGTATTTTTCATCGCCATTTTAATTTCTTGCATAATTAGCTCTGCAAAACAAACACAAAATCATATCATCATATAAATATCAAATAATAATAATGATAACTGAATTACTTAATCATAAAATGTTAAATTGGAAATTTTGATTACTCATGATGATTAAATTGCAGTAAGAAAAACAAAAAATAAGAAGAAGAACTAAAATTTCTGATGACATTTAACTTTAAAAAAAAAAACTAAGCTAAAGGAAGACTTAGGACTTAATAGTAAGGACAAAAACTAAAATTTCATATAGAAATAGTAATTGACGCAAAAGAAAGTATCATGTGTTAACCTCATAAATAGAAATCTCACTATGGTTAATGTTTGGAGATTTCTGTGGGGTATATTCTTAGATTGAGTGTTCGGAAATTTCTTCATAGTAGACAAGTTTGGATGTCTATCTTTCGATTCTACAACAAGCCCCATCGTCAGACAAATCTCAAGGAAGAGAAACAGAGAAGGATAGCAATAAATATGAATGGAGCGATAAGAAAAAAGAAACAAATGGCCGACAAAGAAGAAAGCCATAGAAAAATAAATAAATAATCAATTAATTAAAAAGAGTTTGTCTTTTATATTAATTTGTAATTTTAATTGATTTTAATTTTTCATTTTCATTTTGTAATATTTAATTATGAATATGGATATATTAATTTTAAATTAAATTTAATTGTTTTAATTTTTAAATAAATGGGAAAACTCATATTTTATTTATATTTTTGGAGTTAAAAGGGTTATGAATAATTAATTTAATATATTTTATTATGATTAATTTTGTATTATTTTTCAATTTAATTCAAATTCTTAATTTAATTTTCATTTTTATATAATTACAATAAAAAATTTAATGTAATTTATATATAATTAATTTTATATATAATTTAATTTTTTATTTATATATTAAATTATTATTTATATTTTAAATATAAATATATAATAGAATAATTAATTTATATATAATTTAATTATATATTTAATTTTATTTTTAATTAAAGGTGAAAACCCAAAATTTATTTTTAGATGTAGAAAATCATTTTCATGTTGGGTTGTAGATACATTTGGACGGAAAAAATAACTCTACAAATAGTTGGCTCATATTATAATACAAGTCAATAATAATCACAAAAATGTCTTGGGATGATAAACTAAAATAATACAACTATCCCATTTCGCATTGAAAGAGGAAGTACTCTTTATAATAATTTTTTGTTAAAGTAAATTAATAACATGAAAAATATGAAAAATAATAACATGATTATATTGGATTCATACTACATCTCATTAAAGTAGGCATTGTTACATCTAAGTTTTGACCTCGTAATTTAAACTAACAGTGAAAAATAATGTGTAATAAATGATAGAGAGAAAAATTAGTTTGTTATTGATCCAATAAAAACTAATCACATAAAGATATTGAAACCAAACCACATGTCATTAGAATATTACATCTTGAGAACATGTGGTTAGAACATAACTACATTCTTACATAGGAAATTTTATTGAGGCGTTTTCGTGGAGAGTGGAATGAGATAGAATTACGAATTACGAAGAGAAGGCGTGCTGAGAGAGACTGTGGGGTTTGGACCAATTGCTACCTTACGAAGGCCTGGTTTTAGAAATGTGGTAGTAAAGGGAGGCATTCTAGGAGAGACTGTGGGGTTGGGACCAGTTGGTACCTTACGGTGGCATGGGTTTATAAATGTGGTAGGAAGGGGAGGTGTTCCAGGAGAGACTATGGGGTTGGGATGAGAAGGTACCTTACGAAGGCTTGGGTTGAGAAATGTGGCAGTAAAGGGAGGCATTTCAGGATATATTGTAGGGTTAGGACTAGTTGGTACCTTACGGAGGCCTGGGTTTAGATATGTGTCAGTAAGGGGAGGCGTTCCAGGAGAGACTGTGGGGTTAGGACCAGTTGGTACCTTACGAAGGCTTGGATTTAAAAATGTGGTAGTAAAGGGAGGTGTTCCAGGAGATACTGCAGGGTTGGGACCAATTGGTACCTAATGGAGGCTTGGGTTTAGAAATGTGGCAGCAAGGGCGGGCGTTCCAGGAGAGATAGTGGGGTTGGGACCAGAAGGTATCTTATGAAGGCTTGGGTTTAGAAATATTGTCGTAAAGGGAGGCCTTTCAGGAGAGACTGCGGGGTTGGGACCAGTTGGTACCTTATAGAGGCTTGGGTTTAGATATGTGTCAGTAAGAGGAGGCGTTCCAGGAGAGACTGTGGGGTTAGGACCAGTTGGTACCTTATGAAGGCTTGGTTTTAAAAATGTGGTAGTAAAGGGAGGCGTTCAAGGAGAAACTATAGGGTTGGGACCAGTTGGTACCTTACAGAGGCTTGGGCTTAGAAATGTGGTAGCAAGGGGAGGCGTTCCCAGAGAGACTCTGGGGTGGGGACCAGAAGGTACCTTATGAAGGCTTGGGTCAAGAAATGTGGTAGTAAAGGGAGGCGTTTCAGGAGAGACTATGGGGTTAGGACCAGTTGGTACCTTACGATGGCTTGGGTTTAGATATGTGTCAGTAAGGGGAGGCGTTTCAGGAGAGATTGTGGGGTTAGGACCTGTTGGTACCTTACGAAGGCCTGGGTTTAGTAATGTGGTAATAAAGGGAGGTATTCCAGGAGATATTGCGGGGTTGGGACCAGTTGGTACCTTACGGAGGCTTGGGTTTAGAAATGTGGCAACAAGGGGAGGCATTCCTTGAGAAACTATGGGGTTGGGACCAGAAGGTACCTTACGAAGGCTTAGGTTTAGAAATTTTGTAGTAAAGGGAGGCGTTTCAGGAGAGACTGCAGTGTTGGGACTAGTTGGTACCTTAGGTAGGCTTTGATTTAGATATGTGTCAGTAATAGGAGGTGTCCCAGGAGAGATTGTGGGGTTAGGAGCAGTTGGTACCTTACGAAGGCTTGGGTTTAGAAATGTGGCAGTAAAGGGAGGCGTTTCAGGAGAGACTACGAGGTTGGGACCAGTTGGTACTTTACGAAGGCTTTGGTATAAGGAACTCATAGTAATGTCCTTCTCATTAGTGTTAGCACTTCCACCATCATATTATGGATAGAAAGCTCCAGTAGTTCGACCATGTGCTACAAGTAATAAAACCAAGATTGAACTAAACAACAACAAAAATTTCATCGTTGTATTTTTCATCTCCATTTTAATTTATTGCTTAATTAGCTCTACAAAACAAACACAAAATCATATCATCATATAAATATCAAATAATAATAATGATGACTAAATTACTTAATCAGAAAATGTTAAATTGGAAATTTTCATTACTCCTGATAATTAAATTGTAGTAAGAAAAACAAAAAATAAGGAGAAGAACTAAAATTTCTAATGACATTTAACTTAAAAAGAAAAAAAAACTAAGGTTTGTCGAGATGTGGTGACCCCATTTCCCTAGCGGGCTCTGCGTGTGGAGGTGAAATAGTGAAGAACTACATCCGACAGTTTTGTTGACCAGGAACTGAGCCTAGTAAATATGGAAAGATAAATATCAAAGATGCACGTGATATGCCTTTGTGAACTCTCCTATTCACTATCGCAAAGCTCTCTGGAAGTGTGACACTACATGTCAAAAATAGATCATACATGCAGTGTGCATTTGAGTGTCTCAAACCAATCGTGTTGAACTAGGCCGAAGTAGTACTCCTTCAGACGAAAGAACAATTGACCAAGGTAAAAAGTGGTAAGACTAAAATTTTTAGTTATGGGTCGATTTTGATCACTTTTGTTTTGGAGCGACTTCCATTGATGCAGCCACAACATGTGGTGCTAGGATTAGTTGTTCCTAGAGATACATGGATGCAAAGGTGGGTTGATCTGATGGCTAGACATGCTGGTCAATCATCGATCTCATTTTCCACTGCATCCTTCAGTTGGCTGTGAAGACAAAATATCTTCATAGAGGAGCATCCATATGCAGGGATGGATTTTCCGCGGAGATCCAGATTTGATTTTACCAGTCAGCGCTCACTAGGGTGCTATAGGTAAAATTTTGACCATGTTTTTTCATTTTTTGGGGTTTTTTACATACTTTTGTGTTTTTTGATGTTTCCAAGACTAAACTAAATTTTTTTTATGTATGCAGATGTAGGTATCTTTTAACCAGTGGTTCGTGCAGAGTAGGTGGGAGAACCAGCAGAGAGGACTATTGGAAGAGAAATCCTATAGGATTTGGATTTAGCTGAGACTATTGCTGAGTTGCAGCAGCATGTGGAGGGATTGAATCTTGGGATACCATATGTCCGGATCGATGAGTTACCTATGAGGCTGCAGTGCCATACCATTGGTTTGGCTAGCCGTTGGATGAGGCTATTGTGAATAATAGCTCAAGCAGTGACCTGTTATCATGAGAATCACTAGGTTTACTTAGATTATGCTATGTATATATACATTTTGAGGTTAGGTGACCAACGTGTCTTGGACACAATTTTGTAAAAAACTCGATATAAATATATTTTACTTTCAATGTTTTTCTATGATTATGTGTAATCCTATTCAATTGTATGATGTGAATTGAAAATATATCTTTACATATGTTTCAAATTTCTATTTAACACATAATTCGCCAGTGAATCAACCATAGTGTTAAAGTTTCTAGAAATATGTTGATATTGAATGTAATCAAAATGTTTTTCCAAAAGACAAACTTAAAGGTAAATGCGATGAATTGTTGGATTTCAGACAGTATAGACGTGTTGAAGGCTAGAGAGTGACTTCCTCAACATTAGGGATTCCACCTGGTCAGGAGGTTAGTGCAACTCCTTGCTATTCCTTTTCCATTAAAATGGTGGGTTCGACTGGAGATATAGGGACCAGTTTCCTGTATAAAAATGAGTTTGTAAAACAATGGAATAAAATCCACACGAATGGAGTGATCTATTCTACTGATAAAAGAAATAAAAATAATTCTAACTACTTCCCGGGATGGATCGATTTATATGATTACAAAGTAAGATTTCATTAGTATGAAACAATATAGATCATTTGCATAATAAAATGAATATAAGCACATTAAAGAAACTAAATCAATGCAATTTATTTAGTTGATGAAGAACATTAATCATATAACATCTTTCAAAGTCACTTGTCTAACAGCATATCATTCAATACATTTTATCAATAGTAATAAGAATATATATCATTTAAATGCTTATCAGAAAGAGACAAATAGATAAAAACAAGTTTTCTATAATATGAGAAACATAAAAAATATTAATATGCAAATAATAGTACCTGTTGCATCATAGCTTAGTTCTAAAAAGATAGCCTTTGGGCTCAGACTTTCAATTATATACTTATGTTCAAACAATAGTGTAAGTTCCAAAAGCCACCTTCTCAAAAATCTGGACCCCTTTCTAAATGCATGAAATAGGTTTAAATACTAATTAATATTACAAAAATAGAAGACTTGTGAAGGAAGTCTTCTTAATCTAATATAAACTATAAACTAAAAGCTAGGAAACTAAAATGCAGTAGTTGTAACAGTCTCAAGGTTGTTTCTCGGATCCACGCTCTAACTGTTCTTTGAGCTGGCAAGCTTTGATCATATATTCGAGCTAGGGAGGATGAATTGGCTACATTCTCATCTGGCCCGTGAATATTGCATCATTGAGTGTTGGAAGAAGTTGAACTATTGCATTGGAATGACACCTCATCACTCCCAATTTACTATGTGTCTTGGTCAACAGATATCAGTAAACTTCCATGTTTATCTTTGTCAAGTTTTCTATGTCAAGAGCTTTCCTGCCTGATGTTTCTTGCCAATATTGTTTCAAAAGGCTGACTTCAGGCATAGTGTCTTTTGGAATTTCCTGGATAATATTAGCTTTCAGAAGAGAATATTTAATATGCTCAGAGATGTTAAATGAAAATTTTTTAGCTCTGATAATTTCTAATTTTTCACTTTTCATTTTCATGTCCCAGTCTCCAAATATTATGTCCTTTATTGATTCTTCAGGGCGAGGAAGATCGATCACTCTCCCTTGCACTATGTCTTGCCAATATAGATACTTAGAGAATCCATCATCATTTTCCTCATAATAAATCCTCAAATCATAAATTTGAGTGACTAACTGATCACTTATTTTAATATTCTCTTGAATCTATTGGTATTTTGGATAGAAAGTTGTCTGTTGGTTTACCATCAATGTTTCTATCTCGGTTGCTTCTTTATTTACCTCATTAAGGTATGGATTCTCCTGGAGCTTTTGAATGTTCTGATGTATTTGCTGGACTATTAAATCCTTTTCTTTAATTTCATTCTTGAGTTTGAGTTTTTGACCTTCAAACTAGATTTTCATATTATTAATATTTGATTTAAACTCTTGCTCTATCCTTTGTTTTTCATCGAAGAAAATTTGCTCCATTTGAGTCATTTTCTGATCTTTCTCCATGACTAATGACTCAATATCTATTGCCTTATGAATATTTTCATCTACATAAGCACTTGCAAACTGAGATAATCGACTAAGTTCTTTTCCTGGAGTTGATTGTTTTCCTTTCTAGAGAACTTGCATTGATGTTGTATCCATAGGAATTTCTAGATAATATTCAATTTTTCGCTTCTTCTTTGACCTGGATACAACATATTTATGCTTTAGAATGTCAAATACATCCAAAGGAGGCATTTCTTCAATCTTCAGAATTATTTTTGCTGTTGGAAAAGCAGGGATAATCTCCATGTCTTCGGCTGCTACCATGTCTTCGGCTGCTATTTCTTCTTGTCTCTCCTTTGTACCATTGGTCCTTGGCATCTGATTTTTTTGAATAGCAATTTAAGAAACCTTTGCAGTGAATGAGGTTTCTCAAATTTCTCTTTGATCTTCAGAACCATTTAAATTAGAGGATACTTGTTGAATGCTTGATTCACCTATATGAATTGTTGTTCTTAGAGAATCTTCAGTGGTAAGAGTTTCTAACAAAATAGCGTTCTAATCAGAAAAAGTATGAGCATCAGATAATGCTTTTTTAAAACTTTCCCAGTCTTGGTTAAATCTCTCTTCTTGTGGAACATTTACGATTTTTGGTTCTACCACTGGTACTTGTACCTAAAATGGAGGAATCATAATCAGAACTTGTTCTACTTCTGGCAATTGAATCTGAACTCGAGGAACTTGAATTTGGATTTGTTCTGCTTCTGTCAATTGATTCTGAAATTGAGGAATTGGATTTTGTTCCGGCATTAGCCTGTGGAACATGTAATCTGGTAAATGAGAATTCCTCTGTTCACGAGATTGTTTGAATTTTATTAATTCTTCTGGACGAAATATCACAGTTTCTATTTGCAAAACCCTTGATAATTTTGGAATTGATTCAAACACATCGTCAAATTTATCAGGCTCGCTTGAAAATGCTCGCAGCTTAACTTGATTTTTTATTTCTTTGGCAACACCATATGCATCATAACTTCTGTTGGAAAGAATTTCGAAATTAAAGGGTTTTAATCGATCAATTTCAAGACATGCATGCTTGAAATTTTCGAGAGTATATGACCCACATGTGGTAGGAAAAGTTGGCCAAATTTTCTTTTTGGCTTCTTTCAGAAATTTAGTGAACCTATTACCTACAGTCTGCAAAGTACTTTCTTTGGCCAATAATTTATCTGGTATATATAAAGGTAGAACATGATGGCAAGCATGACTTCAAAAAACTCAGATGTACGTGAAAAAATCCTCACCAAACCATCTTCCTATAGACATGAGATTTCTATTGGATTCATGGGTGATTGTAGAGATTTTCCTTTCGAAGATGATTTGAAAAACTGGGAGCATTACATCATTTCATATTTTAAAGATATGGGAGTGGTATTTTGATTCCCACAGAAATTCTAACTGTACAAAGATGGGGGTTTTAACTTATCTGGTCCATTTCCATCCTAACGATAGAAATTCAGTAGAAAAACAAATAACATCTAGGATAAATGACCTCATATAAAATGGAGTGATTGTATTGGAGGGGAGATTATGATTTTATCTATAGACAATGATAACTATAATCAAATTATCAGACAGAATATTATCCCAATCAATAATATATCCATCAGAGGCTACTTCTATTGGGGGTGTCCAATATTCGTTAAACTTGGTTGCATTTGAAGACCCAAAAAGACAACATATCATTGCAAAAATTTGTGAGAATGGTCCTTTTAAGAGAAACTACTGAGCACATACCCTTATCGTCGTGTTTGTGTCGAATAGGATCATTTCTCCAATCCTTAATCACATTTGCAGGGTTCTCATTCTCTCGCATAAATTCCTAGACAAAATAATATCATACCTTTTCTGGGGTTCAGGCAATTTGTACATTTCCTTCAAATCTGCAGGCCTGGGAGAAATCTTAAAAATTGGAGGTCTTGTCCTCATCCCTCACATCCACAAGCTTTTAAATCAAGCATTCAAGCAAGGGTTCCCTAAACCATGGACTCAAAGCCTCATTATTCCCATTTTTAAAAGTGGGGATACAAATAACCTCTCTAATTATCGGACAATTATGATTAGACCTCTCTTAGCCAAGTTATATGGTATTATTTTGGAAAACAAGATGAGAATATGGCTTGAAAGTGTAGGTAAGTGGGCTAAAGGCCAAGCGGGGTTTATAAGGAAACACTTGACAACAGACCACCTCGTTACGCTTAGGATCATCGTGGAGGAATGTCGTAATGATAAATCCAATCTCTTTTGTTGCTTTGTGGAATTTAGAAAGGCTTTCCATATGGTGCCTAGAAATAACCTATGGATTAGATTAGAAGAGCTAAAGGTTCCTTTCGAGTTGAGAGTTGTCGCTATAAGGTTATACAATAATGTAATTACCAATTTTAAGAGAAATGAGGGGTGGTCGAAAGATATTAAGTGTAATATCAAAGTTAAACAAGGTTGCCCCCTGTCCCCTACACTATTTGGAATTTATAACATCGACAAGCTAGGAGGTTGTTTAGACAAAGCAGGTTGTGTTGGCATGATATTAGCTGGAATAATCATCATCCTTCTTCTTTATGCTGACAATATTGTTCTTCTAGCAAGGTGCCCATCTGATCTTGATAAGAAACTAATACTTCTTAAGGATTTCTACTCTTCCATGGGTATGACTATTAACATTGACAAAACAAAAGTTATGATAATCAAATCCAAGAAGCACACTTAAGCTAATTTTGTGTATGACAATAGCAACTTGGAGGAAGTGTCTTCTTACAAGTACCTAGGAATTGATATTCATAACAAGCTCAACTGGAACTATAACATTGATAAAGTATTGATGAAGGGTGGAAATCTTATTTTTGTCTTGAAAATAATTATAAAGTGACAAATCTTGTGATGTGGGATAAAAATAAGCTCCTCTTTGAAACTTTAGTCACTCCTGTTATCTTGTATGGATGTGAGGTTTGGGGTTGCAGCATCTCTAGACAATCTTGGAGAAAGATTGAGCAAATCCAGAAGCATTTTATAATGTATAACCTCAAAATTAAAAGCAATACACCCTATCCTATTCTCCTTATAGAAGTGGGTCTTTCCCCTATTGAGAGCCTAGGTATGACTAGGCTCCTATTGTTTAAGCTCAAAATCAATAACATGGGAGACCATAGACTTCCTAAGCTAGCTTTAAATTCTAGCCAAAACCACCTGAGGCTCAAACGAGGTTGGTATAAAAATACCAGGGCCTGGTTAAACCATTGGGAGATCAACGAAAATGTTGCATTGCAAAATATTAAAAATATCAAAAATATTGTTACTTCTAAGTTTAAAGAGAAAATGTGGTGTGAGAAACATTTAGAGACTAAAATAAAATTAAGATATTATAAGGAGGTCATCAACCCTAATCTGGAAGATAAAAAGTATCTCTCTGTTTTAACTAGCTCGAAGAAAAAAATTAATATAGCCAAGATAAGAACGAACTCTCATGAGCTTCATAGTGAAATGGGTCATTGGGCAGTTTCTAAAATACCATGGGTGGAAATGATCTTCCATCTCTATGAGAATATGAAAATTGAGGATGAAAATTGTTTCCTCTTAGAGTGCCCTGCGTACACCCACATTAGATCTCAGTTTCATAATCTTTGTTGCAATACTAACCTTCACAGCCTTTTAACATGTCAAAATTATAGTGAGCTCGGGACGCTTCTCTCCAAGCTCTTTGAGCATAGAAGTACAATTTTAAAGAAAACTAAATAATTCGTTTCTTTAGGTATGATAGACCAAAGTTTGGCCTAAGTGGACATTAACCACCACCATCATCATCATCATTATGAATATGCATATATTAAATCTAATTCGAGAATTTCAAATCTAATTTTTTTTTATTTTTTTTTAATTAAACGGGGAAACTCATATTTTATTTTTATTTTTAGAATTAGAAAAGTTATGATTAATTGACTTTAGAAATTTATTTATGATTAAATTTTTATTATTTTGCAATTTAATTCAGATTCTTAATTTAATTTTCATTTTTATATAATTATAGTAAATAAAAGTTTAATTTAATCTATATATCAAATTATTATTTATATTTTTAATATAAAGATATAATAGTCTAATTAATTTATATATAATTTAATTTTATATTTAATTAAATATGAAAACCCAAATTTTATTTTTAAAAGTAGAACATAATTAATGTTAGATAATTAATTGTGATTAATTTTTCTTTATTTTTCAAATCCTTAACTTAATTTAATTTTAATTAATTAGTATATAATAATAGTTTAATTTAATTTATATTTAATTTAATTTTTTATTATGTGAATAATTTTATCTTAAATTTATGTGAATAAAGTAATTAAAAAAATAAAAATAAAATTTGTTTGAGTATCCAAGAGAAAATAAGTAAAAATATATTTGAATCTTTATCATAATAAAGTATTTACTCAAGATGAGTGATTCAAAGTTGCATATTAACTTAATTTAATTTTAATTAATTAGTATATAATAATAGTTTAATTTAATTTATATTTAATTTAATTTTTTATTATGTGAATAATTTTATCTTAAATTTATGTGAATAAAGTAATTAAAAAAATAAAAATAAAATTTGTTTGAGTATCCAAGAGAAAATAAGTAAAAATATATTTGAATCTTTATCATAATAAAGTATTTACTCAAGATGAGTGATTCAAAGTTGCATATAAATAAATAAATTACTTAGTAATAAGAATAAGAGGGAGATTTGTAATTCGTTCAATTTTTATAAAAAAAAATGATATGTGACATTTCAAAAATATTTATAATAAAAATTATTTTATAAGAAGAGAGAGTTGTGTAACTTATTGAATTTTCAATATAATATTGACATGTGGTATTTCAAGTAGAGTTACAATCATTGAAAAATTGTTATGCACACCAACACACATATAGATAGAAAAGTCAATAGTCATACATAAAATATAGTAATTGTCATGCTCAATTAAATAATTTAATGGAAATTATGTGTTATATGTGTGTGAGAGATTAAATCATTTTAAGTAGTATTATTCTTTTACATTTTTCTAGATTTCCATATAGATTTTTTAATTTATTTTGTCTAAAATCTAGTAAATATTTGTTGTGATTGTAATTTTAGGTTACACAACTTACACAATCGAAGTGTCCAAGGGGGTTTAGGTTATGCAACTTACACAATCCAAGTGCCCAAGGAGATTTTGTAAGTTTTTCGCATCAAAAACTCAACTTAAGAAATGAAGAGAGAGAGACCAAACACCAAGAGGTATCAAATATTTTAAAATGAAATAGCATTGATGATTTGTATAGATAAATAGATATAAGAAAACATATTTATTTTAAATATTTCATTTTTATGTGATTATTAAGTTAGTCTAAATATGAATTATTATTTTAATTTATATAAGGAAATAGATCTTAATATATCACTACTATTTATATATTTTATATATTTTACATTAAGAAATTATTAATTATATGTTTTGAACTACACTTATGAATCATTATTTTTTAAATTTATTATATATATAATATGAATCAATCTATTTTATTATTATTTTATAATTGAGGTGATATATTGTTTTATTATTAATATTTTTTGTTTAATGATTTATTATATGGGCAATAAACATTTCTTCTAATTTTAGCCTGCATTTAAATGTTTACACTCATATTTTTATCACTACAACATCATTTCCATATTGGCTTGTAGAGACATTTGGATGGAAAAAATAACTCCACAAATCATTGGCTCATATTATAATACAAGTCAATAATAATTACAAAAATGTCTTGTGATGATAAACTAAAATAATGCAACTATCCCATTTTGCATTGGAAGAGGAAGTACTCATTATAATAATTTTTTTCTTAAAGTGAATTAAATAATGGAAACACAAATAATATGAAAAATAATCACATGATTATATTGGAGCCATACTAAATCTCATTAAAGTAGTCATTGTTACATCTAATATTTGACCTCGCAATTTAAACTAACAGTAAAAAATAATGTGTAATAAACGATAGAGGGAAACATTAGTATGTTATTGATCCAAATAAAAACTAATCACATAAACATATTTAAACCAAACCACATGCCATTAGACTCTTACATCTTGAGAACATGTTGTTCGACCATAACTACATTCTTACATAGTGTTCCCAATTCATGAAGAGAAGGATTTTGTCCATAAGACATTTTATTGAGGTGTTTTCATGGAGAGTGGAATGCGATAGAATTATGAATAGAATTAAGAAATATGAATAGGAGGCGTACCAGGAGAGACTGTGGGGTTAGGACCAGTTGGTACCTTACGAAAGCTTGGGTTTAGAAATGTGGTAGTAAAGGGTGGCATTCCAGGAGAGACAGTGGGGTTGGGACCAATTGGTACCTTACGGAGGCCTGGGTTTAGAAATGTGGTAGGAAGGGGAGTTGTTCCAGCAGAGACTATGGGGTTGGGAACAGAAGGTACCTTATGAAGGCTTGGGTTTAGATATGTGGCAATAAAGGGAGGCGTTTCAGGAGAGACTGCAGGGTTAGGACCAGTTGGTACCTTACGGAGGCTTGGGTTTATATATTGGTTAGTAAGGGGAGGCGTTATAGGAGATACTGTGGGGCTAGGACCATTTGGTACCTAACGAAGGCTTGCGTTTAGAAATTTTTCAGTAAAAGGAGGCGTTCTAAGAGAGATTGCGGGGTTGGGACCAGTTGGTACTTTACGGACGCTTGGATTTAGGAATGGGGAAGCAAGGGGAGGCGTTCCTGAAGAGACTGTGAGGTTGGGAGTAGAAGGTACCTTACGAAGGCTTGGGTTTAGAAATGTGGCAGTAAAGGGAAGCGTTTCAGGAGATTGCAGGGTTAGGACTAGTTGGTATCTTACGAAGGCTTGGGTTTAGATATGTGTCAGTAAGGGGAGGCGTTCTAGGAGATACTATGGGGTTAGGACCAGTTGGTACCTGTTTTATGGTACAACAACCCTCCCCATTTCAAAATTTTAGAATAAATATTACTTTAGAAATAGGTCCCCTTTCCTTTTAGATATAAATAAAAGACTTTAAGGAAATCCGATTATTTTATATAAAACAATAAAAAGATTCGTTGTTTAAAAGTCATACATCGCATATCACATACCACAAATGCATGTGACCCTTCATATTTCTGATCCGATGAACTATCAAGTCTTATATCGCATTGGCACAAAGAATAGAGGTATTCATATTAAAAAGTCCGATGCAATCGCAATCGAAAATTGGTAGGGTCTTAAGGTTTCACTTTTCTTTTGCAAAACTCCGATGCGATGTAACCTATCGCAATTGCATTTCAAAAAAGTTATCCTTCATTCGGCCTATTTCATAAGCTTCGACGCGATACAATTTATCACAATCGCACTTCAAAGAAGCAACATCACATTTACTTGATTTATAAAATCCCGATGCGATAGAACTTATCGCAAATCGCATTTCTAAAAAGATACCCTTCATTCGGTCTATTTCATAAACACCGATGAGATGCGATTCATCGCAATCGCATTTCGTAGGAACAACATCATGTCTAATTCTTTTGTAAAACTCCGATGTGATGGACCCCACCATAATCGCAATTGAAAATCAGCGGAAATCATATACAACTTAATTCCTTTGGGAATGTCCGATGCGACATACTATCATCGCAATAGAAAATCGGCGGAACATATGAGATGATATTTGATTCCCTTTCAAAACCTACGATGCGATGGATAGATAGTATTTGTTTATCGTTTTTTGTGCCGCACATATATTATTTATTAATCACAATTGGAAAATTCAAAAGGAAAGTTTTTCATTAACATTTCAATATCGTCGATCTCCAATTGTACGATAATCATTAATTATAAAATCAAACGAATTATGGCGATCAATTCCAATATGAATGCATGAATGTGACCCTCATGAAGGGCATTTAAGTTTAATATGGGGTTAATCAATTAGAGATCATTGATAAAATATTTTCACACATTTTTTCTTTCAAATTCATTTCTCCTCGCGTCTGAAAGGTTTTTCTCATTTGCAGAGCCATAGAACATCCAACCCTCTCGTTCGTCGAGCGAGTGAAATGATACCAAACAAGAAAATGTCTAAGAAGTTTAAGAAAGCAAGAACTGTTGTTGCCGCAAAGATTACTCCTACTGCCACAGTACCAAAAGAAAAACCAGCCAAAATCAAGCTGGTTACAGATACGGCATGCCAGGGTCTCGGGAAGCTTTCTTGGGAAGAAGTGTACAACTTGATTGAAGCAGAAAAACCCACTGTTACAGAGGTAAAGGAGACATTACCTGATGAAGAAGACTCGGATTCTGATTCTGAGACTCCTCTCAAAGCACTTGAAAATTATTTTGTTCATAGAATTGCGGCTCGGGAAAATATGTCCCCCTATTATGATGTAATACGATGGGTGATAGACAATATCACCATCACAAACAAAACTTTTGTCTCAGCTGCGGGAACAATTTTTGGGTCTTTTAGAGTGGAAGATATCAAAGCGATGTAACATCTCCCAAATCCTCAAAAGGTCTACAACAAAGCTTTCATAGCAGATTTCGCCGCAAGCAATGAAGTTCAATTAGACCTTATTAAGGATTGGAGACGAGCTCCAGAGAAACATAAAAATGAAGCATCAGGTATGTACTCCATGGGGTCTCTTGCACCCCCATATTGCTATGCTGCTGCAATGATGTGTAGACTCTTTGGGAATGACAATTCTGTGATGTTTTCAATTCAGATGGTACCTCTTATTCATGTTGCTGTAAATTCTGAAATTATGGATTGGTCGGTTATCCTTTCTGATAAGATAGCTAATAGAATTTTGGAATATAGAAAGGATAAAGACACTAGGAATACAACTCCTTTTCATTTTTGTGCCTATATCTTAGATGCTCTGTGTTTTAATTCCGATTTCCGTATTTTGGGTTGGAAATGGACTCCACAGGAACCTTTTCCGATCCACATTTACCATAAACTCTTGTGGAAGGTCCATTTTAAAAATCATGTATATAGGATTTGTCACGGCTTTTTGTTACCTGTCTATCAGACCATTTTTAACCAATTTCCTCCCCGACTCTCTAAAAAATCAAAGAATGATATATCCCTAATTGGAAATTGGTTTGGAGAAGAAATTTTTACTTATTTCAGAGTTTTTGGAAGCATTGTGGAACCCCATATCTTACCTCTTTATGTCCCTGACAAACTGTTAGCCCAATAAATTTCTTACCAGTTGACAGAAAGAGGTATGTCAAGATGTTTAAAGAATGCCAAGAAATTGATGTGGCCTACCTTTCCCTTTCATTGTGGAAATTATACTCTGAATGATTTCAAACATGCTGAGAAGGAAGTCATTAAAATAAGAGATCTTAAGCTTGCAACTGTCCCAGGGAGACAGTATGATCCAAATAAAGTAGCTTTCGATTTCACAACTTTGGTTCAAATTGCTAGGTTTGAGCATGAACCTGATGAATTTGATGATTTATTTGTCTCTATTGAGAAATTTCCCAAGTTTATGACTTGGCTAAATCCAAGTTTCAAGTAGAGGATATGAACAAATTTTTGCAGTTCAGAAGTCAGAGATTGCTGAAAGCTCCCCTTGACCAGCTAAGGATTCCTTTGCAAGAAGCTGAAATTATAGAAACAGAACAAAAGAAAAAGGAAGACATAGCTAGCAAGACATAAAAAGAAGTGTCTACAAGCAAGCCTGATGTACACACTGAGAAGGAAAATGAAGCTAGCAAGCTTGATATTGAGACAGAGAAAGAAAATACAGGTACCAAGACCAATATGTAGTCAGAAGAAATAAATACAAATGATAAACCCAATGATCAACTTGAAAGAGAAACAACCACGGAAAGAGTGGTAAATTATGTTGAAATTATTGTTACTCCCCAATTGCTAAGACAATATGAGCAATTTGAACAACAAATTGGAGGACAAAATAATCCTCAAGTTGATAGTTTGAATAATCAAGATATGGAGATTATCCCTGAACATCCATCAGAAGAAATTGTGTTGAAAGTTGAAGAAATCCCTCCTCTGGATATCTTTTATAGTCCTAGGCATAGGGTTGTTGTCAGGAAACAAAGGAAACGAAGGAGGATAGATCAAGATTCACTTTCATCCCCACGGGTTGAATTCATGAATATTTTCTGGAAGAATACTGAGGTAGATCCTTCAGAGGATCTTACCAAATTATCACAATATGCAGGTGCCTACAGTGCAACAACTATAGATAAAGCTGCTGAAGTCAATCAAATGATCAAACAAAAAGACTCACATATAGCAATGCTAGAATAAAAGACAACAAATGATCAACAAAAGATAATGCAGTTGGAGCAGCAGTTAGTAGAAGAAAAACTCGGAGCCAAACAACTGGAAGAATAACTAAGTGTGGAAAAGAAAAAGCTTGATCAACAAGCTTTGAATAAGAAACAACAGTTGTCCCAAGAGGTGTCCAAGTTACAAACCTTGCTGCAAAATGAGAAAACTGCCAAAGCAGAGCAAGGAAAAATATTTCAAGCAAGATTGGATAAATTTAAGGATTATCCTAAAATTGACCAATTTAAAACTAAAGCTCTGGAATCAAATAAGCTATTGTCTCAGTAGTTAGATGATCTCTGTCAAAAGATTGCACAAGCAGAGCCTTTATGTGAAATAAAATCTTCCCTTATTGATGAATCAGTCAGCCTCAGACTTGAATTTGAGAATGCAGATGATAAGATATCCGAGTTTATTTCATGGCAAGACTCAGAAGAAGGAAAGAAAGCAAATCTTCCCAGGATTGAAGAAAGACATAAAGAAATTTTGTTTGTTGAATGGGAAAAATAGTTGATTAAAGAAGAAAAAGCTACATCAAGGGCTAGAGCTATAATGAACAATCTGACACAATTAGTTAATGATAGCTTATATGCTATTAATTTAATTTCAGATTGTATTCCAGGTAAATTACCAAAGGTGAAAGAAACTGATACCAAGTGGAAGTAGGAATTAATCAACAAGAATCAGAAAATCAGCAAAATTCAAGAAATTACATGGGATGTCATGTGGACATATTTAATTAAACCACACAGTCAACAAATGATAATCAAATGCCTTTCAAATGCCATCAATTTCATCATTCTAGAGTTATCCGATGCCACGTACACTGGTCAGTTGCATTCGAAGCTGAGTCATCCAACCGAGGTCAAGGATATGCTCAAAATATGCCATCTCAGCACATTGAATACAGGAGAAAATCAATGAATCTGTTTTATTTTGATATCGCAAGTCTTTTTTAGGATCTCCGATGACAGTTTCTAGCATAAGTTATAGATAATATGTTTTGTTAATTTCCTATTTAAACCCCTTTCATGCATTTAGAAAGGGGTCCTGAATTTGTAATATTTTGGCTTGGATGATACATTTATGTACTCCATTGACTATTTTATTTTTATAAAAGATCACATCATGTGATTTATGGTGAATTATCTTTAAGAATTTCATTTTTGTACCTTGGAGGTTGTTTTACATTAAAGCACAGGCTTTGGATATCGAATTGCATCAAGAAAAATATCTCAATGAATCTGGTATTTCTATCGATTTACTGTTATTTTCTTTATGTAATGAAGTATTCTCTTTGAAATTTGCTATCATTTATATGTGCTTGTTTTCTCAAATATTTCTTTGTCATATCATTTATGAAGATATAGAAATATTTATCTATCATAGTATATGCAAATGATATATAGAATTATGAATGCGATGTGTTATTCTAACTCTGTTTAATTTCTTAAACAGAGTTATCATTATATGATATTGCACATTTCTATTAAATAATAATACATTTTCATGGTTATTTGTTTAATTGAAACAATCTTAAAAGTCGTATTCATACTTAATACCCGGGTTAGTTTTAGAATTATTTGCAAGTTATAATTTAAGTTAGATTAGATTATTTCTATCAGTTAGTTCCATTATTCACCTATACAAACACTCCATTATCAATCCATTCACTATTAGGAAACTGGTCCTATAAATCCAGTGGGAGCCACCACACCAAATGGAAAAGGAGTTGTCTTAAGGTCCAGACTGGGTGGTTTTCCCCAAATGTTTGAAGCAGCGATTTTCGAGGCTTCAAAAGTACCTTACGAAGGCTTAGGTTTAGAAATGTGGTAGTAAAGGGAGGTGTTCCAGGAGAGACTGCAGGGTTGGGACCACTTGGTACCTAACGGAGGCTTGGGTTTAGAAATGTGGCAGCAAGGGGAGGCATTCCAGGAGAGATTGTGGGGTTGGGACCAAAAGGTACCTTACGAAGGCTTGGGTTTAGAAATGTTGCAATAAAGGGAGGCGTTTCAGGAGAGACTGTGGGGTTGGGACCAGTTGGTACCTTACGGAGGCTTGGGTTTAGATATGTGTCAGTAAGAGGAGGCATTCTAGGAGAGACTGTGGGGTTAGGACCAGTTGGTACCTTACGAAGGCTTGGGTTTTGAAATGTGGTAGTAAAGGGAGGCATTCTAGGAGAGACTGCAGGGTTGGGACCAGTTGGTACCTTACAAAGGCTTGGGTTTAGAAATGTGGCAGTAAGGGGAGGCGTTCCTGGAGAGACTGTGGGGTTGGGACCAGAAGGTACCTTACGAAGGCTTGGGTTTAGAAATGTGGTAGTAAAGGGAGGCGTTTCAGGAGAGACTACGGGGTTAGGACCAGTTGGTACCTTACGAAGACTTGGCACAAAATCATATCATAATATAAATATCAAATAATAATAATGATAACTAAATTACTTAAACAAAAAATGCTAAATTGGAAATTTTGATTACTCATGATAATTAAATTACAATAGGAAAAACAAAAAATAAGAAGAAGAACTAAAATTTCCAATAACAATTAACTTTAAAAAAAAAATACTAACTAACATTAAAGAGAAAAACTAAAATTTCATATAAAAATAGTAATGACGCAAAAGAAAGTATCACCTGTTAAGAGAGAACTTAATATTAAGGACAAAAACTAAAATTTCATATGGTATTTAACTGAAAAAAAAGAGTATCACGTATTAATCTTATAAATCGAAATCGCGTACCACATTTCCAATCTAACCTCATAAATATATTTAATGACTACTACAACTATGCGGAGGGGCAGTGTGATAATAATTATGCATGGTTTTAATCACCACTCCGCTGCTTACCACTGGGGGCCCATGCAGCTCTATAGCAGAGGAGGTGTCGAGTATGTGTATAACTTACTTGGAAGAAACTCGAAGTAAAGAAACTCTACTTTAAAAAATTAAAAACAAACTCGAAGTAAAGAACTCTAGTTTAAAAAATTAAAAACATGATAGAAGTACCTTGCTTTTTTTGCTATGTAATTGAGAGGCGGTGGCAGGATTAAACAATTGATGAAGGAGAGTCTGGGAGAGTGCAGACTCTGAGGAAAAAAAAGCTCCAGTTGTGCATTGTAAAACCCAACCCAATGGAGCTCCAATATACCAATGGAGCTCCAATATATAACGTTGCGTAACCTAATTTAGTGGAACCTGTTATTTTGAGCTGGCTAGTGGAACCTATTATTTTGAGCTGGCTAATTGCATGACAACCTTGTTATTTTGAGCTTCCTTGTAAAACCCAATGGAGCTCCAGCTTCATTTGTGCAGAACGATATAATAGGCTAGTTTCTTAATTAGGCCTGGGAATTAATTATAATTCGATAATCTCTCGATTCGTGTATCGCATTACAACGATTCCTAACTTCACTCATTCATTAATCCTTTGTGAAGTCCAACGAAACTTAAAGGTAGAGTTTAAAATGTCAATATTTATAAATTGTTATGGATTATTTATGTGAAATTTGATTACAATTTTTTTATTAATTTGGTTTATTTTAAATTATTATTTGAATTTTGATATTGATGTATTTTAAAAATATATATTATTTTTATTATTTTTTATTATTTAAAATTACATTATTATTTATTTAAAATTTAAAATTTTGAAGAAATTTCTAAATTATATTTTTCAGATTCAAATTTTTTATTATATAATTATTAATATTATAATAAAATTTCAAATATAAATAATTATATTTATTTAAATATATAATTTATGTATTTATATTTTTATTACGCCTTGAAAGGTGTCTTTTTTTGAAAACAACTCTTTTAGCTGCCACTCTGTCCATGTTTAAGCCATTGAATCAAATGTTAGATGATTGAAATTTTTTAGGCCATTAGATCCACACGTAAATAATTTTATATATGTTTTTTATAATGTCAGTTTTATTCTTTTTAATAAGTTTTTTTGTAAAATAGATAAACAATAAATTTTTGGGTACATAAGCATTAAATTTTTATTTTTAATAAAATTTATGTCATAAAATTAAACTCCACACAAACCAATTAATTTCTATTACATGGATAAAGAACAATATTAAAAAAAAGGAAAATAACTATTATATATTTAAATATTACATTTTTGTGTTACTATGCTCTCCAACAAAGTATGATACAAATGTTCTAATGTCATGTTTAACATTTTGCCTATGTCAAATTACACAAAATTAAAAATAAAAGTAAATTCAATAAAAAGATTGACATAATGTAAGGAAAATTTTAACTAGGTCAAAACAAAATAAAAAATAAAAACAATATCACTCATCGAGCTTGAGTCCCATCCTCATTACATCCAACATCATCATAGTACATGCACAATACCTTCAAGAGTTGATATCTCACAAGCATAACTCTACTTAACACAAATTCTTGCTCCCTTGTGCACTATCTTCAGTGCTCTATTTATAAGTCGATGAAGGTAGTTTGACATAAATGAATCATTGAATGGCTTTCCTAAAAATGGATGAAGAGGTTTCCTTGTTCATGGGAATAGGAGGATAAGAGGTTAAATGACTTCAAGGGTTCCAAATTCAAGGTTATGAGATGAGGTGAAAGCTGGAACAACTTCTAGAAGTCACTAAAGGTTGGGAAGATTCCCAGAATCCAATGAACAATTCGCTCCTCGTCGACCAATGCACTCCAAAGTGGGCCTAGATCCTCTGCAACGCGGCCTTGCATGGGTGTAGATGCTCTACAAAGAAATTATAGCTGTATAGGGGTGTGTTGATGGCTCAATGTGGCACTCCAACTAGCATCTAAGCAGTGAAACTTTCATGAAGGAAGACCATCAATGTGCTGACTTGTTTAGGGCATGTAGCAGCCACTTTAGAGTATGATAGACTCTAATGAATATTTATTTTTGTTTTGGGATGATGCCAAAATCGACTTGTAACAACTTCCCCCCAAAGCATGAAGTCAAAAATGATAATGTTGAGTGATTTGCTTTACGACGTGATGACGAGGAACTGAAGTGGACAACGACCTGAATCAATTAAAATACATTACATCATGATATATTTTCATCATGTACATGAATTGTTGAGGGAGACAAATCCCATACTTGGCACATAAACTATCATAACATCATAAATTCATATATAGATATAAACTGTCTACATATATATACACCCATGATAGGATGACCATCTGAATAATGACCATCGTATGGATGATTTGGTACTTCTCTAGAAATCGTCGCCCAGATGGATGAACCTAGATCCAGGGTCTTCTATCTCGTTCACTCGATCACTTAAAGAACGATTCTAACCATGTGAACATGTGATTTGAAGTCGAACATGGGAAGACACCATCTGATTACCAACCAATTATGTGAGTCGTTAATAGACGCGAGAGAAAACATCGTTGATGATAATGGCTCTCAAGGTATTACAATACATTCTCCATGGTGTGAATAGATGATTTGATGTTGAACACCATACAAAGTCTTTCGGTCGAAGGCTTGTGATGTCAACCTGTCGACAGAAGCGAGAAACTTGTCATTGATGTAAGCAAGCTCCAAGGTACTGAAAGGTTTTTTCTGAGTCAACTTCCTGGATGATGAGCTAATGTCGATATGAAGCAACTCATCATGGGAGGGAATTGATGCTTCCCCAATCAACGACATGAAAGGAGAGTAATGATTTTGGAGACAAAATGTGACTAATGAAGCAATGTCAGGGATGGCGGTCATGAAATGAAGGTTTATGAGTATTGCAAAGGATGAGGAATAACTAAGTGACTTCTCTTGAACATATCGGTGACACTGAATGAATTGGAAGCATTTTACCCAAAACCGAAGTGATGGATGGTATGGCAGACCATAAGTATGATAGACTGTCAAGTAGATTACCCAATCCAAAAATCACGGAGATGAAGTGAATAAGTGTCATGTTCAAGAGAAGCTTGCTACCATAAAGTGTTTTATCCCTTTCCAATTTTCCCCAGTCATTGCTGACCAATACCTCTTTATTTTTTAACAAGATTTAGGAGGATAACATATGCTTGATCTATAATTCCACCCTTTAGGTAAATCCATCACTATTTGATGCTTTAACGAGTCTAGTGAAGGTGAAAATCGATCTTTTCATGATGGTAAATTTTGTCGCTATTTGATGATTTAACGAGTCTAACAACAATGAAAACTCGGTCCTTTTTCATATTTAGAGAGTTTGGAAAAGGAACTAAAAGAAAACTCCACAAGTTCTCTTTCGTATAATAGTCCCTCAAATCTGAAAAAGCATAAAATAATACCTGAGAGAACCTCCTAGCCATGTTCAACTAGGGTTTTCCTTCTTCATAGTCATAATTTATCTCAGTCTGTAAAAGGGTTAAACTTATACTGAGTAGATGTCGTTTCAATTCCTTTAACGAGATTGAAAGGACAAGCGCTCGGCAATATTTTCATATTTTGAGAGTGTGAAAAGAGCTGAAACAGAACTCCAGGGGGGGTTCCTTTTTCACATTTAACAAATCTCGAAAAAGAGATAAAAGTGCGCTTTGAATTATTTTTTCATGTTTAAAAAAGCTTGAAAAAAGAGGATAAAAGTATGCTTTGAATTCCTATTTCATGTTTAACAAAGCTTGAAAAAGATATAGAACTGTGCTTTATGGCCAATATCGCATTTCACGATCATGCACAACTAACTCACTATAATTAGCACCAAACCTGCTCAAATAAACATCAAATGGATTAAAAGTACCTGTTTAAAATAGTAAAAATGGGTAAAAACCATAGTCGTTTCATTAAATATGCATAAATTAATCAAAAAGACTTATTAAATTAAGAAATTTCCAAGTCATTTTTACCATTTCACCTTTACCGTTCGAATTTTAGTGCTCTGAGTCTGTTTTTCCCTTGAACTTCAACAGCTGATTGCAACAGATTATTTGGATAATTTCTTGTGTCGTCCAAACCAGGTAGAATATCTTACCCTCCTCTTTATATTAATTTCATTCTTTTTCAGTTTCATGCACATTTATTAGGTTTTTTTGGCCCCTAGGGTAAATATACAACACCTTAGGGCCAACACTCCCTTGAATGTCGAAACGTGTGTTGCATAGAGGCTTGAAAAAGGCCCAGTTCCTCTATAACGCTCTGTCTCTCACTTAGGGGTGTGTTTGGTGCAATTCATAAAGTTGAATATTTGTTTTTGCCCAGAATTTCCATAATTTATTGCATGGAATGAATCCTAACTAAGCCTATGGTGTGATTTTAGACTTTGATCGGATTAGAATGTCGATTACATGGAGAAAAAGAGAACATGAAGAGCAAGATATGGTTTCTATAAATGATCATGGAACTGTGAGAGCCCTCAAAGACTGTGGGTTGCTCAAGTACTTCCGATTGTCAAGGATGAGGCAGCACATGGAACTATTGCAGTTCTTGATTCGTTCATGGGACTCAAAAATACAGGCATTTCACATTGGGGACAAAGGGCTCCCAATATTGGTTGATTACATTTAATTTCTACCAGGTTTTTCAAGACGTGGTGACCCCATTTCCCTAGCAGGCTCCGTGTGTGGAGGTGAAATAGTGAAGGACTACATTCGATAGTTTTGTCGACCAGGAACTGAGCCTAGTAAAGATGGAAAGATAAATATCAAAGATGCATGTGATATGCCTTTGCGAACTCTCCTATTCACTATCGCAAAGCTCTCTGGAAGCGTGACACTACATGTCACGAATAGATCATATATGCAATATGCGCCTGAGTGTCTCAAACCAACCTTGTTGAACTGGGCCTAAGCAGTACTCCTTCAGACAAAAGAACAATTGACCAAGGTAAAAAGTGGTAAGACTAAAAATTTCAGTCATGGGGTCGATTTTGATCACTTTTGTTTTGGATTGATTTCCATTGATGCAACCACAACATGTGACATTGGGATAAGCTAGTCCTAGAGATACACGGATGCAGCGGTGGGTCGAGTTGATGGCTAGACATGCTGGTCAGTCATCGATCTCATTTTCCACTACATCCTTCAGGTGGCTCCGAAGACAAAATATCTTCATACAAGAGCATCCATATGTAGGGATGAATTTTTCGCAGAGATCCAGATCTGATTTTACCAGCCGGCTCTCACTGGGGTGCTATAGGTAAAATGTTGACCATGTTTTTTATTTTTTGGGGTTTTTTTCATATTTTTGTGTTTTTTCATGTTTCCAAGACTAAAATATATTTTTTTATGTATGCAAATGTAGGTATATTTCGACCAGTGGTTCGTGTAGAGTAGGTGGGAGAACCAGCAGAGAGGACTATTGGAAGAGCAATCCTACAAGATTTGGATTTAGCCGAGACTCTTGCTGAGTTGCAGCAGCATGTGGAGGGAATGACTCTTGGGATACCATGTGTCTGTATCAAGGAGTTACCTATGAGGCTGCAATGCCATACCATTGGTGTGGCTAGTCGTTGGATGAGGCTATTGCGAATAATAGCCCAAGCAGTGACCTGCTATCATGAGCATCACTAGGTTTACTTAGATTATGCTATGTCTGTATACATTTTGAGGTCAGATGACCAACGTGTCTTGGACACAATTTTGTAAAAAACTCGATATAAATCTATTTTACTTTCAATGTTTTTCTATGATTATGTGCAATCCTATTCAATTGTATGATGTAAATTGAAAATCTATCTTTACATATGTTGCAAATGTCTATTTAACACATAATTCGCTAGTGAACCAACCAGAGTGTTAATGTTTCTAGAAATAAGTTGATATTGAATGTAATCAAAATGTCTTTCCAAAAGACGAACTCAAAGGAAAATGCGATGAATTGTTGGATTTCAGACAGTATAGATGTGTTGAAGGCTGGAGAGTGACTTCCTCAACATTAGGGATTCCACCCGGTTGGGAGGTTAGTGCAACTCCTTTCTACTCCTTTTCTGTTAAAATGGTGGGTCCAAATGGGGATATGGGGACCATTTTCCCGTATAAAAATGAGTTTGTAAAACAATGGAATAAAATGCACACGAATGGAGTGATCTATTCTACTGATAAAAGAAATAAAACCTATTCTAACTACTTCCTGGGATGGATCTATTTATATGATTACAGAGTAAGATTTCATAAGTATGAAACAATATAGATCATTTGCATACTAAAATGAATATAAGCACATTAAAGAAACTAAATCAATGTAATTGATTTAGTTGATGAAGAACATTAATCATATAACAACTTTCAAAGTCACTTGTCTAACAACATATCATTCAATACATTTTATCAATAGTAATAAGAATATATATCATTTAAATGCTTATCAGAAAGAGACAAATAGATATAAACAAGTTTGCTATAATCTCAGAAACATAAAAAAGATTAATACACAAATAATAGTACCTATTGCATCATAGCTTAGTTCTGAAAAGATAGCCTCTGGGCTCAGACTTTCAATTACATACTTATGTTCAAACAATAGTGTAAGTTCCAAAAGCCACCTTCTCAAAAATCTGGACCCCTTTCTAAATGCATGAAATGGGTTTAAATACTAATTAATATTACAAAAATAGAAGACTTGTGAAAGAAGTCTTCTTAATCTAATCTAAACTATAAACTAAAAGCTATGAAATTAAAATGTAGTAGTTGTAATAATCTCAAGATTGTTTCTTGGATCCACGCTCTAACTGTTCTTTGAGATGGCAAGCTTCAATCATATATTCAAGCTAGGGGGGGATGCATTGGCTGCATTTTCATCTGGCCCGTGAATATTGCATCATTGAGTGTTGGAAGAAGTTGAACTATTGCGTTGTAAATACACCTCAGCAGTGCCAATTGACTGTGTGGCTTCATCAACAGATACCAGTAAACTTCCATGTTTATCTTTGTCAAGTTTTCTATGTCAAGAGCTTTCCTGCTTGATGTTTCTTGCCAATATTGTTTCAAAAGGCTAACTTCAGGCATAGTGTCTTTTGGAATTTCCTGGATAATATTAGCTTGCAGAAGAGAATATTTAATATACTTAGAGATGTTAAATGACAAGTTTTTAGCTCTAATAATATCTAATTCTGCACTTTTCATTTTCATGTCCCAATCTCCAAATATTATGTCCTTTATTTATTCTTCAGGGCGAGGAAGATCGGTCGCTCTCCCTTGCACTGTGTCTTGCCAATATAGATACTTAGAGAATTTATCATCAGTTTCCTCATAATAAATCCTCAAATCATAAATTTGAGTGACTAACTAATCACTTATTTTAATATGCTCTTGAATCTGTTGGTATTTTAGATAGAAATTTGTTTGTTGGTTTACCAACAATGTTTCCGGCTCGGTTGCTTCTTTCTTTAAATCATTAAGGTATGGATTCTCCTGGAGCTTTTGAATGTTCTGCTGTAGTTTTCGGACTATTAAATCCTTTTCTTTAATTTCATTCTCGAGTTTGAGTTTGAGATCTTCAAACTCGATTTTCATATTATTAATATTTGAATGCAACTCCTGCTCTATCCTTTGTTTTTCCTCGAAGAAAATTTTCTCCATTTGAGTCATTTTTTGATCTTTATCCATGACTAATGACTCAATATTTGCTACCTTATGAATAGTTGCATCTACATAAGCAACTGCAAATTGAGATAATCAACTAAGTTCTTTTCCTGGAGTTTATTGTGTTCCTTTCCAGAGAAATTGCATTGATGTTGTGTCCATAGGATTTCTGGAGAATATTCAATTTTTCGCTTCTTCTTTGACCTAGATACAACAACTTTATGCTTTATTCTACTGTAAAATACATCCAAAGGAGGTATTTCTTCAATCTTGAGAATTATTTCTATTGTTGGAAAAGTAGGGATAATCTCCATGTCTTCTGCTATTGTTTTTTCTTGTCTCTCCTTTGTACCATTGTTCCTTGGCATCTGGTTTTTTTGAATAACAATTTAAGAAACCTCTGTAGTGAATGAGATTTCTCAAATTTCTCTTTGATCTTTAGAACCATTTAAATTAGAGGATACTTTTTGAATGCTTGATTCACCTATATGAATTGTTGTTCTTAGAGAATCTTCAGTGGGAAGAGTTTCTAACAAAATAGCATTCTGAACAATAGAAGTATTAGTATCAGATAATGATTTTCAAAACTTTCCCAATCTTGGTTAAATTTCTCTTCTTGTGGAACATTTACGATTTCTGGTTCTACCATTGGTACTTGTACATGAACTGGAGGAATCAGAATTAGAACTTGTTCTGCTTCTGGCACTTGAATCTGAAATTGAGGAACTTGACTTTGAATTTATTCTACTTCTGGCAATTGATTCTGAACCTGAGGAATTGGAGTCTGTTCTGGCATTAGCCTGTGGAACATGTAATCTGGTAAATGAGAATTCCTCTGTTCACGAGATTGTTTGAATTGTATTAATTCTTCTGGATGAAATCTCACAGTTTCTATTTGCAAAACCCTTGAGAATTTTGGAATTGATTCAAACACATCGTCAAATTTATCAGGATCGCTTGAAAATTCTCACAGCTTAACTTGATTTTTTATTTCTTTGGCAACACCATATGCATCATAACTTCTGTTGGACAGAATTAGGAAATTGAAGGGTTTTAATCAATCAATTTCAAGACATGCATGCTTGAAATTGTCGAGAGTATATGACCCACATGTGATAGGAAAAGTTGGCCAAATTGTCTTTTTTTCTTCTTTCAAAAATTTAGTCAACCCATTACCTACGGTCTGATAAGTAGTTTCTTTGGCCAATAATTTATCTGGTATATATAAAGGTAGAACATGATGGCAAGTATGAATTCAAAAAACTCAGATGTACGTGAAAAAATCCTCACAAAACCATCTTCCTATAGACATGAGATTTCTATTGGATTCATGGGTGACTCTAGAGATTTTCCTTTCGAAAATGATTTGAAAAATTGGGAGCATTACATCATTGCATATTTTAAACATATGGGAGTGGTATTTTGATTCCCACAGGAATTCTAATTGTACAAAGATGGGGATTTTAACTTCTCTAGTCCATCTCCATCCTAACGATGGGAATTCAGTAAACAAACAAACAACATCTAGGATAAATGACCTCATATAAAATGGAGTGGTTGTATTGGAGGGAAGATTACAATTTTCTCTATAGACAGTGATACCTATAATCAAATTATTAGACATAATATTATCCCAATCAAGAATATAGCCATCAAAGGCTTCTTCTATTGGGGGTGTCCAATCTTCTTTAAACTTGGTTGTATTTGAAGACCCAAAAAGACGACACATCATTGCAAAAAATTGTGAGAATGGGCCTTTTAAGAGAAACTACTGAGTACATACCCTTATCATCGCATTTATGTCGATTAGGATCATTTCTCCAATCCTTAATCACATTTTCAGGGTGCTCATTCTCTCATATAAATTCCTGGACAAAATAATTATCATATCTTTTCTGGGGTTCAAGAAATTTGTACATTTCCTTCAAATCTCCAGGCCTGGTAGAAATCTTAAAAATTGGAGGTATTTTCCTCATCCCTCACATCCACAAGCTTTTCAATCAAGCAGTCATGCAAGGGTTCCCTAAGCCATGGACTCAAAGCCTCATTATTCCTTTTAAAAGTGGGGATACAAATAACCCCTCGAATTATTGGAAAATTATGATTAGACCTCTGTTAGCCAAGTTATATGGTATTATTTTGGAAAAGAAGATGAGCATATGGCTTGAAAGTGAAGGTAAGAGAGCTAAAGGCCAAGCGGGTTTTAGAAGGAAGCACTCAACAACGGACCACCTCATTACGCTTAGGATCATTGTGGAGGAATGTCGTAATGATAAATCTAATATCTTTTGTTGCTTTGTGGAATTTAGAAAGGCTTTCTATATGGTGCCTAGAAATAACCTATGGAATAGATTAGAAGAGCTAAAGGTTCCTTTTGAGTTGAGAGATGCCGCTACAAGGTTATACGAGAAATAATTTCCAATTTTAAGAGCAATGAGGGGTGATCAAAAGATATTAAGTGTAATATCAGAGTTAAACAAGGTTGCCCCTTGTCCCCTACACTATTTGAAATTTACATCAATAAGCTAGAAGGTTGTTTAGATGAAGCAGGTTGTGCTGGCATGATCTTAGCTGGAATAGTCATCATCCTTCTTCTCTATGCTGATGATATTGTTCTTCTGGCAAGGTGCCCATCTGATCTTGATAAGAAAATAATACTTCTTAAGGATTTATGCTCTACCATGGGTATGACTATTAACATTGACAAAACAAAAGTTATGATAATAAAATCCAAGAAGCACACTTAAGCTAATTTTGTCTATGACAATAGCAACTTGGAGGAAGTGTCTTCTTACAAGTACCTAGGAATTAATATTCATCACAACCTCAACTGGAACTATAACATTGATAAAGGATTAATGAAGGGTGGAAAGCTTATTTTGGTCTTGAAAATAATTGTAAAGCGACAAATCTTGTGATGTGGGATAAAAAGAAGCTCCTCTTTGAAAATTTAGTCACTCCTGTTATCTTGTATGGATGTGAGGTTTTGGGTTGCATCATCTCTAGAGAATATTGGAGAAAGATTGAGTAAATCCAAAAGCGTTTTATAACGTATAACCTCAAAATTAAAAGAAATACACCCTATCATATTCTCCTTATAGAAGTGGGTCTTTCCCCTATCGAGAGCCTAGGTATGACTAGGTTCCTGTTGTATAAGCTCAAAATCAATAACATGGGAGACCATAGAATTCCTAAGCTAGCTTTAAATTCCAGCCAAAACCACTTGAGGCTCAAACGAGGTTGGTATAAAAATACCAGGGCCTCGTTAAACCATTGGGAGATCGAGAAAAATGTTGCATTGCAAAATATTAATAGCATTAAAAATATTGTTACTTCTATTTTTAGAGAGAAAATGTGGTGTGAGAAACATTTAGAGGCTAAAAGAAAATTAAGATATTACTATAAGGAGGTCATCAATGCTACTTTAGAAGATCAAAAGTATCTCTCTGTTTTAACAAGCTCAAAGAAAAAAATTAATATAGCCAAGATAAGAACGAACTCTCATGAGCTCCATAGTGAAACGAGTCGTTGGGCAGTTTCTAAAACGCCATGGGTGGAAAGGACCTGTCATCTCTATGAGAATATGAAAATTGAGGATGAAAATCACTTCCTCTTATAGTGTCTTGCGTACACCCACATTAGATCTCAGTTTCATAATCTTTGTTGCAATACTGACCTTCACAGCTTTTTAACATGTCAAAATTATAGTGAGCTCGGGACACTTCTCTCCAACCTCTTTGAGCATAGAAGTATAATTTTAAAGAAAACTAAATAATTATTTTCTTTAGGTATGATAGACCAAGGTTTGGTCTAAGTGGGCGTTAACCACCATCATCATCATCATTATGAATATGGATATATTAAATCTAATTCGAGAATTTCAATTTTTATTTTTATTTTTATGTTTTTAATTAAATGGGAAAAATCATATTTTTTTTATTTTTAGAATTAGAAAGGTTATGAATAATCAATGTTAAAAAATTAATTATGATTAAATTTTTATTATTTTTTAATTTAATTCACATTCTTAATTTAATTTTCATTTTTATATAATTATAATAAATAAAAGTCTAATTTAATCTATAGATCAAATTATTATTTAAATTTTTAATATAAAGATGTAATAGTCTAATTAATTTATATATAATTTTATTTTATATTTAATTTTATTTTTAATTAAATGTGAAAACCAAAATTTTATTTTTAAAAGTAGAACATAATTAATGATAGATAATTAATTGGGATTAATTTTTCTTTATTTTTCAAATTCTTAAGTTAATTTAATTTTAATTAATTATAATATAATAATAGTTTAATTTAATTTATATTTAATTTGAATTTTTATTATATTTTTTTTTATTTTTTTTGTTTATGTTGTAAAAATATTTCACTTTTTTAGTTGTGGGTGGTCAGTTATGTGGTAAAAATATTTCATTCTTACTCTCATTCATAAATAGAATATTTTCATATTAAGTAAGACAATTTTACCTTAAATTTATGTGAATAAAGTAATTAAAAAGTAAAAAGAAAATTTGTTTTGAGGATCCACTTCATATATATAGCAAGAGAAAAAAACTAAAAATATATTTGAATGTTTATCATAATAAAGTATTTACTCAAGGTGAGTAATTCAAAATTGAATATAAATAAATAAATTTCTTAGTAATAAGAATAAGAGGAAGATTTGTAATTCATTCATTTTTTATAAAAAAAATGATATGTGACATTTCAAAAATATTTATAATAAAAATTATTTTATAAGAAGAGAGAGATGTGTAACTTATTGAATTTTCAATATAATATTAACATGTGGTATTTCATGTAGAGTTACAATCATTGAAAAATTGTTATGGGCACCCACACACATAGATAGAAAAGTCAATAGTCATACATAAAATATAGTAATTTTCATGCTCAATTAAATACTTTAATGGCAATTATGGACTATATGTGTGAGAGAGATTAAATAATTTTAAGTAGTATCATTCTTTTACATTTTGCTAGATTTTCATATATGTTTTTCAATTTATTTTGTTTAAAATCTAGTAAATATTTGTTGCTATTGTAAGTGAGTGCCCAAGAGAGAGACCAAACACCAAGAGGGATCAAATATTTTGAAACGCAATAGCATTGATGATATGTATAGATAAATTGATAGATAGATATAAGAAAGCGTATTTATTTTAAATATTTAATTTTTATATGGTTATTAATTTAATTATGAATTATTATTTTATTTTATATAAAGAAATAGATTTTAATTTATAACTACTATTTATATATTTTTATATATTTTACATTAAGAAATTATTAATTATGTGTTTTGAACTACATTTATGAATCATTATTATTTAAATCTACTATATATATAATATGAATCAACTTTTTTTTATTTTTATAATTGAGGTGATATAATGTTTTATTATTAATATTTTTTTATTTAATGATTTATTTTATTAGTAATAAACATCTCTTCTATATTTAGTCTACATTTAAATGTTTATACAAATTTTTTATCACTACAACATCATTTCCATATTGGGTTGTGGAGACATTTGGATGGAAAAGCTGACTCCACAAATAATTGGCTCATACTATAATACAAGTCAATAATAATTACAAAAATGTCTTGTGATGATAAACTAAAATAATACAACTATCCCATTTTGCATTGGAAGAGGAAGTACTCTTTATAATAATTTTTTCTTAAAGTGAATTAAATTATGGAAACAAAAATAATATTAACATGATTATATTGGAGCCATACTACATCTCATTAAAGTAGCCATTGTTACATCTAACTTTTGACCTCGTTTTAAACTAACAGTGAAAACTAATATGTAATAAACGATAGAGAGAAACATTGGTATGTTATTGATCCAAATAAAAACTAATCACATAAACATATTGAAACCAAACCACATGTCATTATACTCTTACATCTTGAGAACATGTGGTTAGAACATTACATTCTTACATAGTGTTCCTAATTGATGAAGACAAGGATTTTGTCCATAGGACATTTTATTGAGGCGTTTTCGTGGAGAGTGGAATGAGATAGAATTATGAATAGAATTAAGAAGTAGGAATAGGAGGCGTGTCGGGAGAGAGAGTGGGGTTAGGACTAGTTGGTACCTTACAAAGGCTTGGGTTTAGAAATGTGGTAGTAAAGGGAGGTGTTCTAGGAGAGACTGCAAGGTTGGGACCAGTTGGTACCTTACGAAGGCTTGGGTTTAGAAATGTGGTAGCAAGGGGAGGCGTTCCAGGAGAGACTGTGGGGTTGGGACCAGAAGGTACCTTACGAAGGCTTGGGTTTAGAAATGTTGTATTAATGGGAGGCATTTCAGGAGAGACTGCGGGGTTGGGACTAGTTGGTACCTTAGGGAGGCTTGGGTTTAGATATGTGTCAGTAAGAAGAGGTGTTCCAGGAGAGACTATGGGGTTAGTACCATTTGGTACCTTACAAAGGCTTGGGTTTAGAAATGTGGTAGTAAAGGGAGGCGTTCCAGGAGAGACTACATGGTTGGGACCAGTTGGTACATTACGAAGGCTTGGGTTTAGAAATGTGGCAGCAAGGGGAGGCGTTCCCGGAGAGACTGTGGGGTTGGGCCCAGAAGGTACCTTACGAAGGCTTGGGTTTAGAAATGTGGCAGTAAAGGGAGGTGTTTCAGGAGAGACTGCAGGGTTAGGACCAGTTGGTACCTTACGAGGGCATGGGTTTAGATATGTCTCAGTAAGGGGAGGCATTCAGGAGAGACTATGGGGTTAGGACCTGTTGGTACCTTACGAAGGCTTGGGTTTAGAAATGTGGTAGTAAAGGGAGGTGTTCCGGGAGAGACTACAGGGTTGGGACTAGTTGGTACCTTATGGAGGCTTAGGTTTAGAAATGTGGTAGCAAGGGGAGGTGTTCCAGGAGAGACTCTGGGGTTGGGACGAGAAGGTACCTTACGAAGGCTTGGGTTTAGAAATGTTGTAGTAAAGGGTGGTGTTTTAGGAGAGAGGGGTTGGGACCATTTGGTACCTTACGGAGGCCTGGGTTTAGATATGTGTCAGTAAGAGGAGGCGTTCCAGGAGAGACTGTGGGGTTAGGACCAGTTGGTACCTTACGAAGGCTTGGGTTTAGAAATGTGGCAGTAAAGAGAGGCGTTTCAAGAGAGACTACGGGGTCGGGACTAGTTGGTACCTTACGGAGGCTTTGGTTTAGAGAACTCACGATAATGTTCTTCTCATTATTGTTAACACTTCTATCATCATATTTTGGATAGAAACCTCGAGTAGTTCGACCATGTGCTACATGGAATAAAACCAATATTAAACTAAACAACAAAAAATTCTTCATCATTGTATTTTCCATCTCCATTTTAATTTCTTGTATAATTAGCTCTACAAAACAAACACAAAATCATATCATCATATAAATATCAAATAATAACAATGATAATAATGATAACTAAATTACTTAATAAAAAAATGTTAAACTGGAAATTTTGATTACTAGTGATAATTAAATTGGACTAAGAAAAACAAAAAATAAAAAGAAGAACTAAAATTTCTAATTTCTAATGACATTTAACTTTTAAAAAAAAAAACTAAGCTAAACGAGAACTTAGGACTTAACATTAGGAACAAAACCCAAAATTTCATATAGTAATCGACGCAAAAGAAAGTATCACATGTTAACGGAGGACTTAATATTAAGGACAAAAGATAAAATTTCCTATGGTAATTAACGCAAAAGAAAGTATCACGTGTTAACCTCATAAAAATATTTCATGACACGTCTTGGAACACAACTGATTTCATGACTACAACAGCTATGCGGGAGGGACAGCATGATAATAATTATGCATGGTTTTAATCACCACTCAGCGGCTTACCACTGGGGGCCCATGTAACTCTATAGCAGAGGAGGTGTCGGGTATGCGTATAATTTACTTGGAAGAAACATGAAATGGAGAACCTCTAGTTTAAAAAATTAAAAACAAACTCGGAGTAAAGAAACTCTAGTTTAAAAAATTAAAAACATGATAGAAGTACCTTGTTTTTTTTACTGTGTAATTGAGAGGCGGTGGCAGGATTAAACGATTGATGAAGGAGAGCCTGGGAGAGTGCAAACTCCAAGGAAAAAAAACTTCAATTGTGCATTGTAAAACCCAAACCAATGGAGTTCCAATATATAACGTTGCGTAACCCAATTTAGCGGAACCTGTTATTTTGAGCTAGCTAGTTGCATGACAACTTTGTTATTTTGAGTTGGCCTATTTTGATTTTTTTTTTTTAAACAGTTTTTTGGCTGCTATTGTGTTTATGTTTAAGTCATTGGATCAAATGTTAGATGATTGAAATGTTTTAGGCAATTATATATGTTTTTTATAATGTTAGTTTTTTTCTTTTTAATAAGTTCCATTGAATTTAGGTTTTTGTGATTTTTTAGTTAAAATATTGTTATTAAAAATTTGTTAGATTTTAACCTCAATTTTTTTACTAGAATTGAAATTAATAACTTAATAAAACTGGATTTTACATAAATTAGTTTAATGAATAATTTTTTTTGTAAAATAGATAAACATTAGATTTTTGGGTACATAAGCATTAAATTTTTATTTTTAATAAAAATTATATCATAAAATTAAACTCCATGCAAACCAATTAATTTCTATTACATGGATAAAAAACAATATAAAAAAAGGAAAATAACTATTTATATATTTAAATATTACATTTTTGTGTTACTATGCTCTCCAATAAATGTTGATAGAAATGTTGTAATGTCATGTTTAACATTTTGATTATGTCAAATTACACAAAATTAAAAATAAAAGTAAATTAAATAAAAAGATTGACATAATGCAATGAAATTTTTAATTAAGTCAAAATACAATAAAATGTAAAAATAATATCATTCATCCAGCTTGAGTCCCTTCATCATTACATCCAACATCAACAATCCAACATCATCACAGTACATGCATAATACCTTCAAGAGTTTATATCTCACCAACATAAGTCTACTTAACACAACGTCTTGCTCCCTTGTGCACTATGTTCAGTGATCTATTTATAAGTAGAGGAAGGTAGTTTGACATAAATAACTCATTGAATGGCTTTCCTAAAAATGGATGAAGAGGTTTCCTTGTTCATGGGAATAGGAGGATAAGAGGTTTAATGACTTCATGGGTTCCAAATTCTAGGTTATCAGATGAGGTGAAAGCTGGAACAACTTCTAGAAGTCACTAGAGGTTGGGAAGATTCTTGGAATCCAATGAACAATTCGCTCCTAGTCGACCAACACACTCCAAAGTGGACCTAGATCTTTTGCAACACAGCCTTGCAAGGGAGTAGATGCTCTGCAAAGCAGTTATAACTGTATAGGGGTGCATTGGTGGCTCAATGGGGCACTTCAACTGTCATTTAAGAAGTGAAACTTTCATGAAGGAATACCACCAATGTGATGACTTGTTTAGGGCATGTAGCAACCAATTTATAGTATGATAGACCCTAATGAATATTGATCTATGTTTTGGGATGATGTCCAAATCGACCTGTAACAGCTTCCCCTAAAGCATGAGGTCAAAAATGATAATTTTGAGTGGTTTTCCTTACAACGTGATGAGGAGGAATTGAAGCGGAAATTGACCTGCAACAATTACAATACATTACATCATGATATTTGTTCATATTGTACATGAATTGATGAGGGAGGCATATCCCATACTCAGCACATAAACTATCATAACATCAGAAAATCATCTACAAATATAAATTGTCTACAGATATAGACCCATGATAGGATGACCATCTGAATAATGACCATCGTACAGATGATTTCATACTTCTCCTGAAATCACAACCCGGATGGATGAAAATAGATTCGAGGTCTTATATCTCGTTCACTCGATCACTTAAAGTACGAGTCTAACCATGTGAATATGTGATCTAAAGTTGAACATGGGAAGACACCATCTGATTACCAGCCAATTATGTGAGTCGTTAAAAAATGCAAGAGAAACCACCGTTGATGATAATGGCTCTCAAGGTACTGCAGTACATTTCGCATGGTGTAAATAGATGATTTGATGTCGAAAACCATACAAATTATTTCAATGGAAGGCCTGTGATGTCAACCTGTCACCGGAAGCGATAAACTTATATTTGATGTAATTAAGCTCCATGGTACCGAAAGTTTGTTTCTAAGTCAACTTCCTGGATGATGAGCTGATGTTGACAGAAAGTGACTCATCGTAGGAGGGAATTTATGCTTCCCCCATCAACGACATGAAATGAGAGTAATGATTTTAGAGACAGAATGTGACTGATGAAGCAATGTCAGGGATGGCAGTCATGAAATGAAGGCTTATGAGTATTGCAAAGGAGGAGGAATAACTGAGTGACTTCTCTTTAACATATCGTTGACACTGAATGAATTGGAAGCATTTTACCCAAAACCGAAGTGATGGATGGTATGATAGACCATAAGTATGATAGACTGTCAAGTAGATTACCCAACCCAAAAACCACAGAGATGAAGTGAATAAGTGTTATGTTCAAGAGAAGTTTGCTACCATAAAGTGTTTATCCCTTTCCAATTTTCCCCAATCATTTTTTACCAACACCTCTTTAATTTTTAACAAGCTTGAGGAGGATAACATATGCCTGATGTATAATTCCACCCTTCGGGTGAACGCATTGCTATTTTATGCTTTAACGAGTCTAGCGAAGGCAAAACTCGATCTTGTCATGATGGAAAAGTCCGTCGCTATTTGATGCATTAACGAGTCTAACGACCGTGAAAACTCGGTCCATGATCGGTCCTTTTTCATGTTTAGAGAGTTTAGAAGAGGGAATAAAAGAAAACTCCACAAGTTCTTTTTCGTATAATAGTCCCTCAAATCCAAAATAGCGCAAAATAATACCTAAGAGAACCTCCTAGCCATGTTTGACCAGGATTTTCCTTCTTCGTAATAATAATCTATCTTAGTCCGGAAAATGGTTAAAATTAAACTGAGTAGATGTCGTTTCAATTCCTTTAATGAGCTCGAAAGGACAAGCGCTCGAAAATATTTTCATATTTTGAGAGTCTGAAAAGAGCTGAAAGAGAACTCCAAGGGGGTTCCTTTTTCGTATTTAACAAAGCTCAAAAAATTGATAAAGGTGCGCTTTGAATTATTCTTTCATGTTTAATGAAGCTCGAAAAAAGAGGATAAAAGTATGCTTTGAATTCCTTTTTCATGTTTAACAAAGCTTGAAAAGGAGATAAAATTGTGCTTTGTGGTCAATATCGCATTTCATGATCATGCATGACTAACTCACTATAATCAGCTGCAAACCTGCTCAAAGAAACATCAAATGGATTAACAATACCTTTTTAAAAACCATAGTTGTTTCATTAAATATGCATAAATTAACCAAAAAGACTATTAAATTAAGAAACTACCAAGTCATTTTTACCATTTGAATTTTATTGCTTTGAGCCCTTTTTTCCCTTGAACTTCAGCAGTTGATTGCGACAAATTTTGTGGATCATTTATCATGTCATCTGGACCAGGTAGAAGATCTTACCCTCGTCTTCCTATTAATTGCATTAATTTTCAATTTCATGCACATTTTTTAGGTTTTTGGGTCCCCTAGGGTAAATACACAATGCCCCAAGTCCAACGCTCCCTTAAAAGTCGAAAAGTGCATTGCAAAGAGGCTCTAAAGAGGACTAGTTCCTCTACAACACTCTTTCTCTCACTCAGGGGTGTGTTGGGTGCAATTCAAAAATTTTAATCTTTGTTTCTGCCCAAAATTTCCCTAATTTTTTGCATGGAATGGATCCTAAATAAGCCTATGGTGTGATTTCAGACTTTGATCGGATAAGAATGTCGATAACATGAAGAAAAAAAGAACATGAAGAACAATATATGGTTTCCCTAAATGATCCTGGCACTGTGAGAGCCCTCAGAGACAGTGTGTTTCTCAAGTACTTTCGATTGTCAGAGATGAGAAAACATATGGAACTATTGCAGTTCTTGATCTGTTCATGGGAACCAATAATATGGAAATTTCACATTAGGGACAAAGTGCTCCCAATATTGGTTGATGACATTTACTTTCTAACAGGTTTTTCGAGACGTGGTGCCCCCATTTCCCTTGCGAGCTTTGTGCGTGGAGGTGAAACAGTAAAGGACTACATCCGATAGTTGTCGACCAAGAATTGAGCCTAGTAAAGATGGAAAGATAAAGATCAAAGATGTGTGTAATATGCCCTTGTGAACTCTCCTATAGAAATATTCTTCTTTTTAATTTTTTAGAGAGGTTCATTCTATAGCATAGTATTATGAGGGAGATATGTAATTCATTCCATGCCCAACCTCTAGTTTACACTTTACCTTTTAAAATAAAAATAAAGTATGATGTTCATCTACATTCTATAAATAAAAAAGAAAAAGTATTCTCTAAATAAAAAAGATAATGTTCACTATAAATGAAAATAAAAATGTATATAAATATATAATCAACTTTAATTAAAAGCATTATAAAACACTAATAATCTCACTATGGTTAATGTTTGTAGATTTCTATGGGGTATATTCTTAGATTGAGTGGTCAGAAATTGCTTCATAGTAGACATTTTGGATTTCTACCTTTCCAGTCTACAACAAGACCCATTGTCAGGACAAAGGTCGAGGAAGATAAACATAGAAGGAGAGCAATAAATATGAATGGAGGGATAAGGGCAGAGAAAAAGTTATGAATAAAGAGATAAGGGAAGAAAAAAATGGCTGACGAGAAGAATGCCATAGAAAAATAATTAATTAATTAATTAATTAAAAAACGTTTGTCCTTTATATTAATCTGTAATTTTAATTTATTGTAATTTTTCATTTTCATTTTAATTTTGTAATATTTAATTATGAATATGGATATATTAAATCTAATTCCAGAATTTTAAATTTAATTTAAATATTTTAATTTTTTATTAAATGGGAAAACTCATATTTTATTTATATTTTTTGAGTTAGAAGGTGTATGAATAATTAATTTAAGATATTTGATTATGATTAATTTTGTATTATTTTGCAATTTAATTCAAATTATTAAATTAATTTAATTTAACATTGGCTCCCAAAAGGCATTCGAAGTGCAATCCTTATCCTAATCCTTCACCAATAGTTAATGACCCTAAGAGGTTATTGAGAAAGAAGAGGTCACAGTCCAAGAAGTTAAAAAGGGTACACCTCCACTTGTAAGATCCACCTCTTTGCCTGCAAGGTTGGTTTCTCTTGAATATTTATCTTTTGACCTCAAATTTGAGTAATCTTTATTAAAGTATAAGTTACAATCTTTCTTCTCGGAAGTAGTTTTTGATCCCATTAAAGTTGAAACATATTTTCCATTTTCTGAGTCTTCATCTTTTGAGGGTGATAGTAAGGTCTTATCATATTTTTACATACTTCAGAGCTTGGTTGATCAGTTCCAACTAACCTCTAAAAGGTCTTTATCTAGTACCAACAAGAGACATTGTTTGGTGTTATATCTACTATTACACCTCATCACACAACTGCTCCACCATCCTCCACTGTCAATCCATCACTTCCTCAGCAATCATCTCCTCATTCAACACCTCCCATTGTGATTTCTATACAACCTTCTATAGTAGTCATGGCAAGATTTTCTCCTTTAAATTTACCATCACAACTTATTGTTTTGCCTCAGAATTATGGCCAAATATTTCATTTGTTTGATGGGACAACAAAGATCATTGCTTAAAAACATATAATTAAAGTGATTGATTTTATTGATCTTGAAGAAATTGATAATGATGATTCTAAAATGCACATAATAGCACAAATTTTTTTAGGGGAAGTTAATAAATGGTTTCGTTCCCTAACAGCTACTTCCATAGCTAATCCAAAACAATTATTAGATCTATTCCTAGCAAAGTGGGAAGAGAAAAATAACCCTCTCCAAATTTTGGCTGAGTATAATTCTTTGAAGTGAAATACTAATGAATCTATGCAAGATTTCAGAACCAAATTCAATAGGATATATGGTTCTATCCCGGAAACCATTAAGCCTCCTCTTGGCCTTGCGCTTCTTCATTATCCAAATTATTTTGATATGGATATGGTCTACCAATTGAGGGAGAGATTTTTCCATATAAGGTTTTCCATATATAGATTTCTTTTTTTATAAACATCTGAA
Organism: Pinus albicaulis; assembly: GCA_034641835.2. Taxonomy (NCBI): domain Eukaryota; kingdom Viridiplantae; phylum Streptophyta; class Pinopsida; order Pinales; family Pinaceae; genus Pinus; species Pinus albicaulis. The sequence goes on along the minus strand of CM076577.1, from coordinate 794,387,545 downwards.
TGAGGTAGGATTTATGTAAATCTTTACATTACTATATAACTATTATACCATTCCTACCTCTTTATTCTTACTATAAAAATAGGCGTAAGTGTGCATATCCCTTTTTTTTTAACCAAGGGATATTACATGTCCATTTTTATCTAATCAAGGGGTTGATATATATACATTTAAATCATTTTTAATGTATGGTGGAATAAAAATTAATACCATATTACATTTGATTTAATAAACCATGCACATACTCTTATGAAAACTAAGGTGTTAAGGATTTGGCACCCATTTGACTATTCCACATATCACATATACCATGGGCTAATGCACCCTATTCAGATGATAAGAATCTTCAATGGTGGGGATGATTCAATAAAATACAATGGACATTGCTAATGATTATTGAAATGACTAGGCTTGAGGTCTTTCCTTTGATCATTCTCCTTTTTTCTTCTTTCCTTCACCGACAGGGTTTTGTTTTGTAGATGTTTCAAACCTCAATCTACATCAAGATAGACATGTTCCTTTTGAATTTGATACATTTGGGTCTATTTTTTCTTACATTTTTTTGGATACTTCCTCCTCCATGCAACCAAGTGCGATAAATTTAAGAAGTAAAACATTATCTCGTTTCTCTGTGTATCTCGACGATGTTTTTAAGTTGATTTTTTTGTTTACGCTATAATAGCTTTCTAACCTTGTATTGCATTTTATTTCTTGCAAGGTAAATGACGTTTAGAGTTCTCAACATATGTGGAACCATTTAATCTTGGGTTTTATACACTTTTTGGATATATTTCTTTTACTTCCATGGAGGTTGAGGGTCTTAACCAGACATTTGGCTCTCAAGTAATTTCCTTGGTGCCTTCCCATAATTTATAAATCTAATATTTTGAATTTTTTTCTTAACTTGTTTCTTTCTCTTAAAAACAACGTCCTCATTTTTATCACTCTTATTATCAGGTTTTGGTAAGGAAATGGACAACCTCCTCTCGTGTTTTTCCATGCAAAATACAAGTAATCTCTATTCTTCTCTTTGCAATTTTCATTTGTTTTTGTGGCTTCTTATTGAGATGCTAATCCCCTCTCTGCTTAATATAAATTTCCCTTATCTATACATTTTTTTTATTTCAGCATCCTTTGGGTTTTCTTGTAACAAATTTATCCTATTCTTTAGATTTATGGATATGACTTAATGCATGGCTAGAGTTTCATTACTTTACTGTAATATTATTAAGGGTGTTTAACCCCCTCACCAGGGTCCAATATTACCCTGATTATTTACACTAAAGATTACAATTGATTTTTCGACTCTTAATACACTTATTCTCCTTGTTTTGATTTTATTTTATTACATTAACCTTATTAAGATGATTAACACAAATGCATTGTTCATAATAGCTAATCTTGGTGGATTCCCTACAATCCATCATTCTCGGGTATACACAACTTCCTCAGTTATTTATTTTAATTACAAACAGTCTAGTGTGTAGGTTTTAACCCTGTACAGAAATTATGTGCAAATGAATCTTAAAAACAGAAAATAAATGATAACGAGAGAACAAAAAATAAAATAGATATACAAAGATATTTTCCCCTAGATCCCAAACCGGGACTACGAGCTTGGTTTTTCATTATGTTCCTTTTACTGTTACAACGCATATATATACATGTCGAAGCATTCATAAACATCTATTCATTAACTCTGGATTAGAACATAACCATAGTTCCCTTGACCAGATCTAAAAAATACCAAGGGACAAAAACCATCATGCCCCAAAACCATGTGAAAAAACATGCACAAAACCATGGGTGGGTCCATCCATCGAAAAATAAGGTCCAAAAAATCGCGTGTGACTAATCATGGAAAGAATATAATACAAACCCAACATAATATATCCTCGAATTTTTCTTGGTTAACTTAATATAAGTATGGACAATTTTCACACTAACTATTTTTCATTGTATGAATTGGAAAAATGGGTCGTGTAAGACTTTACCTTTGACCACTTATTTTTACCAGTTGGAACCTGTGCATTGGTTCAATTTCCTTGTTTAATTTACTGGTTATAACGCTTTGGTGAAATGGTAATTTGATAGTAGTTAAGCCTTTAATTTCATAATTGGAATATTTCTTGAATTTCTTATGATAAATGGTACTCGGAAGAAACCCTTCATGGTTCTTATACTTGAAGTTAATAGAAAACTAGATTCAACCCCTCACTCTATGTATTGGACTAATAGAATTTTTCTACAATGGAATGTTTTATTTTTTTTAGTTCTCAAAATACTTAAAGTATAGGATTACATTCACCTTCTTTTTATAATTGTTTTCATTGTATGTCAATGGAACAAATACAATTTTGTACTACATTTATTTTAATCAAGTATAGATTTCTAGAGGGTTACTTTTAGTATGAAATAGTATCATTAGCTATTTGATTAAATTCAACAATGCAACAACTTTTGTGCATATTATTTCTAGATAATATTTAGTATATTCCAATAGATTTAGTGCTAAGTGAAAATGCACTTCTATTATTTTAATGATTATTTCTCTCTCTATTGTCCTTGACAAAATCAAAGAAATTCATGCAACATTATATAATTCCCTTTACTTATACATGTTATGCCTAATTTTGTCTTTCCAAAGGAATAAACACTCATATTGTCATATAGATTCTTAGATACTAATATTTATATTCTTTAAATTCCATTTCTCGATAAGAAAGAAACCCTCATTTTTTTCCTAGAATTATTTACATAATGAAGTTTTCTCCATTTAAATTCATCATTTTTTTGGTATATGATGTATAGTTATAAACATTACATGGATCTGAAGTGGTTGTGACCATCATTTTGGTTTGTATCGATGCATCAACATGACCCATAAATGGTCCTTAACTCCTATTTGACCAACTTATTAGGTTGATGTTATAATATAAGAATTGGCTATGTGTTGGTCAGTTTCATTCATGACAATGTGAGACAATTAGCCTAGTACTGGAGGGCTCTTGCGAGAAGTGTTTTGTATGCAATTGTTTCATTATGCATGTTAAATATACAATAAAATATAGTGGGGCTTTTAGCTGTAAGGTTCCCTGGAAAATTATCTATGTTGTGGGTTGGTTGATTCTTCTTTGCTTCATGTGATTGGAAATTGTGTTTTTAATTCCGCAAAATATTTGTAGAAGCGATTCAGTATTTAACTTTAGTACATTTTTAGATCGGGTGAATCCAAGATATACATGCATGTTGTATAATTTATACATGGTATGAGAGCACAAGAAATTGCAGAAGTGAAGGAGGAGTTGAGTTTGTGACTGGATAGAATTTGAATTTGCAGAAAGACTTTCTTGGTGCTATACCTGATTCAAGATCGAAATGGATTTCAATGGCTTGATTTTGGAGTATGCACTCGAGGGCAGCTCAAAATGTATTGATTGGAAGGATAGGATGGAGGCAGTACTTGAAGACAATGGCTTGAAGTAATTCATTGAAAATGATGTTCCTAAACCCATTGCGACAGATGCTGCAAATCTTGATGCATGGAAAAATAAAGTGGCAAAGGCGAGGAGGATCCTATTGGAGGGAGTACAAGACCAAATTTCCTCAAGCCTCCATGGGAATGGGCAAGGAAGATTAAGTGGTGAGTCGAGCTGCAGGCGAATTATGGCACGAGAGATTGGGCCATCTTCACCATGGATCCTTGAAAGCCATGCAACATATTTTTACTGGTCTTCCCAGGGGTACACTTGTGCAATCAGACACATGCAAGGGATGTACTATGAAAAAATATGTAAATTCCACCTTTCATGAGAAGGAGAACCAAGCTTCAGGGATCCTTGAGAGATTTCACACAGACGTGTGTCATCCTTTCTATGTTGCTTCGATAACAAAACATAAGTACTATGTAATATTTATTGATGAATTTTCTCATAAGTGCTGGATATTCTTCATGCAGAAGAAAGATCAGACATTCTCTAAGTTCTTGGAGTTTAAGACACTGGTGGAGAAATATTCGGGGAAGCAGTTGAAGGCTCGTAGGAGCGATAATGGTGGAGAATACATCTCTAGCAAATTCAAGAACTTCTAGATCAAAGAAGGAATTCGAAGAGAACTCGTAGCGCCTCATAACCCACAAAAAAATGGGGTCGTGGAGAGGAAAAACAAAACTATTGTGGGTGCAACATGAGCAATGTTGAATGATCAAGGTCTACCGATTCATTTGTGGGCAGAAGCATGCAACACAACGGTACATGTGCAAAACCATTGTCCTATAGGATACTTGGTATGAGTACACCTGAATAGGCTTTCACTGGTAAGAAACTTGATGTTTCACATTTTAAGGTTTTTGGCTTATATGTTTATTTGCATGTGACCAAGGACACCGCGAAGAAGCTCGAACCAACATCTGAGGTTGGGATTTTTGTGGGGTGCACTAAAACACCCATAATTATCATGTGTATTTTCCAAACAATAGAATGACTATTGTGCGATGGGATATAAAATTTGATGAGGAGAAAGACATGCGGTTGTCCTTTGAGAGGGAGCTGGAGTTGCATGCAGAGGAGGAATTTTTGGTTCCCAAGGATGAGCCTTAAGATGTAGATCAACCACATGAGGAGGTTCATGGAGTGGAGGAAAACACTCATGCAGATCCATCCATCTGAAATGGCAGAAGGCGCACCATGGAAGCTGGTAGATTGAGACTTGATGTTGCGGAGAATGTAGGAGCCCCTACTTCACAACGCAGAAAGAGACAGTCTCTTGACCGATTTACTAGATACATGGCTCTTATGAGAAAATTTGTTGTGATTGAACCATATTCCTTTCAGGAAGCGGTGCAACAAGCAACTTGGGTTGATGCAATGGTGGAGGAGTCTTAATCCATTGTCAATAACAGTGCATGGGAGATAGTCCCAAGACTGGTTGAAAAATCAGTGGTTGGATCGAGATGGATATACAAGGTAAAGCAAGCTGTGGATGGGAGTGTGGAGAAATATAGGGCCAGATTTGTGGCTGGAGGATTCTCACAGATCGAGGGGATAGATTATGATGATACTTTTGCACTTGTTGCGACGTAATATTCCATAAGATCCATCATTACACTCTCAACGTAGATGCGCTACTGCATTCATCATATGGATGTGAAAACTGTGATTCTCAATGGGATCATTGATGAAGAGGTGTACATAAATTAGCCTAAAGGTTTCGAGATATTCAATAGTGAGTCGCATGTGTGCCGACTCAAAAGAGCATTGTATGGGCTGAAGCAAGCACCTCGTGCTTGGTACACTCAAATAGACAGCTATTTCACCGGACTGGGCTTCACCAAAAGTGAAGTAGATGCAAACCTGTACCAGATTGTGGTTGAGGGTAAGTTATTTATCATTTTTCTTTATGTTAATGATCTAATTTTGACTGGTGATGAGCAGATGATACACTCATGCAAGGAGTATCTTGCAAGGGAGTTCGAAATAAAGGACATGGGACTCCTTCATTATTTTCTTGGATTGGAAATATGGCAGTGGGATGGTGAACCTTTTGTGTCTTAAGGAAAGTATGAAAATGAGATACTAGGTAAGTTTAACATGGAGAGTTGCAAACCCATGGATACTCCTCTTCTATAAAATTGGAGGAAAGAGGATGCTACTTTTGGAGAGGTAGTGGATGCTATTGTCTACATGTAGTTAGTTGGTTCACTGATGTATCTAGTGAACACCAGACCAGACATTTGCTACAGAATTAACCAGCTGAGTCAAGCTATGGTTAAGCCTACCAAGCTCTTTTGGAAGGCGGGGAAGCATGTCTTGAGATACCTGAGGGGCACATAAGAGTATGGTATATGGTACAAACAGACAGAGGGTGTGAAGCTTGAAGGCTTCATGGATGCAGATTGGGCGGGTAGTCCATCAGATAGAAAGAGCACATCAGGAGGGATATTTAGCATAGGATCAACAACAGTTTCCTAATAAAATAGGAAACAACGATATGTGCCACTCAGTTCAGCAAAAGCGGAATACATGGCATCAATTCAAGATGCATGTGAGGCTATCTAGATGAGAAATATCTTGGTTGGTTCGTTTGGTTCTCATATGGATCCGAAAATGATTCATTGTGATAATCAGAATTTCATTAAACTCTTGATTAATATTGTGTTTCATGATAGGTCCAAGAATATAGATATCTGGTACCATCATCTCAGAGATTGTGTGTAGAGAAGGATAATTTTGCTTCAGTACATTCCCACGGAAGACTAAGATGCAAATATTCTGACGAAGGCACTCACCAGGAGAAAATTTGAATACCATAGAGACAGGATCGGGGTGAAGGATAATCCCTTTCTTGTTGACAGGGAGTGTTCAGATTCAACAAGAAAATTTTTAGCTAGGGTGGGGCCCACAGTAATATTTTTGGGTGCATGTCTACTCTAGTTATCCCTTAATTAAGATGGACAATAAACTATAATCTATTCTCAATGATGAATTGAAATAGTTAACTGAGAGTGATAAACTTCGTTAGCTAGTGGATTTCGAGTTAGAGGTAGTTGGTGAGGCATGCAGAGTAATTCAAGTTGTAACAGAGTTCGAAGTGCAGTGGTGCATTAGTTAATGCAAGTTGTAATCAATTTAACTCAGTTAAGTGAGTTAAACTCAGTTGTGCTAGTTGTAACTGAAGATATGCTAGTGAGAAATCAAGTGAATTAAATATTTAATATTTAAATATTAAATATTCTAGAATGATTTATGGAAATGAACATATATCAATATAAAATTTCTCTAATAAACATTAATAAGGTAAATAAAATATCGTATTTTATTAATTATTATATAATAGTGCTTCATGGTGTATTTTAAGTTTAATTATTTGTTTCTTAAGATATATTACCATTGTTGATTTGCTAATAAAAATCAGTTTGTATTATTGTATTATATTATTAATTGAGTGTTAGTTTAATTGGTCTAATCTTTATTATTAATGTACATTTCCTATTGGGAGGTCATAGGAGAAAAAAAATCATGACCCCATTACCTTCCATTAGCATGAAACATTTAATGATAGGAACCGGACCAATTGAGCTAACCCTTGGAAATGATAATTAAATTAAAGTTATGGATATACTATTCCAATGACTTTCCTATATGCATAATTAAACATGATGATATAATGAAACATCTAGAAGTGTGTAAATATTACCTTTTCATTCATTTCGCCTTTGGTAGATTCAAAGCTAAAGATGAATCTATGTCTTTTCTTGATAATAATATTCATATTCATATCAATTTCACATATGTATATATAAAAATATTCTTATTTTTAATTGTGTAGAGAGGCCCATTCAATATTATGAGGGAGATATGTAATTCCTTCCATGTCGAACCTCTAGTTGACACTTGTACTTTTTAGAATAAAAATAAAGTATGATGTTCATCTACATTCTGTAAATGAAAAAAGAAAAGTATTCTCTAAATAAAAATGATAATGTCCACTATAAATGAAAATAAAAATGGATATAAATATATAGTCAACTTTAATTAAAAACATTATAAAACATCAATAATCTCACTATGGTTAATGTTTTCACATTTATGTGGAGTAGATTCTTAGATTGAGTGGTCAGAAATTTCAGTAGACATGTTTGGATTTCTACCTTTGAAGTCTACAACAAGACCCATCTTAGAGATCGAGGAAGATAAATAAATATGAATGAAGGGATAAGAGAAGAAATAAATGGCTAACATAGAAGAAAGCCATAGGAAAAGAATTAATTATTTAATTAATTAAAAAGAGTTTGTCTTTTATATTAATTTGCAATTTTAATTTATTGAAATTTTTCATTTTCATTTTGTAATATTTAATTATGAATATGGATATATTAATTCTAATTCGAGAATTTCAAATATAATTTATTTTTTTATTTTTAATTAAATGGGAAAACTCATATTTTACTTTTTATTTTTAGAATTAGAAGGGTTATTGTTACTACTGGTTTTAACACTAATCATTGGTTAAGTGAATTGTTAAGACTTTTAAACATTTACTGTTAATAGAAAAATGATTATGGAGTTGGTTCCATAAGGTGAAAGACTGATGTTAAAATAATTCAAGATTATGAATTAGTTGAACAGAATCAGTTCAAACAATTACCTCACCTCTAGGGATAAAGGGTGATCCTAGAGAGGTAGAGGGGTTTTGTCCGGTAACTGAGGGGAAGAAATCTGGAGAAAGTTCCTGATCTGGAAGAACCAGTAGAATATTTCTAACTTCCGACACTACTGGAATTGGAGACTGGACCGGATTGTCTCGAAGTCTCTTCCAGAGGATTTCTGTCAACTGTAAAGCTCAGACTTGGAGCAAGGGGGAGAGTGAGGACTTGATTTCCTCACTCGTGGTAGGGAGGAACCACTTCAGTCTGAATTTCGAGTAACAAATAAGTATAACACTCCTCTGTTATCTAAATTAATGAGAGAAGACAGAGCGAATATTACTTGAATATTGAAGGAAGTAAAAATCTGTGTATATATTATTATTCTATTTTTTAAGTAAGATTTGTATTTTCTGTTATGGAAGGGTTTACATTTTCTTTTGGTTAAAGGCAGCTTTATATTTTCTTTTCTTGATTAAAGAAACATTTATATATTTGAATCATGTTTTCTGATTAGAAAAAGACTCAAGCTGTAAGAAAACAAATACTATAGGAATATAAATATGCAGCGAGTTGTTATCACAAAATTCTCGAAAGAAAACTCTGTGAAATTTGCTCACTGTTTCTATGATAATTCACGGACAGAGGTGGTCCGATCACAAGAAAAAGAAAATAATTACAAGAACTTATTGGGAAGGACAAGATTTGCTATGGACCAACGTAAAGTGATATTTTATTCATAGACACAAATGTAAGTACGCTAAACCAAGACTAATGAAAATAGAATTATAGATATCAGTTATGTGGAAAAATTGGAATGTTAACACAAGATTTACAGCAAGAAAATCCATTGACGAACATGCAGGAGAATCTTCTTTTTCTAGAATTATATACATAGCATCATACTATGTAGAAAATATTGTAGCAGAAAGAAAACTCCAAGTAAGTTTAAATCTCTTAAAAAAAATACACAGAGCTGTAACTGAAAAATTATGCAATCTATACTAAGATTAGAGTACGATTCCAGAAAAATCCCACCTACAAAGTTTAGCCTTGACAAAGTGTACAGACCTATCATAAGATGTTGAAACGATAAGGAAAAATAGAACATAGATAAACTTTATAGTCCGAACTGGAACCCTTGCATGGATACTGATTGAGAGTGCAATATTACACTAGAAATAAGAAATAATTCCTCTTTCATAAATTTGGACATTTAACATAAACATTTCTACAGGTGTTGGAAGAAATCGAAGAAGGAACATTCGCAAAAGAAAACTAACAAATACATATATATATATATATATATATATATATATATATATATATATATATATATATATATATATATATATATATATATATATATATATATATATATATATATATATATGGTCCAACTTTTTCTGCAAAGTCAGAAAGCACTTCTCAATAAATGTATATAACAATTTACACAACGAAAAATATAATACAATTATCATAGCTTCAAGAGCCTCTTCTGTAAAATTCTTAAAATAATACCACTCGGAGGACAGAGTATAATTTTTTCTGTTAATAAAATCTAAACTTGAATATATATCTTTCCCCTATATATCTATTATCAACGTAGAGATGAAGAGGAACTGTATGCTAGTAGAAACGTTGGAGCAGCGGACGACCACAGGTAAGTTAACGACGAAAGGGAAATTGAAAAACCATTTACGGTACCTGTGACAAAGAATTCATTGTAATAACTTAAGAGAAGATATGGAGCCAAGAAGACATGACAGTGGTGGAATTAGCTGGAAAATGAACTAGGTGAAGAAGTACCTACAAAAACAAGTATACATCCAGGGTTCAAAGAGTATTTTAGATAATGTAAGGAATATGAAAAAATATTATTAACCCAAAACTGGAATAGTTACCTTTATGTAGTTGGCTAATACTGAGTGCCACCACCTGTAAGAGATTTTAGAGGAGGGCGTTAAAACTCCAAACCTGAACCCTTCCTTAAATTTGTTTACTGTAAAAACGAATCACAAAGTAGGAAAAGTTGAACTTTCGATAGACCGTTACCTCAGAGGGAGAATGAATGACATCCTGAAGGTGTCCTCGGTGCAAGGAAAAGAGTCTTAAAGGGTTACCAGAGTAGGAGAAAAACTCATGGCTTCTCGAGAATTCTTTCCACCAATACAGCAGGTCGAATAACAATGAGCATCACCATACTGTCGGCCGAGCAGAAATCCTGCAAGTAGTGAGAGGAAATTCCTCATCTTGCGAGAAACTGTGGAGTGTCGTAGTAGAGCCATTCTACCCAGCTGCTTCGGTGCAAATAAGCCAAGCAGTTAGGGTTTTTGGGTTTTTGTTCAAACATCAACTTTGGGAGGACACACCTTAGCCCTTGATCTAATAAGCATTACGATGGACCGAAAACATCTAGGTGTATTAGGCTCGAAGCCAGATGCAAATCATAATTGCGAAATATCTGCCGAGAGTTAGATTAATTTAATGCTATGTACCATAAACTATGTCGTGTTGGAAGTTCACAAAACTCGATGAGAGGTATAACGGCTTGAACCAAAATAAAACAAAAATAAAATATGAAGCCATAAATAATATGAGCTAGTAGTACAAATAGTTTAAGTGTTAGAATTAATGAGTCGTAAGGTGGAGTCATGGCCTTACCAATAAACCTTGGTATTATTAAATGAACATCACATTGTTAGAGTAAATTACGCCAAGTGAAAATTAAACGGAGCACATAGCAATCACCGTTTTACACATAAGCCTCATTTTGGTTAAAATATCTTTATTTCATATAGTTATACAAATGTTGTTATGCAACAGTAATTTTTTTTTTTGGTGTTATTACTCTTGTAGTTGCAATGTAGTAGATTTGATATATGTTACAAGTGGTATCAGAGCAGCTATTGTAACACTGGGATCCTATGGGTCAACTAACTTTTTAGTTGTATTACTTATGCACAGAGAGAGAGAGAGAGAGAGAGAGAGAAGTTAAAAGGATATTATGAGGAGGGTGTCGACACAGCAACCACCTTTGGCCGTTGGGGAAACACAACCTCGACCTGAAATAAATCCAGAAATGTGGATATAGCTGGGTGTGAAGCAGCACCAGCAAACTAGTCGACTGCTGGAGGAGAAGAAACACCAAACCAGTATTCTCTTAAACATTGTGCAAAAGATACAAGAGGAAATGGAGAGGGTGTGATACGATAATGCACGTTTGATGCAAGAGCAGGAGAGGATATTGAAAAGCCTCTCCAGTAAACAAAATCAAGGAAATGAGAAGCCAAGTACGGATAGAGGGTTTCAAGAAAGAAATGAACAACAAACAAGAGACCATGATACTGACAGAATGGAAAGAAATTAGTCTCAACATAGTAATAGAAATAATAATATAACGAAGTTTAATCAGATAATGTATCAGATCAGAAGGAAGTGAAGAGACAGAAAGTAGAGCTGCAAGGTGAATTTCAGAAAATAAAACCTCCAGTGTTTGATGGAGTGGAGGAGGAAGTAGCTGAAGCATGGCTGATAAATATGAATAAATACTTCCAAGTGTATGAATACAACAGTAATCTTAAAGCCAGATTGGCTATTTATTAGCTAAGGGAAAAAACCACATTATGGTGGGAGGAAGTGAAGAATGTTAGCGGTATAGATGACCAAGATGTAACTTGGGATGCATTTCAATAGTATTTTAAGGATAACTACCTTACAGAATGCTTATATGATGAAAAATCCTGAGAATTCCATGATTGGAAGTTGGGGCAAATGACAATGGACGAGTACATCACTAAATTTACTTCCTTACTACGTTATGTCCCGTATGTAAGAGATGAAAAAGCTAAAGTACAGAGATTCCTAAGCAGTTTTCCGACTCATATGAAAGAATGTATTGATTTAATTAATCCTAAAACTATGGATGAGGCCATCAGAAAAGCCATAATGTGTTACCAGCAAGATAAAGCCAAAGGTGAACAAGGTAAAAGTTGGCAGGCAAAGAAAGAGCATAAGAGAAGCTCTGGTTTTAAAAGAAACAGAACCAACAATTTTAAAAGTATTGCCAGAAGTTTAGTTAGCAAGAAATTTGGTAAGAATCATCAAAGAATAAGGTGGCCTGTAGAAGATAAACCCACAGAAGCCTCCAGCAAATCAAAACAAACTCAGAACCAGAAGCCACCTTTACAATGTTGGGGGTGTGGGGAGGCACACTATTACCGAAACTGTCCACAACGAGGTAGAAGTGAGGCAGTGACCAATTTACAGGAGGCCTCAACAGTGGGTGATGTCGCCAAGAACATACCTAGAACTAATGCAGTGTTGGAGGACCGGCAAGCGGACTACCAGCCGATAATGATTGAACTGGACGGTAAAGTGGTTGCTTATGAGTCTCGAAAATTAAAGGAGCATGAGCAGTGATACTCAGCTTATGACTTGGATTTGATTGCATTAGTACATGCGCTTCGAGTATGGAGGCATTAATTACTTGGGAAAATATTTGTGCTTAAAACTGATCACAACAGCCTAGTCAACTATTTTAAGCAAGTTGATCTTAATTCTCGCCAGGCACGGTGGAATGCCTTCCTGAGCGAATTTGATATTGATATGCAACATGTAAAAGGTAAGGAGAACAGAGTAGTTGATGCATTAAGCAGGAAATTGCATGGTGTTTATGAACTATATTATAATTCAGTTGAGTGCGGATTTCTAGAGAAAATAAAAGCAAAAGCATATAAAGATCCTGAATATAAGTTTATGTGGCAGCAAGAAAAAGAGATCAAGGACCAAGGAAAATCTGTAGATTATGAAATTAATAAGGATGGGTTTTTGATTTTCAATAAGAGAATTTTAGTTCCAAACATAATGGAGTTAAAGGAGTTGATTTTGAATGAATATCATCGAAGTAATTACTCTAAAACACTCGGTTACCAAAAGATTCTAACAGCAATAAGGAAGAATTATTTCTGGCCAGGTATGAGAAGAGATATTGCAGAATATTTAAGCAAGTGTATAGAATGCCAGCAAGTAAAAGTAGAGCACCGACACCCAGCCGGGCTAATGCAGCCTATACCGATACCTAAGTGGAAGTGGGAGGTGATATCGTTATATTTTATCACTGAAATCCCAAGATCAAAGCAGCATAATGACTCAATCATGGTAGTAGTGGATCGGTTAAGAAAATCCACGCATTTTATACCTGTGCAGTCTACATACAAGACGGTGAAAATAGCAGACATTTTTATGCGCAAAATTTTTAGATTGCATGGTATTCCAAAGACTGTCATATCTGACAGGGATGTGAAGTTTACATCAACATTTTGGAAAAGGTTGTTCACAGGATTGGGGACTCAAATTAACTTCAGCATCGCTTACCATCCACAAACGGATGGGAAAATGGAGCGAGTAAACCAGATTCTTGAAGATATGCTACGTATGTATGTCATGCAACAACCAACTAGGTGGGAAGAATATATGCACCTAGTGGAATTTGCATATAACAACGGTTATCAAGAATCTCTTAGAATGAGTCCATTTAAAGCCTTATACAAGCGACAATGTAGAACTCCTATTAACTGGAGTAGTCCATAAAACAATTGATGCTTTGACCGAATATGCTAGCTGAAATGGAGGTAAAGGTAAAGAAGATCCGACACAATTTGAGGGCAGCTCAAGATAGACAAAAAATTTATGCAGATAAAAAAAGAACTTATCATGATTTGAAGTGGAGGACCATGTGTAGGTAAGAATCAAGCCTAAGAAAAATACTTTGAGATGGGCATCTTGTGCCAAATTAGCTCCCAGGTTTTGTGTCCCTTTCCAAATATTGGAAAGGGTAGCACTTGTGGCTTACCAATTGGCTTTGCCCAGTCATATACGAGTGAACAATGTCTTTCACGTATTGTTATTAAAACGATACATTCATGATCCAAAACATATCATCCACTAGCAAAATATTCAGGTAGAATATAAGAACCAGATTTATTAGAGACGATAAGATTTATTAGTAAAACTAATTAAAAAAAAATTCATTGTTTGCAGGTCGAGCCAGATGGAGAATTTCTGGTCAAACCTCATAGTATAATCGATCGGAGGGAAATCATGCTCTGGAAACGTGTCATCACCCAGGTTAAGGTGCAATGGAAACACTTTGGCCAGGAGGAAGCTACCTGGGAGGATGAAGGTTTTGTTCAGGAAGCTTATCCTAAACTTTTTGTTGGAGCAGAATGAGAACACCGAGGACAATGTTCACTTCCAAGGGGGAAGTTGTAACTACTGGTTTAAACACTAATCATTGGTTAAGTGAATTGTTAAGACTTTTAAACATTTACTGTTAATATTTTTTTTTTCAAAATATTATGAACAGAAATTTAATTTTTATTAAATGAAAAATGATTATGGATTTGGTTCCATAAGGTGAAAGAATGATGTTAAAATAATTCAATATTATGAGTTAGTTGAACAGAATCAGTTCAAAAAGTTACCTCACCTCTAGGGATAAAGGGTGATCCCAGAGAGGTAGAGGGGTTCTGTCTGGTAACTGAGGGGAAGAAATCTAGAGAAAGTTCCAGATCTAGAATAACTAGTGGAATATTTATAACTTCCGACACTGCTGGAATTGGAGACTAGACCGGATTGTCCCGAAGTCTCTTCCAAAGGATTTCTGTCAACTGTAAAGCTCAGACTTGGAGCAAGGGGGAGAGTGAGGACGTGATTGCCTCACTCGTGGTAGGGAGGAACCACATCAGTCTAAATTTCGAGTAACAGATAAGTATAACACTCCTCTGTTATCTAAATTGATGAGAGAAGACAGAGCGAATATTACTTGAATATTGAAGGAAGTAAAAATCTATGTATATATTATTATTTTGTTTTTTAAGTAAGATTTGTATTTTCTGTTATGGAAGGGTTTACATTTTCTTTTGGTTAAAGGAAAATTTATATTTTCTTTTCCTGATTAATGAAGGATTTGTATATTTGAATCATGTTTTCTGATTAGAAAAAGACTCAAGCTGTAAGAAAACAAATACTATAGGAATATAAATATGCAGCAAGATGTTATCACAAAATTATCGAAAGAAAACTCTGTGAAAGTTGCTCACTATTTCAATGATAATTCACGGACAGAGGTGGTCCAGTCACAAGAACAAGAAAATAATTACAACAACTTATTGTGAAGGAAAATATTTGCTATGGACCAACGTAAAGTGATATTTGCTTCATAGAAACAAACGTAAGTACTTTAAACCAAGACTCACGAAAATAGAATTATAGATATCACTTATGTGGAAAACCTGGAATGTTAACACGGGATTTACAGCAAGAAAATCCATTGACGAACATGCAGGAGAATCTTCTTTTTCTAGAATTATATACATAGCCTCATACTATCTAGAAAATACTGTAGCAGAAAGAAAACTCCAAGTAAGTTTAAATCTCTTAAAAAAAAACACAGAGCTGTAACTGAAAAATTATGCAATCTGTACTTAGATTAGAGTACGATTCCAGACAAATCCCACCTATAGATTTTAGCCTTGACAAATTGTACAAACCTATCATAAGATGTTGAAACGATAAGGAAAAACAGAACATAGATAAAATTTGCAGTCCAAATTGTAACCCTTGCATGGATATTGATTGAGAGTGCAATATTACACCAGAAATAAGAAATAATTCCTCTTTCATAAATTTGGACATTTAACGTAAACATTTCTAGAGGTGTTGGAAGAAATCGAAGAAGGAACATTTGCAAAAGAAAACTAAAAAATTATATATATATATAGTTCAGAAAAAACTTGCAAAGACCAGCACTTCTCAATAAATGTATATAACAATTTACACAACGAAAAATATAATACAGTTATCATAGCTTCAAGAGCCTCTTCCAGAAAATTCTTAAAATAATACCACTCGGAGGACAGAGTATAATTTTTTTTGTTAACAAAAGATAAACTTCAATATATATCTTTCCCCTATATATCTATTATCAACCCAGTGTCGAAGAGGAATCGTATGCTAGTAGAAACGCTAGAGCAGTGGACGACCACAGGTAAGTTAATGAAGAAAGGGAAATTGAAAAACCATTTATGGTACCTGTGACAGAGAATTCACTATAATAACTGAAGAGTAGATATGGAGCCAAGAAGACATGACAGTGGTGGAATTAGCTGGAAAACGAACAAGGTGAAGAAATACCTGTGAAATTAAGTATACATCCAGGGTTCAAAGAGTATTTTAGATATTGTAAGGAAGATGCAAAAAGCTTATTAACCCAAAACCGGAATAGTTAGCTGTATGTAGCTGGATAATGCTGAGTGCCACCACCTGTAAGATATTTTAGAGGAGGGCGTTAAAACTCCAAACCTGAACCCTTCCTTAAAGTTGTTTACTGTAAAAACGAATCACAAAGTAGGAAAAGTTGAACTTTCGATAGATCATTACCTCCGAGGGAGAATGGACAGCATCCTGAAGGTGTCTTCGGTGCAAGGAAAGGAGTCTTGAAGGGTTACCAGAGTAGGAGAAAAACTCATGGCTTCTCGGGAATTCTTTCCACCAATGCAGCAGGTCAAAGAAAAATGAGCATCACCATACTGTCAGTCGAGCAGAAATCCTGCAAGCAGCGAGAGGAAATTCCTCATCTGGTGAGAAACTGTGGAGTGTCGCAGTAGAGCCATTCTACCCAGCTGCTTCGGCGCAAATAAGCCAAGCAGTTAGGGTTTTTAGGTTTTTGTTCAAAGATCAACTTTGGGAGGACGCACCTCAGCCCTTGATCTAATAAGCAATCTGACGGACCGAAAACATCCAAGTGTATTAGGCTCGAAGCCAGATGCAAATCGTAATTGCAGAATATCTGTCAAGAGTTAGAGTAATTTAATGCTATGTACCATAACCTATGTCGTGTTGGCAGTTCACAAAGCTCGATGAGAGGTATAACGCCTCGAACCAAAATAAAACCAAAATTAAATCTGAAGCCATAAATAATATGAGCTAGTAGTACAGATAGGTTAAGTGTCAGAATTAATGAGTCGTAAGGTGGAGTCATGGCCTTACCAATAAACCTTGGTATTATTAAATGAACATCACATTGTTAGAGTAAATTCCGCCGAGTGAAAATTAAACGGAGCACATAGCAATCACCGTTTTACACATAAGCCTCATTTTGGTTAAAATATCTTTATTTCATATAGTTATACAAATGTTGTTATGGATAATTAATGTTATAAATTTAATTCTCATTAATATTTTATGATTTTTAAATTTAATTAAGATTCTTAATTTAATTTCTGTTTTTATATAATTATAATAAATAAAAGTTTAATTTAATATATATGTGTCAAATTATTATTTATATTTTTAATATAAATATATAATAGTGTAATTAATTTATATATAATTTAATTTAATTTTAAGTAATTATAATATAATAATAGTTAAATTTAATTTTTATTTAATTTAAATTTTTATTATTTTGATTTTGACTTTGTTATTTATGTGGTAAAAATATTTCATTTTTTTTTAGTTATGTTTGGTCAATTGTGTGGTAAAATTATTCCATTCTCGCTCTCATCCATAAATAGAATATTTTCATATTAAGTAAGATAATTTTACCTTAAATTTATGTAAATAAAGTAATTAAAAAGTAAAAAGAAAATTTTTTTGAGTATCCACTTCATATATATAACTAAGAGAAAAAAACTGGAAAAAAAAAAAATTTAAATGTTTATCATAATAAAATATTTACTCAAGAGTAATTCAAAGTGGAAAATAAATAAATAAATTACTTA
Source organism: Pinus albicaulis (assembly GCA_034641835.2). Lineage (NCBI taxonomy): Eukaryota > Viridiplantae > Streptophyta > Pinopsida > Pinales > Pinaceae > Pinus > Pinus albicaulis. Next base: position 794,369,620 of record CM076577.1, on the reverse strand, counting down.
GTAATAAGAATAAGAAGGTGATTTGTAATTCATTCAATTTTTATAAAAAAAATGATACATGACATTTCAAAAATATTTATAATAAAAATTATTTTATAAGAAAAGAGAGTTGTGTAACTTATTGAATTTTCAATATAATATTGACATGTGGTATTTCAAGTAGAGTTACAATCATTGAAAAATTGTTATGCACACCCACACACATATAGATAGAAAATTCAATAGTCATACATAAAATATAGTAATTGTCATGCTCAATTAAATACTTTAATGGAAATTATGTATTATATGTAAGTGAGAGATTAAATCATTTTAAGTAGTATCATTCTTTTTCATTTTGCTAGATTTCCATATATACATTTTTAATTCATTTTGTCTAAAATCTAGGAAATATTTGTTGTGATTGTAATTTCAAGTTACACAACTTACACAATCTAAGTTCCCAAGGGGGTTTAGGTTATGCAACTTACACAATCCAAGTGCCCAAGGAGATTTTTTAAGTTTTTTGCATCAAAAACTCAACCTAAGAAATGAAGAGAGAGAGAGAAAGAGACCAAACACCAAAAGGGCTCAAATGTTTTAAAATGCAATAGCATTGATGATATGTATAGATAAATAGATATAAAAAAAACACATTTATTTTAAATATTTCATTTTTATATGATTATTAAGTTAGTTTAAATATGAATTTCTCAAATATGAATTATTATTTTAATTTATATAAGGAAATAGATCTTAATTTATCACTACTATTTATATATTTTTATATATTTTACATTAAGAAATTATTAATTATATGTTTTGAACTACGCTTGTGAATCATTATTTTTTAAATTTAATATATATATATAATATGAACCAATCTATTTTATTATTATTTTATAATTGAGGTGATATATTGTTTTATTATTAATATTTTTTATTTAATGATTTATTATATGGGCAATAAACATCTCTTCTAATTTTAGACTGCATTTAAATGTTTACACTCATATTTTTATCACTACAACATCATTTCCATATTGGCTTGTAGAGACATTTGGATGGAAAAAATAACTCCACAAATCATTGGCTCATATTATAATACAAGTCAATAATAATTACAAAAATGTCTTGTGATGATAAACTAAAATAATACAACTATCCCATTTTGCATTGGAAGAGGAAGTACTCTTTATAATAACTTTTTTCTTAAAGTGAATTAAATAATGGAAACACAAATAATATGAAAAATAATCACATGATTATATTGGAGCCATACTAAATCTCATTAAAGTAGCCATTGTTACATCTAACATTTGACCTCGTAATTTAAACTAACAGTGAAAAATAATGTGTAATAAACTATAGAGAGAAAAATTAGTATGTTATTGATCCAAATAAAAACTAATCACATAAACATATTTAAACCAAACCATATGCCATTAGACTCTTACATCTTGAGAACATGTGGTTAGAACATAACTGCATTCTTACATAGTGTTCCCAATTCATGAAGAGAAGGATTTTATCCATAAGACATTTTATTGAGGCGTTTTCGTGGAGAGTGGAATGTGATAGAATTATGAATAGAATTAAGAAATACGAATAGGAGGCGTACCGGGAGAGACTGTGGGGTTAGGACCAGTTGGTACCTTACAAAGGCTTGGGTTTAGAAATGTGGTAGTAAAGGGTGGCATTCCAAGAGAGACAGCGGGGTTGGGACCAATTGGTACCTTACAGAGGCCTAGGTTTAGAAATGTGGTCGGAAGGGGAGGTGTTCCAGCAGAGACTCTGAGGTTGGGAACAGAAGGTACCTTACGAGGGCTTGGGTTTAGATATGTGGAAATAAAGGGAGGCGTTTCAGGAGATACTACAAGGTTAGGACCAGTTGGTACCTTACGGAGCCCTGGGTTTAGATATTTGTCAGTAAGGGGAGGCATTCTAGGAGATACTGTGGGGTTAGGACCAGTTGGTACCTTACGAAGGCTTGTGTTTAGAAATTTGTCAGTAAAAGGAGGTGTTCCAAGAGAGATTGCAGGGTTAGGACCAGTTGGTACTATACGGAGGCTTGGAATTAGGAATGGGGCAGCAAGGGGAGGCGTTCCCGGAGAGACTGTGGGGTTGGGAGTAGAAGGTACCTTACGAAGGCTTGGGTTTAGAAATGTGGCTGTAAAGGGAGGTGTTTCATGAGAGACTACAGGGTTAGGACCAGTTGGTACATTACAAAGGCTTGGGTTTAGATCTGTGTCAGTAAGGGGAAGCGTTCCAGGAGAGATTGTGGGGTTAGAACCAGTTGGTACCTTATGAAGGCTTGGGTTTAGAAATGTGGTAGTAAAGGGAGGTGTTCCAGGAGAGACTGCAAGGTTGGGACCACTTGATACCTTAAGAAGGCTTGGGTTTAGAAATGTGGTAATAAAGGGAGGTGTTCCGGGAGAGACTGCAAGGTTGGGACCACTTGATACCTTACGAAGGCTTGGGTTTAGAAATGTGGCAGCAAGGGGAGGCGGTCCAGGAGAGACTCTGGGGTTGGGACCAAAAGGCACCTTACGAAGGCTTGGGTTTAGAAATGTTGCAGTAAAGGGAGGTGTTTCAGGAGAGACTGTGGGGTTGGGACCAATTGGTACCTTACGGAGGCTTGGGTTTAGATATGTGTCAGTAAGAGGAGGCGATCCAGGAGAGATTGTGGGGTTAGGACCAGTTGGTACTTTACGAAGGCTTGGGTTTAGAAATGTAGTAGTAAAGGGAGGCGTTCCATGAGAGACTGCAGGGTTGGGACCAGTTGGTACCTTACGGAGGCTTGGGTTTAGAAATGTGGCAGTAAGGGGAGGCGTTCCCGGAGAGACTGTGGGGTTGGGACCAGAAGGTACCTTACGAAGGCTTGGGTTTAGAAATTTGGTAGTAAAGGGAGGCGTTTCAGGAGAGACTGCGAGGTTAGGACCAGTTGGTACCTTACGAAGGCTTGGGTTTAGATATGTGTTAGTAAGGGGTGGTGTTCCAGGAGAGATTGTGGGGTTAGGACCTGTTGGTACCTTATGAAGGCCTGGGTTTAGAAATTTGGTAGTAAAGGGAGGCGTTCTAGGAGAGATTGCAGGGTTGGGACCAGTTGGTAACTTACGGAGGCTTGGGTTTAGAAATGTGGCAACAAGGGGAGGCGTTCCAAGAGAGACTGTGGGGTTGGGACCAGAAGGTACCTTACGAAGGTTTGGGTTTAGAAATGTTGCAGTAAAGGAGGCGTTTCAAGAGAGACTGCGGGGTTGGGACCAGTTGTACCTTACGGAGGCCTGGATTTAGATATGTCAGTAATAGGAGGCGTTCCAGGAGATACTGTGGGGTTAGGACCAGTTGGTACCTTACGAAGGCTTAGGTTTAGAAATGTGGCAATAAAGGGAGGCGTTTCAGGAGAGACTTCGGGTTTGGGACCAGTTGGTACATTACGGAGGCTTTGGTTTAGAGAACTCACGGTAAAGTCCTTTTCATTAGTGTTAGCACTTCCACCATCATATTCTTGATAGAAAGCCCCATTAGTTCGACCATGTGCTACATGGAATAAAACCAAGATTGAACTAAACAATAAAAAATTCTTCATTGTTATATTTTGCATCTCCATTTTAATTTCTTGCATAATTAGCTCTGCAAAACAAACACAAAATCATATCATCATATAAATATCAAATAATAATAATGATAACTAAATTACTTATGCATGGTTTTAATCACTACTCAGCTGCTTACCACTGGGGACCCATGCAGCTCTATAGCAGAGGAGGTATGCGTATATTTTACTTGGAAGAAACATGAAATGGAGAAACTCTAGTTTAAAAAATAAAAACAAACTCGAAGTACCTTGTATTTTTCGCTGTGTAATTGAGAGGCGGTGGTAGGATTAAACGATCGAGGAAGGAGATTCTGGGAGAGTGCAGACTCTGAGGAAGGAAAAAGAAGCTTCAGTTGTGCATTGTAAAACCCAACCCAATGGAGCTCCAATATATAATGTTGCGTAACCAAATTTAGCGGAACCTGTTATTTTGAGTTGGCTAGTGGAACCTATTATTTTGAGATGCCTTTGTAAAACCCAATGGAGCTCCAGCTTTAGTTGTGCATAACGATATAATAGGCTAGTTTCTTAATTAAGCCTGGGAATTAATTATAATTCGATAATCTCTCTGTTCGCATCACAAGGATTCCTAACTTCACCCATTCATTAATCCTTTGTGAAGTCCAACGAAACTTAAATATAATTATATTAAGAGATGGATTGAAGGTAGAGTTTAAAATGTATAATTATATTATGAGATCGATTGAAGGTAGAGTTTAAAATGTCAATATTTGTAAATTGTTACTGATTATTTATGTGAAATTTGATTACAATTTTTTTGGGTACATAAGCATTAAATTTTTATTTTTAATAGAATTAGAAATTAATAACTTAATAAAATTAGATTTTATATAAATTAGTTTAATGATTTAAAAAAAAAAATAGATAGACATTAAATTTTTGGGTACATAAACATTAAATTTTTATTTTTAATAAAATTTATGTCATAAAATTAAACTCCACACAAACCATTTAATTTATATTACATGGATAAAAAACAATATTAAAAAAAGGAAAACAACTATTTATATATTTAAATATTACATTTTTGTGTTACCATGTTCTCCAACAAAGTATGATAGAAATGTTCTAATGTCATGTTTAACATTTTGACTATGTCAAATTACACAAAATTAAAAACAAAAGTAAATTCAATAAAAAGATTGACATAATGTAATGAAAATTTTAACTAGGTCAAAATACAATAAAAATTAAAAATAATATCACTCATCCCGCTTGAGTCCCATCCTCATTACATCCAGCATCAACAATCCAACAACATCACAGTACATGCACAATACCTTCGAGAGTTGATATCTCACCAACATAACTCTACTTAACACAAACGCTTGCTCCCTTGTGCACTATGTTCAATGCTCTATTTATAAGTAGAGGAAGGTAGTTTGACATAAATGAATCATTGAATGGCTTTCCTAAAAATGGATGAAGATGTTTCCTTGTTCATGGGAATAGGAGGATAAGAGGTTTAATGACTTCGTGGGTTCCAAATTCGAGGTTATGAGATGAGGTGAAAGCTGGAACAACTTCTAGAAGTCACTAGAGGTTGGGAAGATTCCCGGAATCCAATGAAAAATTCCCTCCTGGTCGACCAACGCACTCCAAAGTGGGCCTAGATCCTCTGGAATGTAGTCTTGCATGGGTATAGATGCTCTAAAAAGCAGCTATAGCTATCTAGGGATGCGTTGATGGCTCAATGGGGCACTCCAACTAGCATCTAAGTAGTGAAACTTTCATGAAGGAAGACCATTAATGTGCTAAATTGTTTAGGGCATGTAGCAACCAATTTAGAGTATGATAGGCCCTAATGAATATTGATATATGTTTTGGGATGATGCCCAAATTGACCTGTAACAACTTCCCCCCAAAGCATGAAGTCAACAATGATAACATTGAGTGATTTGCTTTACGACGTGATGAGGAGGAACTGAAGTGGAAAATGGCCTGCATCAATTACAATACATTACATCATGATATGTTTTCATCATGTAAATGAATTGTTGAGGGAGGCAAATCCCATACTCATCACATAAACTATCATAACATCAGAAATTCATCTATAGATATAGACTGTCTACAAATATAGACCCATGAGAGGATGACCATCTGAATAATGACCATCATACAGATGATTTGGTACTTCTCTAGAAATCATCGCTTGGATGGATGAAACTAGATCCGGGGTCTTCTATCTCGTTCACTCGATCACTTAAAGTACGATTATAACCATGTGAATATGTGATCTGAAGTCGAACATGGGAAGACACCGTTTGATTACCAGCCAATTATGTGAGTCGTTAACAGACGCGAGAGAAACCACCGTTGATGATAATGGCTCTCAAGGTACTGTAGTACATTCTGCATGGTGTGAATAGATAATTTGATGTTGAACACCATACAAAGTCTTTATGTCGAAGGCCTCTGATGTCAACCTGTCGCCAGAAGCGAGAAACTTGTCGTTGATGTAAGCAAGCTCCAAGTTACTGAAAGGTTGTTTATAAGTCAACTTCCTGGATGATGAGTTTATGTCAACAGGAAGCAACTCATTGCAGGAGGGCATTGATTCTTCCCCCATCAACGACATGAAACGGGAGTAATGATTTTGGAGACAAAATGTGACTAATGAAGCAATGTCACGGATGGAGGTCATGAAATGAAGGTTTATGAGTATTGCAAAGGATGAGGAATAACTAAGTGACTTCTCTTGAACATATCGGCAACACTTAATGAATTGGCAGCATTTTACCCAAAACTGAAGTGATGGATGGTATGACAGACCATAAGTATGATAGACTATCAAGTAGATTATCCAATCCAAAAATCACGGAGATGAAGTGAATAAGTGTCATGTTCAAGAGAAGCTTGCTACCGTAAAGTGTTTTATCCCTTTCCAATTTTCCCCAATCATTGCTAACCAATACCTCTTTATTTTTTAACAAGATTCAGGAGGATATCATATGCTTGATCTATAATTCCACCCTTCAGGTGAATCCATCGCTATTTGATGCTTTAACGAGTCTAGCGAAGGTGAAAAGCGATCTTGTCATGATGGACAAGTTCGTCTCTATTTGATGGTTTAATGAGTCTAACGACAGTGAAAACTCAGTATTTTTTCATATTTAGAGAGTTTGGAAAAGGAACTAAAAGAAAACTCCACAAGTTCTCTTTCGTATAATAGTTCCTCAAGTCCGAAAAAGCGTAAAATAATACCTGAGAGAACCTCCTAGCCATGTTCAACTAGGGTTTTCCTTCTTCATAATCATAACTTATCTCAGTCCGAAAGAGAACATGAAGAACAGGATATGGTTTCTCTAAATCATCCTAGCACTTTGATAGTCCTCAAAGACTGTGGGTTGCTCAAGTACTTCCGATTATCAAGGATGAGGCAGCACATGGAACTATTGTAGTTCTTGATCCATTCATGGGACCCGAAAATATAGGCATTTCACATTGGGGACAAAGGGCTCCCAATATTGGTTGATGAAATTTACTTTCTAAGAGGTTTGTCAAGACGTGGTGACCCCATTTCCCTAGCGGGCTCCGCGTGTGGAGGTGAAATAGTGAAGGTCTACATCCGATAGTTTTGTCAACTAGGAACTAAGCCTAGTAAAGATGGAAAGATAAATATCAAATATGCACATGATATGCCTTTGCGAACTCTCCTATTCACTATAGAAAAGCTCTCTGGAAGCATGACACAACATGTCGCGAATAGATCATACATGCAGAACTGGGCCGAACCAACCTTGTTGAACTGGGTCGAAGTAGTACTCCTTTAGATGAAAGAACAATTAACCAAGGTAAAAAGTGGTAAGACTAAAAATTTCAGTTATGGGTCAATTTTGATCACTTTTGTTTTGGAACAACTTCCATTGATGCAGCCACAAAATGTGACGCTAGGATTAGCTGGTCCTAGAGATATATAGATGCAATGGTGGGTCGAGCTAATGGCTAGACATGTTGTTTAGACATCGATCTGATTTTCCACTACATCCTTCAAGTGGCTTCGAAGACAAAATATCTTCATAGAGGAGCATCCATATGCATGGATGGATTTTCCGTGGAGATCCAGATTTGATTTTTCCAGTCGGCGCTCACTGGTGTGCTAAAGGTAAAATGTTGACCATGTTTTTTATTTTTTGGGGTTTTTTACATATTTTTTGTTTTTTGATGTTTCCAAGACTAAACTAAAAATTTTTATGTATGCAGATGCAAGTATCTTTCAACCATTGGTTCGTGCAGAGTAGGTGGGAGAACCAGCAGACATGACTGTTGGAAGAGCAGTCCTACAGGATTTGGATTTATCCGAGAATCTTGCTAAGTTGCAGTAGCATGTGGAGGGATTGACTCTTGGGATACCATATGTCTAGATCGAGGAGTTACCTTTGAGGTTGCAGTGCCATACCATTGGTGTGGCTAGTCATTGGATGAGGCTATCGCGAATAATAACCCAAGCAGTGACTTGCTATCATGAGCATCACTAGGTTTACTTAGATTATGATATGTCTGTATACATTTTGAGGTCATACCAACGTGTCTTGGACACAATTTTGTAAAAAAATCGATATAAATCTATTTTACTTTCAGTGTTTTTCTATGATTATGTGCAATCCTATTCAATTGTATGATATGAATTGAAAATCTATCTTTACATATGTTGCAAATGTCTATTTAACACATAATTCGCTAGTGAATCAAACAGAGTGCTAAAATTTATGGAAATATGTTGATATTGAATGTACATGAAAAAATCCTCACCAAACCATCTTCCTATAGACATGAGATTTCTATTGGATTCATGGGTGACTCTAGAGATTTTCCTTTCAAAAATTATTTGAAAAACTGGAAGCATTACATCATTGCATATTTTAAACATATGGGAGTGGTATTTTGATTCCCATAGGAATTCTAACTGTACAAAGATGGGGGTTTTAACTTCTCTGGTCCATTTCCATCCTAACGACGGAAATTCAGTAGAAAAACAAACAGAATCTAGGATAAATGACCTCATATAAAATGGAGTGACTATATTGGAGGGAAGATTACAATTTTCTCTATAGACAGTGATACCTATAATTAAATTATTAGATAGAATATTATCCCAATCAATAATATAGCCATCATAGGTTGCTTCTATCGAGGGTGTCCAACCTTCTTTAAACTTGGTTTTATTTGAAGACCCAAAAAGACGACACATCATTGCAGAAATTTGTGAGATTCGGCCTTTTAAGAGAAACTACTAAGTACATACCCTTATCGTCGCATTTATGTCGATTAGGATCATTTCTCCAATCTTTAATCACATTTGCAGGGTGCTCATTCTCTCGCATAAATTCCTGGATAAAATAATTATCATATCTTTTCTAGGGTTCAGGCAATTTTTACATTTCCTTCAAATCTACAGGCCTGGCAGAAATCTTAAAAATTGGAGTTCTTGTCCTCATCCCTCACATCCACAAGCTTTTCAATCAAGAAGTCAAGCAAGGGTTCCCTAAACCATGGACTCAAAGTCTCATTATTCCTATTTTTAAAAGTGGGGATACTAATAACCCCTCTAATTATCGGACAATTATGATTAGACCTCTCTTAGCCAAGTTATATGGTATTATTTTGGAAAAGAGGATGAGCATATGGCTTGAAAGTGAAGGTAAGCGAGCTAAAGGCCAAGCAGGTTTTAGAAGGCAGCACTCAACAACGGACCACCTCGTTATGCGTAGGATCATTGTGGAGGAATGTCGTAATGATAAATCTAATATCTTTTTTTGCTTTGTGGAACTTAGAATGGATTTCTATATGGTGCCTAGAAATAACCTATGGAATAGATTAGAAGAGGTAAAGGTTCATTTTGAGTTTAGAGATGCCACTATAAGGTTATACGAGAATTTAATTTCCAATTTTAAGAGCAATGAGGGGTGGTCGAAAGATATTAAGTGTAATATCAAAGTTAAACAAGGTTGCCCCATGTCCCCTACACTATTTGGAATTTACATCGACAAGCTGGAAGGTTGTTTAGATGAAGCAGGTTGTGCTGGCACGATCTTAGCTGGAATAGTCATCATCCTTCTTCTATATGCTGACGATATTGTTCTTCTGGCAAGGTTCCCATCTAATCTTGATAAGAAAATAATACTTCTTAAAAGGATTTCTTCTCTACCATGGGTATGACTATTAACATTAACAAAACAAAAGTTATGATAATCAAATCCAAGAAGCACACTTAAGCTAATTTTGTGTATGACAATAGCAACTTGGAGGAAGTGTCTTCTTACAAGTACCTAGGAATTGGTATTCATCACAAGCTCAACTGGAACTATAAAATTAGTAAAGGATTAATGAAGGGTAGAAAGCTTATTTTGGTCTTGAAAATAATTGTAAAGTGACAAATCTTGTGATGTGGGATAAAAAGAAGCTCCTATTTGAAACTTTAGTCACTCCTGTTATCTTGTATGGATGTGAGGTTTGGGGTTGCAGCATCTCTAGAGAATCTTGGAGAAAGATTGAGCAAATCCAGAAGTGTTTTATAACATATAACCTCAAAATTAAAAGAAATACACCCTATCCTATTCTCCTTATAGAAGTGGGTCTTTCCCCTATCGAGAGCCTCGGTATGACTAGGCTCCTGTTGTATAAGCTCAAAATCAATAACATGGGAGACCATAGACTTCTTGAGCTAGCTTTAAATTCCATCCAAAACCACCTAAGGCTCAAATGAGGTTGGTATAAAAATACCATGGCCTCGTTAAACCATTGGGAGATCGATGAAAATGTTTCATTGGAAAATATTAATAACATTAAAAATATTGTTACTTCTATGTTTAAAGAGAAAATGTGGTGTGAGAAACATTTAGAGGCTAAAAGAAAATTAAGATACTATAAGGAGGTCATCAACCCTACTCTAGAAGATCAAAAGTATCTCTCTGTTTTACCTAGCTCGAAGAAAAAAATTAATATATCCAAGATAAGAATGAACTCTCATGAGCTCCAAAGTGAAATGGGTCGTTGGGCAGTTTCTAAAACACCAGGGGTGGAAAGGGTCTGCCATCTCTATGAGAATATAAAATTTGAGGATGAAAATCGCTTCCTCTTAGAGTGCCCTGCATACACCCACTTTAGATCTCAGTGTCATAATATTTGTTGCAATACTGACCTTCACAGCCTTTTAACATGTCAAAATTATAGTGAGCTCGAGACTCTTCTCTCCAAGCTCTTTGAGCATAGAAGTACAATTTTAAAGAAAACTAAATAATTATTTTCTTTAGGTTTGATAGACCAAATTTTTGTCTAAGTGGACATTAACCACCATCATCATCATCATCATTATGAATATGGATATATTAAATCTAATTCGAGAATTTCAAATCTAATTTAATTTTTTTATTTTTTATTTTTAATTAAATGGAAAAAATCATATTTTATTTTTATTTTTAGAATTAGAAAGGTTATGAATAATTAATGTTAGAAATTTAATTATGATTAAATTTTTATTATTTTCCAATTTAATTCATATTCTTAATTTAATTATCTTTTTTATATAATTATAATAAATAAAAGTTTAATTTAATCTATATATCAAATTATTATTTATATTTTTAATATAAAGATATAATAGTCTAATTAATTTATATATAATTTTATTTTATTTTTAGTTAAATGTGAAACCCCAAATTTTATTTTTAAATGTAGAACATAATTAATGTTAGATAATTAATTGTGATTAATTTTTCTATTTTTTAAATTCTTAATTTTATTTAATTTTTATTAATTATAATATAATAATAGTTTAATTTAATTTATATTTAATTTAAATTTTTATTATATTTATTTTGATTTTATTGTTTATGTTGTAAAAATATTTCACTTTTTTTTGTGGTAAAATTATTTCATTCTCACTCTCATCCATAAATAGAATATTTTCATACTAAGTAAGATAATTTTACCTTAAATTTATGTGAATAAAGTAATTAAAAAGTAAAAAGAAAATGTGTTTGAGTATCCACTTCATATATATAGCAAGAGAAAAAAAAATAAAAAAATATTTGAATGTTTATCATAATAAAGTATTTACTCAAGGTGAGTAATTCAAAGTTGAATATAAATAAATAAATTACTTAGTAATAAGAATAAGAGGGAGATTTGTAATTCATTCAATTTTTATAAAAAAAATGATATGTAACATTTCTAAAATATTTATAATAAAATTTATTTTATAAGAAGAGAGAGATGTGTAGCTTATTGAATTTTCAATATAATAGTGACATGTGGTATTTCATGTAGAGTTACAATCATTGAAAAATTGTTATGGGCACCCACGCACACATATAGATAGAAAAGTCAATAATCATAAATAAAATATAGTAATTGGCATGCTCAATTAAATACTTTAATGGAAATTATGTATTATATGTGTGTGAGAGATTAAATCATTTTAAGTAGTATCACTCTTTTACATTTTGCTAGATTTTCATATATGTTTTTCAATTTATTTTGTCTAAAATCTAGTAAATATTTGTTGCTATTGTAAGTTTAGGTTATGCGACTTACATAATCTAAGTGCCCAAGAGAGAGAGACCAGACACCAAGAGGGATCAAATATTTTGAAATACAATAGCATTGATGATATGTATAGATAAATTGGTAGATAAATATAAGAAAGCATATTCATTTTAAATATTTAATTTTTATATGATTATTAATTTGAATATGAATTTCTCAAATATGAATTATTATTTTAATTTATATAAGGAAATAGATCTTAATTTATAACTACCATTTATATATTTTTATATATTTTACATTAAGAAATTATTAATTATATGTTTTGAACTACATTTATGAATAATTATTATTTAAATCTACTATATATATAATATGAATCAATTTTTTTTTTTTTTTAATTGAGGTGATATTATGTTTTATTATTAATATTTTATTATTTATTGATTTATTTTATGAGCAATAAACATCTCTTTTATATTTAGTCTACATTTAAATGTTTATACTATTTTTTGATCACTACAACATCATTTCCATATTGGATTGTGGAGACATTTGGATGGAAAAAAATAACTCCACAAATCATTGGCTCATTCTATAATACAAGTCAATAATTGTTGTGAAACTAGCTCCAAAAATAGAAGAAAAGAGATATCAACGCCTTAGAAATAAACCACTTCGAGGGGGAAACCTCCAATACATTACATGAATGAACAATTCTTGGATGATACAAATGACCAAAACCTCCTTCTATATATAGGAGTCCATGGGGCCAAAATATAATCGTAGTGGGGCCACAATGTAATCCTAGCCGACCTAACAATAATAATGTAAAGGCACAATAATAACAATATGGGGGTTACAGGGGTACAACAATAACAATAAGGGGGCCTACACTAACATAATAAGGGACTACACTATTAATATAAGGACTTAACATTCCCCTCTCCTTCAAACAAGTGTTGTCCTCAACACTTGATTATTTCTTGATGCTTCTGTATAAAATTCTCATCCTCCCATGTGGAATCCTCTACAGGAAAGTTCTTCCACTTGCTGAGATACTCTGAAATTGATCGTACTTGTCGAGTTCTTGTTTGTGTGACTGCTTCAGAACTTCTTTTGATGTGATGTTGATCTTCCTGTTGTTTCATTAGATTCTGCACCAAAGTTAGGTTATCCTTTGAGAGTTGGAGAATTTGTTGTTGATGCTTGATGCGATCTTCCACTAATTTATCATCCATATTAACTATTATTTGATCCTTCAAACCATACAACTTAGGCTCCATTTCTGCTTTTAAACCATCTATGTCATCTTTGGTTGCTCTTCGTAAGATCGAAATTTGTTGCACTTGGTACCATAATTTTGATATCTCATACTGCAATTCTTCCTCTTCATGTGTCATAGTATAGATTTTTGAGGGCTTTGGGAATGGAATTATTTTTTGGAGGCATTATAGAACCCAATACTTATAAAAATTCTAAAATATGCCCTTGGAATCACTTCAAACTGCTTTCTCAAACAAACGCTATGCAATTTTAAAAACCAAATACACACCTTTTTCTTGCTTTTGAGAAGCTCGATATTGAAACTTAATTATCTATGTGCTTTCAGATCCTCAATAGCTAAAATTCAGCCCTAAGGTAGCCCTCTAAATTCCCTTTCGAACGCCACAGGTCTGACCTGATTTAGATTCTTGAAGACAAAGTTGTGCCCAATCTCCTATGATGACCTAATTATGGACTAGTTCAGTAGAGTGAACTTGTATGACTTGCCACGTGTCATTATTTTCTCCTTTGGCTCTAAAATTGATAGAAAGGAAACTATAGTCTGTGTACTTGTGGAAAATTTTTATAGAATTCTAATCTAATTCTCAGAGAGAGAGTTATGAATATTTTCCCACGATCACCTCTTTGAGATGAAATTCGGGAGCCTTCAAAAGACCTAACTTCCACAGACCATATTTCTGAAAAAATATTGTGAACCAGAATCTGAAATTTTACGACAATGTTCCTCGGGATTTTGGCTTCGCACTCTAAAAATTGCAGCTTCTGAAACTTCGTAGAAAACAAGTTATAGCAAAAATTCCACGATGACATGTTTGGAGCAGCGAAACCCTAGAATCCAAAGCTCTGATACCAAATGTTGTGAAACCAGCTCCAAAAATAGAAGAAAAGAGATATCAACGCCTTAGAAATAAGCCACTTCGAGGGGGAAACCTTTAATACATTACATGAATGAAAAATTCTTGGATGATACAAATGACCAAAACCTCCTTCTATATATAGGAGTCCATGGGACCACAATATAATCCTAGTGGGGCCACAATGTAATCCTAGCCGACCTAACAATAATAATGTAAAGGCACAATAATAACAATATGGGGGTTACAGGGGTACAAAAATAACAATAATGGGGGCTACACTAACATAATAAGGGACTACACTATTAATATAGGGAATTAACAATAATAATTACAAAAATGTCTTGTGATGATAAACTAAAATAATACAACTATCCCATTTTTCATTGGAAGAGGAAGTACTCTTTATAATAATTTTTTCTTAAAGTGAATTAAATTATGGAAACAAAAATAATATGAAAAATAATAACATGATTATATTGGAGCCATACTACATCTCATTAAAGTAGCCATTGTTACATCTAACTTTTGACCTCGTAATTTAAACTAACAGTGAAAAATAATGTGTAATAAATGCTAGAGAGAAACATTGGTATGTTATTGATCCAAATAAAAACTAATCACATAAAAATATTGAAACCAAACCACATGTCATTATACTCTTACATCTTTAGAACATGTGGTTAGAACATTACATTCTTACATAGTGTTCCCAATTGATGAAGACAAGCATTTTTTCCATAGGACATTTTATTGAGGTGTTTTCGTGGAGAGTGGAATGAGATAGAATTATGAATAGAATTAAGAAGTAGGAATAGGAAGGATTTAGGGAGAGACAGTGGGTTTAGGACTAGTTGGTACCTTACAAAGGCTTGGGTTTAGAAATGTGGTAGTAAAGGGAGGTGTTTTAGGAGAGACTGCAGGGTTGGAACCATTTGGTACCTTACGGAGGCTTGGGTTTAGAAATGTGGTAGCAAGGGGAGGCGCTCTAGGAGAGACTGTGGGGTTGGGATCAGAAGGTACCTTACGAAGGCTTGGGTTAAGAAATTTTGCAGTAAAGGAAGGCGTTTCAGGAGAGACTGCGGGGTTGGGACTAGTTGCTACCTTAGGGAGGCTTGGGTTTAGATATGTGTCAGTAAGAGCAGGTGTTCCAAGAGAGACTATGGGGTTAAGATTAGTCGGTATCTTAAAAAGGCTTGGGTTTAGAAATTTGGTAGTAAAGGGAGGCGTTCTAGGAGAGACCGCATGGTTGGGACCAATTGGTACATTACAGAGGCTTGGGTTTAGAAATGTGGGAGCAAGGGGAGGCGTTCCCGGAGAGACTGTGGGGTTGGGCCCAGAAGGTACCTTACGAAGGCTTGGGTTTAGAAATGTAGCAGTAAAGGAAGGAATTTCAGGAGAGATTGCAGGGTTAGACCAGTTGGTACCTTACGAGGGCTTGGGTTTAGATATGTGTCAGTAAGGGGAGGCGTTCAGGAGAGACTATGGGGTTATGACCTGTTGGTACCTTACGAAGGCTTGGATTTAGAAATGTGGTGGTAAAGGGAGGTGTTCTGGGAGAGACTACAGGGTTGGGACCAGTTGGTACCTTACGAAGGCTTGGGTTTAGAAATGTGGTAGCAAGGGGAGGTATTCGAGGAGAGATTTTGGGGTTGGGACGAGAAGGTACCTTACGAATGCTTGGGTTTAGAAATGTTGCAGTAAAGGGCGGCATTTCAGGAGAGAGGGTTTGGGACCAGTTGGTACCTTACAGAGGCCTAGGTTTAGATATGTGTCAGTAAGAGGAGGAATTCCAGGAGATACTGTGAGGTTAGGACCAGTTGGTACGTTACGAAGGCTTGGGTTTAGAAATGTCGCAGTAAAGGGAGGCGTTTCAAGAGAGACTAAGGGGTTGGGACGAGTTGGTACCTTATGAAGACTTTGGTTTAGAGAACTCACGATAATTTCCTTCTCATTATTGTTAACACTTCCATCATCATATTTTGTATAGAAATTGTTAGTGTCGGTATCTTCATCCCTCTGTCAGTGATCAAATTTCTCTTATTGCATTGCATATTAGGTGTCTAACTCAGTCAACTACATTCCATTAGGAGCATGGATCATCTGACAGTAGTGGCTTGTTGCTCATGTACCTCATGTCCTTTACCTGCTGGCCTATTTATGTTCATTAAGATCATTTGCAGTCACTTTTGTCTCATAGTTTGCAAAGAGTCATTTTTAGGGTTTTAGTGTCATTAGGTCTAGGGTTTCATTAATAAGGTTTTCAAAATCCCCAATAATGGTCAGCAGGCACATGAGGAGTTTGAAATAAGGATTCAGTACTAAAAATTTCATCATCATATGCTTAATAATGTATTTTTCTTCAAAACTCTATTTTGAAGAAAAATAGGGTATTTCATCTTTTTATGTATAAATGTAATGTAATTTTAACTTTTCTCAGTTGCAATAATATTTTCACTAGAAACTCTGGTCACCTTTGTCAAGCTCTAGCCAATCCATTCCCTATAGGACAAACAAAAAGCACATCATTCAGTCAAAAAGCCAAAATGAAGAAAAACAGAGTTTTGAAAAGTGTCAAAATCTGAAACATTACAAAGTGGGTTTTTCTTAAATGAAAAATTAAATATCCTTGGTATATAAATCATTTTCGTGATTCAAAAGCTCATTTTTATGCCAATAGGACAGAGTGAGCCAAGGAGAAATCGTGAAGAGCGAAGGAAGCAATTTGAAGGGGAAATTGTGCAAGTTCAGCTGCGTGACGCATTGGCTAGGTGACTCGACGCATTGGACGACGCGACGCATTGGGTCAGCCCCCATTGTGTTGAAATTACTCCTGCACGGTGCATAGGAGTTACGCGGCGCGTTGGGTTGGTTGCGCGACGCGTAGGGCCGCAAAGCAATTTCATTGCCATTCCTCTCAAAACTTCAAATCTGCTCGGTCATTTCTGGACCAAGTAAGTCAATAAACGTTGTCACTGCCAATGAACATGTGTCTTGTGATATCTATGAGGATTTAAACAAAAATTCAAACCCTATTATCTTGTTCAAAGAATGATTCTTTAGGGTTTATAATTTGGTTTTGTGCCTATCACTCCCACTTCCCCACCCTCTTATTCCCTCCTCATTGATTATCTTGTTATATCAGCCCATTTCCCTATTATATCCCTAAATCACTCATTCCTTATTCCATATTCCCATTATCCCACATCCTAATTACAAATTTCCCAAACCCAAGTGCTATCCCAAAAAACCTAGTGACTGCCCCTAAACTCTTCAATTGACAAATTTAAATTGGTAATATCCCATCATTCCCCCTACCCTCTCCCTTCATAGTCCCTCACATATTATCACACATTTGGCAACAAAAACCAAAGCCACCAAACTCCTCATATTCATCTAAGGCAACATAGACTTTGGCAAACATGGAGACAGATTCTTCTTATGACCGAGACAGTGATTCCACAACTGAATTGCATGCACCTAGGATACCTCACAAGAGTGGCAGACATGTGAGGGAGGAGTCTATTTCATTGGCTGAGCTACAGGCCTGTCCTTTTGCTATTTCATGTTTCCAACAACAGTCTTTTTATCAATTTTGTGAAATGGTTGCTAGAGTTCACCACCATCATGAGCTGGCCCGATTGTTTGTGTTGCATTTACATAATGGCCAAGTCACTCTTGCAGGTGTGACATTCACTTTAACACCTGAAACTATCTCTCAAGCAATCGGTATTCCAAATGTTGGCGAGAAATGGAACAAAAGGTAGCAGGTTGACAGGGAACACTATGAGCCATATATCAAGCCTAGTTTTTTGAGACAACTCAGTAGAGTTTTTCCCTTTCGATTTCTAAAATATTCATATGCCCCTTTGATGAAACTCATTATCAAATATTTCAGTTGTGAGGGCCGGTTTTCACGTCTCTATGCCTATCATATCAGGTTGCTGATGCATTTTACCAGGGTGAGAATGATGAACCTCCCTTACTTCATATGTCAGAATATTGAGAAGATGACCACCCTCGTGCAAAAGAAAACTCCTGAGCAGCAGTATAGCAATATCTATCACTTTGCACTCATCAAAATTGTGGTTATGCATCAACTCGGCTTGCAGGATATTTCATGGGAGGATTTCATTTCTAATGATTTATTCACAGCTTCTCAGGTACCTTTGGAGGCTTTTCATGAGGCAAGTGAACCTTGATATCAGCATGGAGGTCATGAGACACAGACCGCTAGTGTGCCGGTGTTTGTCACCTATCAAAGGGGCACTAGAGGGTTGTTTGCAGTAGCTAGGCGAGTATTATCTCCACCCGGGATGGAAGGGGTCTCGCTTCCTTCATCAGCAGTACAGGTACAGGACAAGGATAAGAGGCCAATACACGATGAGGGGCCTTCAGGAGGCTAAGATACAGATTTCATACTCATTGATGATGATTTGGGCCCACCAAGCTCAAAGCTGAGAGAGATTGTGCAGGAGAAGAAGGCGGAAATAAACACTTTGTCCGTCAAGTCGCAAAGGACCAATGGATAATCAACTAACTTGAGCAGAGAAACAAATAGCTAGAAGATCATAAAACTATCATGGAGTTGCAAAATATACGTGAGAACCGGCAAGCTGTCAAAAGGAGCCAAACCGAGATGACATCCATTGAGCAAGAGATTGAGGCTGATCACGAAACTTGGCTTGAAAGGGTAAATATTCATTTGGAAAAGCTGTTGGAGAAGGTCAACAAGGAAAATAACAAGTTGAGGCACATGGTGAATCATTATTGGGCAAGAAAATATGTTTGCAAGGCACGAATCAAGATCCTGAAGGCTAAGTTGAAGAGGGCCTCAAAGTGTCGGAAAAGGCAAGATAGACTTCAGATTTTGGCCGAGGATTCCTTGGCCCAGCATAGTACATGATGAAGGACATTCAGCCCAAATTTCAAGAAATTTGGGACACATTTTGCAAATTTTGTTTTTTTTTGCCTAAACACAGATTTTTCAGCTCTACGCGTCGCGCCACTTGGTGCGCGCTTTTGATGGAGGTTCCTCTTGGGTAAATATTTATATTTTTGGACTTTTCATCAAAATTTATGCATTCCTACCTATGGCCAAGAGGTTTTGACAGGTTTTGGGCTTCCAGAAGGGTCAAAAACACCCTAAAAATGATCTTTCTGCCCCTTTTTGGACACACAGGAAGCAGTGTTGGGAGAACTCATTTTTGGAGGGGAAAATGGAAGCCAAATTCAGAAATTCCACTTGTGTTGGAAAGTAGACAGGTAGACCTTTCCAACAATCCCACTTGGAGTTAATTGGGACACCGGGGGGCCTTCAAAATCAGCTCCAAACTAGCGCGACACATAGAGAAAATTGGCGCAGCGCATTGGGGATTTTTGTTCATTTTGGACTCAGTAACTCTGTTTTTTGCCTAGTTTTGGATAGTTTGACTTTCTTACTTCAAAATGTTAAACTCATGATGTAATTTGATGGATCTTGATGTAATTTTGTTAAATTTTTACTCATGGAGGTAGATTCATTCATCAAAAGGTGAATTGCAACTGAATGAATCAGTTTCCTATCTTATAGAGGCAAGCTGTTCCACTGCCTATTTTCCAATTCTCAGTTTAGATCTTGTTGAAAAAACTCCTAAACTTGTGAGCTAGACCCCTAGAGACTGGGGATGAGTTAGTGTTGTCTATATCTTGTAGTTTTTCAGTCATTAGCATGGTTGGACACTAGGGATTGCTTTGAGCATCATTGTACATTCATCTCTGCAGTTTGGAAAAGGAATAGACCAGGGTTTGTAGCACTCCTTGGGATTCATGTGGCTCTTTATTTTGATGATGTGTTTCTCTCTGTTAATGTAATTTTATTGGTGTTTCATGTGTATCATTTTCCCTCTTATTTCTTCTTAAGTTAAAAAAACAAGGATAAAGATGGAATTCATTAAAATTTGCAGTGCTCTACCTAGGGTTTATTTAATTTTCTATGTTTTCAACTGTTTGAAGAGGATTCCTGAAAGTTTCTTGCCCTCTTCAACTCCTCACCAGTCTGAGCTATCCATTTCATTCAAAATTGAAGTGTCAAAACAATTTCCTACCTTGCCCCATTCAGATTTCTGCAAAAACTAGGTCTCATTCCCCAAACCCAAAATCTGCCCTTCCCTTTGATCCAAAAAACACCCTCAAAATAAAATCAAACTCTTTTACATATATACCTAGCCTAAAATTAGTCTTTATTCAATTCATCTCAAGCCTCACTGATCATATTTTGCTGAGATTGACCAGCAGAGAGCCCTCTCCCGATCTGGTAGGGCTAGCTACCAGGTTAAGCGTGGTTTGATGTTACCCTAGACTCTGCCTTCCTCATCCTGAGGTAGATTTAGGCCATAACATAGTGGCGACCATACTAGAGAAACAAAATTGTTTTCTTGTTAGTGTTATTTTCCTTATAAGCTACAGACGGAGCCAGAAGTTATGTCAGGTAGCCTTCGAACTGCACATTGCTTTGCAAGTGCATAAGTAGATAAATGTTGCTTCAGTCAATCTCTAGTCTAGTTTTATAAACATAACCTCTAAATTGTAAATTTCCCCAGTATATCTGATAATTCTAGACTTTTGGATGATGAGTTTAGAATTTGATAGGCTGAACAAGTTGTTTTTGTCTGTTTGATTTTTGGGAATAATTCAAGACACTAGCTTCCAGACGACATACCAGAGAAAATCTGAATCCTGATCCACCTCCTGTGTATGAAAATCCAAATCTTATTTCGAGAATCCTTCCTCGAGAAAGTCCTGTGATTCTTGTGTTCAAATCTCATTCATGTCCTGCGGTTTTCGAGTATCTTGAAGATCTTGAGTATGATGAACAATTTGAGTTGTCGTTGTTTGAGACTAAGTTTGAAAGTGCTATTGATTCTACTGTCATAAATCCGGAGTTTGTCAAAGATCTTGAAATTGAAAAAGCTAATAGATCCATTGACAGTTACATCTTGAATATTCAGAATTCCATTGTGGCAACAAACATTCCCGAATTCATAGAGTCTGCATCTGCAACTCTTAGGTCATCCGCAATTACATCTAGTTCACAAATTCCTACCGAGCCTCCTTTTATTTCCACCATTCCTATGAAACCTTCTATCTCTGATCAACAATCTGCAGTAGTATCACCTCCCTCCACACCACATACACCTCATACATCAACTTCTCTAACTCCTCCTATATCCCCAAACCCAGTTGTAAATCCACCTAAAGCAATGGTTGCCCGATTTGCACCCCTTGTGTTGCCTCAAAACTTGGATGACATGCCCGCTGATTATCAAAGCGAAATTCCATTTTTTGATGGCACTCCTAAAAGTGTTACTGCTCAGCAACATGTGGATAGGATGGTAGATTTCTTTGACCTTCATGAGATTGATGCGGAAAATGTGACAATGAGACTGTTTGTACAAACCTTTGGAGGTGTAGTAAGAAAGTGGTTCAGAGATTTTCCAGTTAGAAGTATTACTACATTGACTAATCTTCAGAGACAATTCTTGGATCAATGGGAAGTGAAGAAAGACCATCTTCAGATCCTTTTCGAATATGACAATATCAAGCGGAATGTTGGTGAGTCTGTTCAATATTATTGTATTAGATTCAATTTTGTTTATAATGCAATTCCTGCTGATATAAAGCCACCTAGGGGGTCGGCTTTAATTAAGTTTCCGGATAGATTCGATCCTGACATGGCCTATCAATTAAGAGAAAGAGATCCGGGTACTTTAGAACACATGCAGAAAATTGCAGTCAGCGTTGAAGCCAATTTGCTTCCTAGGAGAGCTAGAATGAAAGCTGAAAAGAAAGTAGCAATAAAGGAAGAGGTCTCCACTTCAGATCAAGTGCTCCATAAGATGGAAAATATGTTTGAAAGATTAACAATTGATAAGTCTGAACCGCAGATCAGAAATCCTAACTTTCGTGGCCAGCAGCAACCGCAATTTAGAATCAAGCAAAGAGAGCAGCGAGCACAAGAACCAGCAGTACAACAACAAATGAAGACACCTTTACAGCAGAATTTTGTTCATGGTCCAGAATCAGATGATGAGGAGGATGTAGTTGGAGAAGAGAATCATTTCTTTACACTTGATGATATGCCAATTTTCATCATTGAAGATGAGGAGTATTATGAGAACTCAGCTGTACAAAAGGACGAGAATTTCATCTTGGCAAATGAGACAGCTCTTAAAGAAGAATCTGATGAATATCAGAGGGGATACATGAATGCCTTGACTACCCAGTAGTGACAATATTCATTCAGAAGTAGAGATGTACCCATTAATCCAATTCAAAAGAGAAAGGAAGCTTCAGCACCAAAGAATGATCCACTTGTTGTGCAGAAAAAGGGAAAAGAGACAGCTGATCCCACTACTAGAAAATCACCATCAGCAAATGAAAGATCCAATCAACTATGTACATACTGATTTAGAATCCTTTTTTTTATATTCAGATAGCTTTAATGATGTAAATACCCAATTAGTTGAAGTAGACGACATTCCGGAAATAACTGAAAATTTTAGAGAGGTCCTAAAGAAAGAGAGACAAAGACTTTATATTACCGCTGAGCAATCAGCCTTCTGACAGCAGCAAAATGTTGATGGATAGCAAGATGAAGCAAAAAATCAAATAGAATTTCAGCATTTGGAAGAGGATGAAGATGGTTTGTGGACCATGGATTTTGATGGTGCGGTAGGAAATGACGGTGCTGGAATTGGCATTTGGGTACGCAGCCCTTTTTCCTCCCCAAAAAAAGTTCCAAGTAATGTAAGGGTCTGTTCTTACAAATTGGCATTTGATTGTTCAAATAATGAGGCTGAATATGAAGCTTTAATTGTTGGTCTGAAAATTCTTAGAAAGTTAAATGCCAAAAGAATTGCAGTGTATGGCAACTCCGAGTTAGTTATCAAGAAAGTGAAAGGTGAATACCAAGCTAAGCATCCTCGAATGTGGGCCTACCACAATGCGGTACTAGATTTCTTGAGATTGTTTTCAGATTATACTTTGACATGTGTCCCTCGTATTCAGAATGGCATTGCAGATGCACTTGCAAAATCAGCAAGTAATTTGAAAATTCCGATGAACTCAAGAAACAAATTTGAAATTCATGTGAAGCATCGTCCAAATGTCCCTGACAATCAAAGGTATTGGCAAGTGTTTCAAGACGACAAAGAAATTGATGAATTTTTGCAAAATGAAGGTAAATTCAAAGACACTTCTATTGATGGGGAGCATGATGATGGCAAAGCGAAGATAGAAGTCAATCAGATGGAAGTTTTGTAGCTGAAGGATAATTTCATTACTAAAGGTCTAATACCTTTAGAGGAGCTTTTTGACCAAGATGATGTAGCTCGAAAACCAACCTTGTGACCAACCGAGAAAGGAGTTGAGGACGTGAACATCAGATCAACAGAAAATCCTAAAATCGTGAAATTTTTTAAGGCATTACCTCCATAGGTAAAAGCAAAGTATATCAGTTTATTGTCTTCCTTTGCTGATGTATTTGCTTGGGATTATTCAAATTTGAAGACATATGACACCAACATAATTCAACATACCATTCTAATCAAGCCAAATCAAAAGCCCTTTCGGAAAAAATTGAGAAGAATAAATCCAAAGTTTCTGCCCTTAATAGAGAAGGAAGTGAATCGGTTATACAAAGCTGGTATCATTGTTCCCATAAGATTTCAGATTGGATTTCTAATTTGGTGCTCGTGCGCAAGAAAACAGGTGAGATTCGCTTATGCATTGATTTTAGAAATATGAATAAAGTATCTTTGAAAGATAACTATCCATTTCCCAAAATGGATCACATACTTCAGCGAGTAGTTGGAGCATCCCACATGTCGCTACTCAATGGTTATTTTGGTTATAACCAAATTCTAGTCCATGAGGATGATAGAGACAAAACAGCGTTCACCACTCCGTGGGGAACTTTCCATTATGCTAAAATGCCTTTCGGTTTGAAGAATGCTGGTGCAACCTTTCAGCGAGCAATGGATATGGCATTTGCAAATGAAAAGGATGTTTTTCTAGTTGTTTATCTTGATGATTTGACAGTTTTTTCTAATTCAGATGAAGAGCACCTTTATCATTTGAAGAATGTATTTTAGCGGTGTAGAAAATATGGTGTATCTCTCCATCCAAAGAAGAGTTTGTTTGCCATGGATGAAGGCAAGCTTCTTGGTCATATTATATCAAAATATGGCATCCGCATTGATCCAGCTCAAGTAGAAGCTATTCAGCAAATTGATCTTCCCCGAAACAAAAAGGAGATCCAATCATTCAATGGTAAGATGAATTTCTTACGTCGCTTTGTGCCCAATCTTGCAGAACATTTAAGGGAAATCACAAACATGCTCAAGAAAGATAGTGTAGTGAAGTGGACTGAGGAAGCAGTAAAGTCTTTCAATTTAGTAAAATTGGCTCTTTCTTCAGCTCCGGTTTTGATCAGCTCAGACTATACTCAGGATTTTATTTTGTTTTCATTTGCCTCGGATCATACTATGGCAGCAGTGTTGATGCAGAAAAGAGATCAGCTTGAGAAACCAATTGCTTTTTTCAGCCGAACCATAAGAGATGTAGCCTTAAAGTATAATATTATTGAAAATCAATCTCTTGCCTTTGTAAAAGCATTGAAATATTTTCGAGTATATATTCTGCATTCTCACATTCTTGCTTATGTTCCTAATGTTGTTGTTAAAGATGTCTTAGTGCAAACAGATCCAGAAGGGAGACGAGGCAAATGGATTGTAGCCTTGTTAGAATATGACATGGAGATAAAACCTACAAAGCTTATCAAAGGACAGGGGCTGGGTAAGTTAATGCCTGAGTCAAATTTTCATGCCTTGGACATTAATCTCATTGCTGCTATGTCCGAGGAAAATGAAGAAAGTTTGCTAACTCAGGTATCGGAAATTTTTGTTCTTTCTCCTTGGTACTCAGACATTGTTTATGTGCTCCAAAATTTGTCACCACCGCCAGGAATGGCTAAAAACAAAAGTAGGACACTAAAATTAAAGGCTTCCAAGTTTTGTATCATGAATAATGCGCTTTATTGGAAAGATCCCGGTGGTGTCTTGCTCAATTGTTTTGTTGAAGAAGAGGCAAAACAGGTTATGGAAGATTTTCATAAGGGAGATTGCGAAGGTCACCTTTTCTGGAAAACAACGGCCAACAAAATTTTGAGAGCAGGATATTATTGGCCAACACTCTTTGTTGATGTGTACAAAACTGTTAAAAGCTTCCATGAATGTCAGATTTTTGAAGGGAGGAAAAAATTGCAGCCTTTTCCGCTTAAGCCCATTGAAGTATGTGCTCCTTTTCAGCAGTGGGGTTTGGATTTCATTGGTGAGATCCATCCTGCTTCTTCAGCGCAGCATAGATGGATCCTTACAACGACGAACTATTTTACTAAATGGATTGAGGTGGTTCCCACCAGGCAGGCCATAGATTTGGTAATCATTTCATTTCTTGAAAACAATATTTTGTCTCGTTTTGGTTGTCCAAACAAGCTGATTACTGATAATGTAGCAGCCTTGAAATCTAAGAGAATGATTGACTTTTGTGATAATTATCAAGTTACTTTGGGGCACTCAACCGCATATCATCCACAAGGCAACGGATTGGCTGAATCCTCAAATAAATCCTTGGTCAATATTATCAAAAAGCTGCTGGAAATAAACAAGAAAAGTTGGCATAAGAAATTGGTTAATGCACTTTGGGCAGACAGAGTGAGTCAAAATAAATATATAGGCATGTCTCCTTTTGAGCTCGTGTATGGTGTTGACACGGTATTCCCGACCTCTCTTGTAGTTCCAGTGGTTAAACTTCTGCAGAAAGATGGCAGCGAAGATAATCATATGCAATGGAGAATCAATCAAATGATCCATTTACAGCAGACTAGAGACGAGGTTTTTCAGAACACTTTCACGCTGCAAGAGAGAATCAAGAAGATATATGATTCAAAGGAAAAGGCGGACAAGTTTCAAATAGAAGAACTGGTGCTAAAATGGGATGCAAGAAATGAAGATAAAGGTAAGCATGGAAAGTTCAAGAATATTTGGAAAGGACCTTTCAAAATTGCTGCATATCGAGGCCAAAATTCTTTCCTTTTGAAAGAAATGAATGGAGAATATTTTCTAGGAGGGTCGGTCAATGGTCGGCTACTCAAACAGTACTATTTTTAAAGTGTTTTATGTTGTCATACATGTCACTGTACATACCGGTTGGTTTAAGTTTCATTGCAAGCATGTGCTGTCATCATTATTTCAGTTTGGGGCCCGAAGTGAAGGCTATAAAACTGAATGTTGGTCTCAGTTTTGGTTTGGTTTGTTTGAGTCAGATCTTTCAGTCATTTTTGGTTTCAAAATTGAGTCAGTTTTCAATTCTGAAAATGATTCAAGAGTCTTGTTTTGGTTTGTCGAAGTTATTGACTCCATATCCCAATGGACAAAGGTACTTTCTACTTTCCCAGAGATCTGTAGTTCTTGGCACCTCCAAGGAGCTACCATCCCCATTGGAGCCAATGTTAGTGTCGGTATCTTCATCCCTCTGTCACTGATCAAATTTCTCTTGTTGCATTGCATATTAGGTGTCTCACTCAGTCAGCTGCATTCCATTAGGAGCATGGATCATCTGACGGTAGTGGCTTGTTGCTCATGTCCCTCATGTCCTTTACCTGCTGGCCTATTTTTGTTCATTAAGATCATTCGCAGTCACTTTTGTCTCATAGTTTGCAAAGAGTCATTTTTAGGGTTTTAGTGTCATTAGGTCTAGGGTTTCATTAATAAGGTTTTCAAAATCCCCAATAATGGTCAGCAGGCACATGAGGAGTTTGAAATAAGGATTCAGTACTAAAAATTTCATCATCATATGCTTAATAATGTATTTTTCTTCAAAACTCTGTTTTGAAGAAAAATAGGGTATTTCATTTTTTATGTATAAATGTAATGTAATTTCAAGTTTTCTCAGTTGTAATAATATTTTCAATGGCAACCCTGGTCACCTTTGTTAAGCTCCAGCCAATCCATTCCCTACAGGACAAACGAAAAGCACATCATTCAGTCAAAAAGCCAAAATGAAGCAAAACAGAGTTTTGAAAAGTGTCAAAATCTGAAACATTACAAAGTGGGTTTTTCTGAAATTAAAAATTAAAGATCCTTGGTATATAAATCATTTTCATGTTTCAAAAGCTCATTTGTATGCCAAGAGGACAGAGTGAGCCAAGGAGAAATCGTGAAGAGCGAAGGAAGCAATTTGAAGGGGAAATTGTGCAAGTTCAACTACGCGACGCAGTGGGTCGTCCCCCATTGTGTTGAAATTACTCCTCCGCGGTGCATAGGAGTTACGTGGCGCGTTGGGTTGGTTGCGCAACGCGTAGGGCCGCAAAGCAATTTCATTGCCATTCCTCTCAAAACTTCAAATCTGCTCGGTCATTTCCGGTCCAAGTAAGTCAATAAACGTTGTCACTGCCAATGAACATGTGTCTTGTGATATCTATGAGGATTTAAACAAAAATTCAAACCTTATTATCTTGTTCAAAGAATGCTTCTTTAGGGTTTATAATTTGGTTTTGCACCTATCACTCCCACTTCCCCACCCTATTATTCCCTCCTCACTGATTATCCTGTTACATCAGCCCATTTCCCTATTATATCCCTAAATCACTCATTCCCTATTCCATATTCCCATTATCCCACTTCCTAATTACAAATTTCCCAAACCCAAGTGTTATCCCAAAAAACCTATTGACTGCCCCTAAACTCTTCAATTGGAAATATCCCATCATTCCCCCTGCCCTCTCCCTCCATAGTCCCTCACATATTATCACACATTTGGCAACAAAAAAAAATGACATCAAACTCCTCATATTCATCTAAGGCAACATAGACTTTGGCAAACATGGAGACAGATTCTTCTTTTGACTGAGTGAGTGATTCCACAACTGAATTGCATGCACCTAGGAGACCTCACAAGAGTGGCAGACATGTGAGGGAGGAGCCTACTTCATTGGCTGAGCTACAGGCTTGTCCTTTTGCTATTTCATGTTTCCAACAACAGTCTTGTTATCAATTTTGTGAAATGGTTGCTAGAGTTCACCACCATCATGAGCTGGCCCGATTTTTTGTGTTGCATTTACATAATGGCCAAGTCACTCTTGCAGGTGTGACATTCACTTTAACACCTGAAACTATCTCTCAAGCAACCGGTATTCCAAATGTTGGAGAGCAATGGAACAAAAGGCAGCAGGTTGACAGGGAACACTATGAGCCATATATCAAGCCTAGTTTTTTGAGACAACTTAGTAGAGTTTTTCCCTTTCGGTTTCTAAAAGATTCATATGCCCCTTTGATGAAACTCATTATCAAATATTTCAGTTGTGAGGGCCGGTTTTCACATCTCTATGCCTATCATATCAGGTTGTTGATGCATTTTACCAGGGTGAGAATGATGAACCTCCCTTACTCCATATGTAGGAATATTGAGAAGATGACCACCCTCGTGCAAAGTAAAACTCCTGAGCAGCAGTATAGCAGTATCTATCATTTTGCACTCATCAAAATTATGGTTATGCATCAGCTTGGCTTGCAGGATATTTCATGGGAGGATTTCATTTCTAATGATTTCTTCACAGCTTCTTAGGTACCTTCGAAGGCTTTTCATGAGGCAGGTGAACCTTCATATCAGCATGGAGGTCATGAGACACAAACCGCTAGTGTGCCGGTGTTTGTCACCTATCAAAGGGGAACTAGAGGGTTGTTTGCAGCAGCCAGGCGAGTATTATCTCCACCTGGGGTGGAAGGGGTCTCGCTTCCTTCATTAGCAGTACAGGTACAGGACAAGGGTAAGAGGACAATACATGATGAGCGGCCTTCAGGAGGCCAGGATACATATTTCATACTCATTGATGATGATTTGGGCCCACCAAGCTCAAAGTTGAGAGAGATTGTGCAGGAGCAGAAGGCAGAAATAAACACTTTGTCTGTCAAGTTGCAAAGGGTACAATGGATAATCAACTACCTTAAGCAGAGAAACAAACAGCTAGAATATTAGCAAACTATCATGGAGTTGCAAAATATATGTGAGAACCGACAAGCTGCCAAAAGGAGCAAAACCAAGATGACAACCATTGAGCAAGAGATTGAGGCTAATCGCAAAACTTGGCTTGAAAGGGTAAATATTCATTTGGAAAAGTTGTTGGAGAAGGCCAAAAAGGAAAATAACATGTTGAGGTACATGGCGAATCATTATTGGGCAAGAAATCATGTTTGCAAGGCACGAATCAAGATCCTGAAGGCTAAGTTGAAGAAGGCCTCAAAGCGTCGGAAAAGGCAAGATAGACTTCAAATTTTGGCTGAGGCTTCCTTGGCCCAGCATAGTACATGATGGAGGAAATTCAGCCCAAATTTCAAGAAATTTGGGACACATTTTTCAAATTTTGTTTTCTTTGGCCTAAACATAGATTTTTCAGCTCTACGCGTCGCGCCACTTGGCGCGCGCTTTTGATGGGAGATTCCTCTTGGGTAAAACTTTATATTTTTGGATTTTTCATGAAAATTTATGCATGCCTACCTATGGCCAAGAGGTTTTGACAGGTTTTGGGCTTCCAGAAGGGTCAAAAACACCCTAAAAATGATCTTTCTGCCCCTTTTTGGACACACAGGAAGCAGTGTTGAGAGAACTCATTTTTGGAGGGGAAAATGGAAACCAAATTCAGAAATTCTACTTGTGTTTGAAAGTAGATAGGCAGACCTTTCCAACAAGCCCACTTGGAGATAATTTGGACATTGGGAAGGCCTTCAAAATTAGCTCCAAACTAGTGCGACGCATAGAGAAAACTAGCACGGCGCATTGGGGATTTTTGCTCATTTTGGACTCAGTAACTCTGTTTTTTGCCTAGTTTTGGACAGTTTGACTTTATTAATTCCAAATGTTAAAATCATGATGTAATTTGATGTACTTTTATGAATCTTGATGTAATTTTGTTAAATTTTTACTCATGGAGGTAGATTCATTCATCAAAAGGTGAATTGCAACTAAATGAATCAGTTTCCTATCTTATAGAGGCAAGCTGTTCCACTGCCTATTTTCCAGTTCTCAGTTTAGATCTTATTGAAACAGCTCCTAAACTTGTGAGCTTGACCCCTAAAGGCTTGGGATGAGTTAGTGTTGTCTATATCTTGTAGTTTTTCAGTCATTAGCATGGTTGGACACTAGGGATTGCTTTGAGCATCATTGTACATTCATCTCTGCAGTTTGGCAAAGGAATAGACCAGGGTTTGCATCACTCCTTGGGATTCATGTGGCTCTTTGTTTTGATGATGTGTTTCTCTATGTTAATGTAAGTTTAATGGTGTTTCATGTGTATCATTTTCCCTCTTATTTCTTCTTAAGTTAAACAAACAAGGATAAAGGTGGAATTCATTAAAATTTGCAGTGATCTACCTAGGGTTTGTTTAATTTTATATGTTTTCAACTATTTGAAGAGGATTCCTAAAATTTTCTTTCCCTCTTCAACTCCTCACCGGTCTGAGCTATCCATTTCATTCAAAATTGAAGTGTCAAAACAATTGCCTACCTTGCCCCATTCAGATCTCTGCAAAAACTAGGCCTCATTCCCTAGACCCAAAATTTGCCCTTCCCTTTGATCCAAAAAACACCCTCAAAATAAAATCAAACTCTTTTACATATATACCTAGCCTAAAATCAGTCTTTATTCAAGTCATCTCAAGCCTCACTGATCATATTTTGCTGAGATTGACCAGGAGAAAGCCCTCTCCCGATCTGGTAGGGCTAGCTACCAGGTTAAGCATGGTTTGATGTTACCCTAGACTTTGCCTTCCTCAGCCTGAGGTAGATTTAGGCCATAACAGAAACCTCGAGTAGTTCTACCATGTGCTACATGGAAACTCTAGTTTAAAAATTAAAAACAAACTCGAAGTAAAGAAACTCTAGTTTAAAAAATTAAAACATGATAGAAGTACCTTGTTTTTTTTGCTATGTAATTGAGAGGTGGTGGCAGGATTAAACGATTGATGAAGGAGAGTCCGCGAGAGTGCAGACTCCGAGGAAAAAAAAGCTTTAGTTTTGCATTGTAAAACCCAACCCAATGGAGCTCCAATATATAATGTTGCCTAACCTAATTTATTGGAACCTGTTATTTTGAGTTGGCTAGTGGAACCTATTATTTTGAGCTCGCTATTTGCATGAAAACCTTGTTATATTGAGCTGGCTACCTGTTATTTTGATTACTCCTGTAAGGTGTCATTTTGAAAACAACTTTCCTAGTTGTCACTGTGTCCATGTTTAAGCCATTGGATAAAATGTTAGATGATTGAAATGTTTTAGGCAATTAGATCCACACGCAACTAGTTTTATAAATGTTTTTTATAATGTTAGTTTTTATTTAATAAGTTCCATTGAATTTAGGTTTTGTTGACTTTTCAGTTAAAATGTTTCTATTAAAAAATTGTTAGATTTTAACCTCAAATTTTTAAATAGAATTGAAATTAATAACTTAATAAAACTAGATTTTACATAAATTATTTTAATGAATAATTTTTTTTGTAAAATAGATAAACATTAAATTTTTGGGTACATAAGCATTAAATTTTTATTTTTAATAAATTTTATATCATAAAATTTAACTCCACACAAACCAATTAATTCCTATTACATGGATAAAAAAAACATAAAAAATGGAAAATAACTATTTATATATTTAAATATTACATTTTTGTGTTACTATGCTCTCCAATAAAGTATGATGGAAATGTTGTAATGTCATGTTTAACATTTTGACTATGTCAAATTACACAAAATTAAAAATAAAAGTAAATTAAATAAAAATATTGACATAATGTAATGAAAATTTTAATTAAGTCAAAATACAATAAAAAGAAAAAATAATATCACTCATCCAACTTGAGTCCCATCGTCATTACATTCAACATCAACAATCCAATAGCATCACAGTACATGCACAATACCTTCAAGAGTTGATATCTCACCAGCATAAGTCTACTTAACACAAATTCTTGCTCCCTTGTGCACTATGTTCAGTGCTCTATTTATAAGTAGAGGAAGGTAGTTTCACATAAATGAATCATTGAATGGCTTTCCTAAAAATGGATGAAGAGGTTTCCTTGTTCATGGGAATAGGAGGATAAGAGGTTTAATGACTTCATGGCTTCAAAATTCGAGGTTATCAGATGAGGTGAAAGCTGGAACAACTTCTAGAATTCACTAGAGGTTGGGAAGATTCGTGGAATCCATTAACAATTCCCTCCTAGTCAACCAAAACACTCCAAAGTGGGCCTAGATCCTCTGCAACATAGCCTTGCATGGGAGTAGATGCTCTACAAATCATTTATAACTCTATAGGGGTGCATTGATTGCTCAATGGGTCACTTCAACTGGCATTTAATAAGTGAAAATTTCATGAAGGAATACCACCAATGTGATGACCTGTTTAGGGCATGTAGCAACCAATTTATAGTATGATAGACCCTAATGAATATTGATCTATGTTTTGGGATGATGCCAAAATTGACCTGTAACAACTTCCCCTAAAGCATGAGGTCAAAAATGATAATGTTGAGTGGTTTTCTTTACAACGAGATGAGGAGGAACTGAAGCGGAAATTGATTTGCAACAATTACAATACATTACATCATGATATATTTTCATCTTGTACATGAATTGATGAGGGATGCATGTCCCATACTCAGCACATAAACTATCATAACATCATAAATTCATCTACAGATAAATATTGTCTACAAATATAGAACCATGATAGGATGACCATCTGAATAATGACCATCATACAGATGATTTCGTACTTCTCCTGAAATCGCAGCCTGGATAGATGAAACTAGATTCGGGGTCTTCTATCTCGTTCACTCGATCACTTAAAGTACGAGTCTAACCATGTGAATATGTGATCTAAAGTCGAACATGGGAAGGCGTCATCTGATTACCAGCCAATTATGTGAGCCATTAAAAAATGTGAGAGAAACCATCGTTGATGATAATGGCTTTCAAGGTACTAAAGTACATTTCGCATGGTGTGAATAGATGATTTGATGTCGAAAACCATACAAATTATTTTGGTATAAGGCTCGTGATGTCAACCTATCGTCGGAAGCGAGAAACTTGTCGTTGATGTATGTAAGCTCCATGGTACCAAAAGGTTGTTTCTAAGTCAACTTCCTGGATGATGAACTGATGTCGACAGAAAGTGACTCGTCGCAGGAGGGCATTAATGCTTCCCCCATCAACGACATGAAATGAGAGTAATGATTTTGGAGACAGAATGTGACTGATGAAGCAATTTCAAGGATGATAGTCATGAAATGAAGGCTTATGAGTATTGCAAAGGAGGAGGAATAACTGAGTGACTTCTCTTAAACATATCGTCGACATTGAATGAATTGACAACATTTTACCCAAAACCGAAGTGATGGATGGTATGATAGATCATAAGTATGATAGACTGTCAAGTAGATTACCCAACCCAAAAACCACGGAGATGAAGTGAACAAGTATCATGTCCAAGAGAAGCTTGCTACCATAAAGTGTTTTATCCCTTTCCAATTTTCCCCAATCATTGCTGACCAACACCTTTTTATTTTTTAACAAGCTTGAGGAGGATAACATATGCTTGATTTATAATTCCACCCTTCGAGTGAATGCATCGCTATTTGATGCTTTAACGAGTCTAGCGAAGGTGAAAATAGATCTTGTCATGATGGAAAATTCCTTCGCTATTTGATGCTTTAATGAGTCTAACGACCATGAAAACTAGGTCCTTTTTCATGTTTAGAGAGTTTGGAAGAGGGAATAAAAGAAAACTCCATAATTTCTTTTTCATATAAGAGTCCCTCAGATCCAAAATAGCGTAAAATAATACCTGAGAGAACCTCCTAGCCATGTTTGACTAGGATTTTACTTCTTCGTAATAATAATCTATCTCAGTCCAGAAAATGGTTAAACTTATACTGAGTAGATGTTGTTTCAATTCCTTTAACGAGCTCGAAAGGACAAGCGGTCTAAAATATTTTCATATTTTGAGAGTCTGAAAAGAGCTGAAAGAGAACTCCAGTGGGGTTCCTTTTTCGCATTTAACAAAGCTCGAAAAAATAGGATAAAATTATGCTTTGAATTCCTTTTTCATGTTTAACAAAGCTTGAAAAGGAGATAAATTTGTGCTTTATGGTCAATATCTCATTTCATGATCATGCACAACTAACTCACTATAATCAGCTGCAAACCTACTCAAAGAAACATCAAAAGGATTAACAATACCTGTTTAAAAAAGTAAAAATGGGTAAAAACCATAGTCGTTTCATTAAATATGCATAAAATAATCAAAAAGACTATTAAATTAAAAAATTACCAAGCCATTTTTACAATTTCACCTTTACCATTTGAATTTTATTGCTCTGAGCCTTTTTTTCCCTCAAACTTCAACAATTGATTGCGACATATTATGTGGATAATTTATCGTGTCGTTTGGACCAGGTAGAAGATCTTACCCTCGTCTTCCTATTAATTTCATTATTTTTTAGTTTCATGCAAATTTTTTAGGTTTTGGGGCCCCTAAGGTAAATACACAATGCCCCGAGGCCAATGCTCCCTTGCAAGTAGAAAAGTGCATTGCACAAAGGCTCGATAAGGCCCAGTTCCTCTACAATGCTCTTTCTCTCACTCAGGGGTGCATTGGGCACAATTAAAAAAGTTTAATCTTTGTTTCTGCCCAAAATTTCCCTAATTTTTTGCATGGAATGGATCTTAAATAAGCCTATGGTGTGATTTCAGACTTTGATCGGATCATAATGTCGATTACATAAAGAAAAAGAGAACATGAAGAAAAATATATGGTTTCCCTAAATGATCCTGGCACTTTGAGAGCCCTTAGAGACTTTGTGTTTCTCAAGAACTTCCGATTGTCAGGGATGAGAAAACATATGGAACCATTGCAGTTCTTGATCCGTTCATGGGAACCGAAAATATAGGAATTTCACATTGGGGACAAAGTGCTCCCAATATTGGTTGATGAAATTTACTTTCTAATAGGTTTGTTGAGACGTGGTGCCCCCATTTCCCTTGCGGGCTCCACGTGTGGAGGTGAAACAGTGAAGGACTACATCCGACAGTTTTCAACCAGGAATTGAGCCTAGTAAAGATGGAAAGATAAAGATCAAAGATGTGCGTGATATGCCCTTGTGAACTCTCCTATAGAAATATTCTTCTTTTTAATTGTGTAGAGAGGTTCATTTTATAGCGTAGTATTATGAGGGAGATATGTAATTCATTCCATGCCCACCTCTAGTTTACACTTTACATTTTAAGATAAAAATAAAGTATGATGTTCATCTACATTCTATAAAAGAAAAAAGAAAAAGTATTCTCTAAATAAGAAAGATAATCTCCACTATAAATGAAAATAAAAAAGTATATAAATATATAGTCAACTTTAATTAAAAACATTATAAAACACTAATAATCTCACTATGGTTAATGTTTGCAGATTTCTGTGGGGTATATTCTTAGATTGAGGGGTCATAAATTGCTTCACGGTAGACATGTTTGGATTTCTACGTTTCCAGTCTACAACAAGACCCATCGTCACGACAAAGGTCGAGGAAGAGAAACATATAAGGAGAGCAATAAATATGAATGGAGGGATAAGGGAAGAGAAAAAAATATGAATGAAGAGATAAGGGAAGGAAAAAATGGTTGACAAGAATAATGCCATAGAAAAATAATTAATTAATTAATTAATTTAAAAGAGTTTGTCTTTTATATTAATTTGTATTTTTAATTTATTGTAATTTTTCAATTTCATTTTCATTTTGTAATATTTAATTATGAATATGGATATATTAAATCTAATTCAAGAATTTTAAATTTAATTTAAATATTTTAATTTTTTATTAAATGGGGAAACTCATATTTTATTTATATTTTTTGAGTTAGAAGGTTTATGAATAATTAATTTAAGATATTTGATTATGATTAATTTTGTATTATTTTGCAATTTAATTAAAATTATTAATTTAATTTAATTTAACATTGGCTCCCAAAAGGCATACGAAGTGCAATCCTTGTCCTAATCCTTCACCAATAGTTAATGACCCTAAGAGGTTATTGAGAAAGAAGAGGTCACAGTCCAAGAAGTTAAAAAAGGCACACCTCAACTTGTAAGATCCACCTCTTTGCCTGCAAGGTTGGTTGCTCTTGAAGATTTATCTTTTGACCTCAAATTTGAGTCATCTTTATTCAAGTCTAAGTTACAATCTTTCCTCTCGGAAGCAATTTTTGATCCCATTAAAGTTGAAACATATTTTCCATTTTCTGAGTCTTCATATTTTTAGGGTGATAGTAAGGTCTTATCATATTTTTACATACTTCAGAGCTTGGTTGATCAGTTCCAACTAACCTCTAAAAAGGTATTTATCAAGTACCAACAAGAGACATTGTTTGATGTTATATCTACTATTACACCTCCTCACACAACTGCTCCATCATCCTCCACTGTCAATCCATCACTTCCTCAACGATCATCTCCTCATTCAACACCTCCCGTTTTGATTTCTATACAACCTTTTATAGTAGTCATGGCAAGATTTTCTCCTTTAAATTTACCATCACAACTTACTGTTTTGCCTCAGAATTATGGCCAAATATTTCCTTTGTTTGATGGGACAACATAGGTCATGACTTAACAACATATAATTAAAGTGATTGATTTTATTGATCTTGAAGAAATTGATAATGATGATGCTAAAATGCACATAATAGCACAAAAATTTTCAGGGTAAGTTAATAAATGGTTCCGTTCCCTAACATTTGCTTCTATAGCTAATCCACAACAATTATTATATATATTCCTAGAAAAGTGGGAAGAGAAAAATAACCCTTTCCAAATTTTGGCCAAGTATAATGCTTTGAAGAGAAATACTATTGAATATGTGCAAGATTTCAGAGCCAAATTCAATAGGATATATGGTTCTATCCCAGAAACCATTAAGCCTCCCCTTGGCCTCGCGCTTTTTCACTATCCAAATGCTTTTGATCTGGATATGGCCTACCAATTAAGGGAGAGATTTTTCCATATAAGGTTTTCCATATATAAATTTCTTTTGTTATAAACATTTGAATGAGATAGGATATATGTAACTCTTTACATTACTGTATAACTATTATACCATTCCTACCTCTTTATTCTTACTATAAAAATAGGCATAAGTGTGCATATCCATTTTTTTTTTAACCAAGGGATATTGCATGTCCATTTTTATCTGATCAACAGGTTGATATATATACATTTGAATCCTTTT
The DNA here is from genome assembly GCA_034641835.2 of Pinus albicaulis. Lineage (NCBI taxonomy): Eukaryota > Viridiplantae > Streptophyta > Pinopsida > Pinales > Pinaceae > Pinus > Pinus albicaulis. The sequence continues at coordinate 794,332,022 of CM076577.1, read as the reverse complement.
TAATGTATGGTTGAATAATAATTAATACCATATTACATTTGATTTAATAAACCATGCACATACTCTTATGAAAACTAAGGTGTTAAGGTTTTGGCACCCATGTGACTCTTCCACATGTCACGTATACCATGGGCCAATGCACCCTATTCAGATGATAAGAATCTTCAATGGTGGGGATGATTCGAGAAAATACAATTGACATTGCTAATGATTATTGAAATGACTAGGCTTGAGGTCTTTCGTTTGATCATTCTCTTTTTTTCTTCTTTCCACCATCGACGGGGTTTTGTTTTGTAGATGTTTCAAACCTCAATCTACATCAGGATACACATGTTCCTTTTGACTTTAATACATCTGGGTCTATTTTTTCTTACATTTTTTTGGATACTTCCTCCTCCATGCAGCCAAATGCGATAAATTTAAGAGGTAAAACATTATCTCGTTTCTCTGCGTATCTCGATGATGTTTTTAAGTTTATTTTTTTGTTTACACTATAATAACTTTCTAACCTTGTATTGCATTTTATTTCTTGCAAGGTAAATGAGGTTTAGAGTTCTCAACATATGTGGAACCATTTAATCTTGGGTACTATACACTTTTTGGATATGTTTCTCTTACTTTCATGGAGGTTGAGGGTCTTAACCAGACATTTGGCTCTCAAGTAATTTCCTTGGTGCCTTCCCATAATTTATAAATCTAATATTTTGAATTTTTTTCTTAACTTGTTTCTTTCTCTTAACGTCCTCATTCTTATCACTCTTATTATCAAGTTTTGGTAAGGAAATGGACAATCTCCTCTAGTGTTTTTCCATGCAAAATACAAGTAATCTCTATTCTTCTCTTTTCAATTTTCATTTGTTTTTGTGGCTTCTTATTGAGATGCTAATCCCCTCTATTCTTAATATAAATTTCCCTTATCTATACATTTTTTTGATTTCAACCTCCTTGGGGTTTTCTTGTAACAAATTTATCTTATTCTTTAGATTTATGGATATGACTTAATGTGTGGCTAGAGTTGCATTACTTTACTGTAATATTATTAATGGTGTTTAACCCCCTCACCAGGGTCAATATTACCTTGATGATTTACACTAAATATTACAATTGATTTTTCGACTCTTAATACACTCATTCTCCTTGTTTTGATTTTCATTTATTCCATTAACCTTATTAAGATAATTAACACAAATGTATTGTTCATAATAGCTAATCTTGGTGGATTCCCTACAATCCATCATTCTCGGGTATACACAACTTCCTTAGTTATTTATTTTAATTATGAACACTCTAGTGTGTAGGTTTTAACCCTATACAGAAATTGTGTGCAAACGAATCTTAAAAAAGAAAATAAATAATAACAATAGAATAAAAAATAAAACAGATATACAGAGATATTTTCCCCAAGATCCCAAACCGGGACTACCAGCTTGGTTTTTCATTATGTTCCTTTTAGTGTTACAACACATATATATATACATGTCGAAGCATTCATAAACATCTATCCATTAACCCTGGATTAGAACATAACCATAGTTCCCTTGATCGGATATACAAAATACCAGGGACTGAAAACCATCATGCCCCAAAACCATGTGAAAACCCATGCACAAAACCATGGGCGGGTTCGTCCACCGAAAAATAAGGTCCAAAAAATCACATGTGACTAATCATGGAAAGAATATAACACAAATCCAACATAATGTATCCTCGAATTTTTCTTGGTTAACTTAATATAAATATGGACAATTTTCACACTAACTATTTTTCATTGTATGAATTGGAAAAATGGGTCGTGTAAGACTTTACCTTTGACCACTTATTTTTACCAGTTGGAACCTGTGCATTGATTGAATTTCCTCGTTTAATTTACTGGTTATAACCCTTTGCTAAAATGGTAATTTGATAGTGGTTAAGCCTTTAATTTTATAATTGGAATATTTCTTGAATTTCTTATGATAAATGTTACTCATCAGAAACCCTTCATGGTTCTTATACTTGAAGTTAATATAAAACTAGATTCAACCCCTCACTCTATGTATTGGACTAATAGAATTTTTCTACAATGGAATGTTTTATTTATTTTAGTTCTCAAAATACTTAAAGTATAGGATTACATTCACCTTCGTTTTATAATTGTTTTCATTGTATGTCAATGGAACAGATACAAGTTTGTACTACATTTATTTTAATCAAGTATGGATTTCTAGAGGGTTACTTTTAGTATGAAATGTTATCATTAGCTATTTGATTAAATTCAACACTACAACGACTTCTGTGCATATATGTCTGCATAATATTTAGTATAGTCCAATGGATTTAGTGCTAAGTGAAAATGCACTTCTATTATTTTAATGATTACTTCTCTCTATTGTCCTTGACGAAATCAAAGAAATTCATGCAACATTATACAATTCCCTTTACTTATACATGTTATGCCTAATTTTGGCTTTCCAAAGGAATAAACACTCATATTGTCATATAGATTCTTAGATAATAATTTTTATATTCTTTAAATAAACACTCATATGACATGATTCTTAGATACTAATATTTATATTCTTTAAATTCCATTTCTCGATAAGAAAGAAACCCTCATTTTTTTCCTAGAATTATTTGCATAATGAAATTTTCTTCATTTAAATTCATCATTTTTTTGGTATATGATGTATAGTAATAAACATTACATGGATCTGAAGTGGTTGTGACCATCTTTTAGGTTTGTATCGATGGATCATCATGACCTATAAATGGTCCTTAACTCCTATTTGACCAACTTATAAGATTGATGTTATAATATACAAAAATGATGAGTTAAACAGTCTACACACAAACATTAAATAGTTTAAAAAAAAATATTTCCTATTCCATGTTTCCTTATTCACTCAAACATTGATTATTTTTTTGACTTCTATGAAATTAATATTAGTTAGAATCATTGATTTTCCAGTAAGTTATAAAAACACTTAACATATTTTATGTTTTTGTTTTGATACTACTCATTACTTCCTCTTTGATATTAACAAACTCTAACTATACACATATATTAGTTTATTCAATAACATATTCCAAATTGTTTTTCATAAAATTCTCTCATACCTCAGTAGATCCTCACGCTCTTTATATATTAATAATTAACCACATTTGCGATAAATTTATCTAGTATATCAAAGAATATATTCCATTTTTCCTCTTACTATATGTATATATACTACAATATTTTCAAGTCCCAAATTAATATGAGTAACAAATACCTTTTCTTTTTAGCTTTTGACTAAGACAGACACGCACACACACACAACAGATACACAATTAGTAAAATAAAATCTCACATAACTTCACATAGATGCAATTATCACAAGTAAATTATATAAACACTATAGTTTGTTAGGAAAAATATGGGAGAAATCACATTCCTCCCCAAAACTGATTTTCCATCAACAACTTCCCTCAAGCTCAGAATTATTATCTTGAGGAATAACAACCTCGTATGTATTCGTATTTTTATAATTTCTTCACAAATTTTTTTTCTTTAGAAACATCCTTCTTTTAGAGTTTACACCCATTGTAATTACCTAGGATTTTTCTTTTAATTTAAGGAACAAGTCTCTTATTTTCCCTTTCAAGCATGCCTTTTCTCTCCTGCTATGATTTTCTATTTATTTTCACCCAACTTAGAATTTATCTCTAGCTAAGTTCTAAATTTTCACTTAGCATATCCTTTCCATCCCGTTACGTTATTGATAAAATAACATTTTTTCCGAGGATTTTTGGGATAAGATTTGGGAAAGTCCAGCATGTGGACTTGACCACCTAAAATTTTTCTAGAATAGTAAGAAGTATCTTTTAAAATATGTCATTTCCCATAGTTTCTTAACATCATAAATATTTATTCATAATATAAAATTTAATTACATAATCAATTAATTCATATCCTATCCTCCACCGTCATTTAATTCAACAATAATACAAATAGTCAAAAAATGTTCCTGTCTTTGAAAAGAAAAGCACAGGGTATCACAAAATGGTTTGTGCACAAATAGAGTGCACCTATTAACCTCAAGAAATTTCATTTGTATCTATTGTGTTTGTTCATGAAATATAAGATTTCAAAATTGTATATCTTCCATTTACTACAAAGTGAAAGTATGTAATCATAGAAAAATTAATGAATTTTTTATTATATTTGTTTATTTATATGTTTTTTCTTCCATTCGGGAAGAGAAAGTTTTGACATGACATGATCAACATGTCCACTATGTCCTGTTAGCTTGTAGTTGCATGTGTAATGTACATGAAACACTATATTGTAGTAAAATTTATTGTTGAGATTTAACAAGAAAAATTTCAGCACCCACGCCTAGTGCTTTAAGCACCTACACTAGTGTGGGGCCCACAGCGCTATTTTTGGGTGCATGTCTATTTTAGTTATCCCTTAATTAAGATGGACAATAAATTGTAATCTATTCTCAATGATGACTTGAAATAGTTAACTGAGAGTGATAAACTCAGTTACCTAGTGGATTTAGAGTTAGAGGTAGTTGGTGAGGCATGTAGAGTAATTCTAGTTGTAACAAAGTTTGAAGTGCAATGGTGCATTAGTTAATGCAGGTTGTAATCACTTTAACTCAGTTAAGTGAGTTAAATTCAGTTGTGCTAGTTGTATCTGAAGATACACTAGTGAGAGATAATGTGAATTAAATATTAACAATTCAAAATCAGTGATCTCTCATGCAACTGAGAATTTACTATTATTAGTTGCATGCATGTGAGATCCAGTGAAGACCCAGTTGAGTTCTAGGTCAAAGGGAAGTTGAATATCAGTTGTAGGATTATTGGGTTGCACACATGCAACCAAACACCCATTGGAGTTCCCATGATACTTGCACAGTCAAGGAAGGCCAAAATTCCTATATTTTAGGGATTGCATTCATTAGGGATTGCGCAAGCAAGGAAGGTTGTCTAGAGGCTAAGAATTGGCTATGTGTTGGTCAGTTTTGTTCATGATAGTGTGAGACAATTAGCTTAGTACTGGAGGGCTCTTGTGAGAAGAGTTTTGTATGCAATTGTTTCATGATGCATGTTGAATATACAATAAAATATAGTGGGGTTTTTAGTTGTAAGGTTTCCCCAGGAAATTATCTGTGTTGTGGGATGATTGATTATTCTTTGCTTCATGTGATTGGCAATTGTGTTTTTAGTTCCGAAAAATATTTTTAGAGGCGATTCAGTATTTAACTTTAATACATTGTTAGATTGGGTGAATCCAAGATATACATGTATGTTGTATAATTTATACATGGTATGAGAGCGCAGGAAATTGCAGATGTGAAGCAGGAGTTGAGTTTGTGACTGAATAGAATTTGAATTTTCAAAAATAATTTCTTGGTTCTACACCTGATTCAAGATCGAAATGGATTTCAATGTCTTGAGGTTGGAGTATGCACTCGAGGGCAGCTCAAAATATATTGATTGGAAGGATAGCATGGAGGCATTACTCGAAGACAATGTCTTGAAGGAATTCATTGAAAATGATGTTCCTAAACCCGCTGCGATAGATGCTGCAAATCTTGATGCATGGCAAAAGAAAGTGGAAAAGGCGAGGAGGATCCTATTAGAGGGATTACAAGACCAAATTTTCTCAAGCCTCCATGGGAAAGCCACGCCATATGCAATGTGGAAGGCTTTGAAATATGTATTCCAAAGTAGCAGCGAACATAAGAAATTGGCGCTCAAAGATAAACTCACGTAGATCAAGATGGAAAAGGGAGACACCACTCCAAAATATATAACAAAGTTTGTCCAATGTCAAGATGAACTGGGGAGAGTTAGAATAATATTCCTTGATGATGATTTGGTGCACTTGGCTCTCCTAGGACTTCCCAAGAGTTGGCACAGTTATCAAGACTGTTTCAATGGAAGGGAAAAATTTCCAGATTGGGAATGACTGTTGTCAGATTTGGTGCAAGGGGAGTTCAGATGGAACACCAGAGATGGATCTTCATATAAGAATGAAGATGAAGAGGTTTGTGCTTTGGCTACCAACACAAGGAAGGCGAAGGGGAATAAATTCCATTATAAACCTGAATCCAAGAATGACAAGAAGCAGGACATGTCCAAGGTGAAGTGTTTTCACTATCACGAACATGGGCATTTTGCTACTAACTGTCCACAAAAGAAGAAGAAAAAAAAGGCTCGAGGATCTGCAGCTGGTGAGGCCATTTCCTCGCAATTTGAGCTTAACTTCTCATTGATCGTATACATGGTGTCCAGTGCATTGGGATCTGTGTGGTATTTGGATAATGGTGCTTCCTTTCACATGACAGGAGACAAGGAACTTTTCAATGACTTGGAGGAGAAGGATCTCTAGATGCATATTGGAATGGGCGATGATGGGCGGTACAGTGCTACCGGGATTGGTACCATTACCTTCCATAGACAGTCAGGTAAACCCTTTCGATTAAAATATGTAATGCATGTAGCAGGTTTGAAGAAAAATTTAGTCGTAGTCACAATGTTGGAGGATAGAGGCTATGATGTTGTTTTTAGTGAAGGAAAACTTTCATGTGACATAAAACAACAGGACAAGCCAAGAGGATAGGGATTCGAGTTAAGAATATCTACAAGCTGGAGGTAGATGGTTGCGCAACAATGATGGGCAAGGAAGATTAAGTGGTGAGTCGGGATGAGGGTGAATTATGGCACAGGAAATTAGGCCATATTCACCATGGAGCCTTGAAAGTCATGCAGCAGATTTCTACTAGTCTTCCCAAGGGTACACTTCGCAGTCAGACACATCCAAGGGATGTACTATGGGAAAATATGTAAATTATGCCTTTCATGAGAAGGAGAACCAAGCTTCAGGAATCCTTGAGAGAGTTCACACAGACGTGTGTGGTCCTATCTCTATTGCTTCGACAACAAAACATAAGTACTATGTAATCTTTGTCAATGAATTTTCTCGTAAGTGCTGGATATTCTTCATGCAGAAGAAAGATGAGACATTCTCTAAGTTCTTGGAGTTTAAGACACTGGTGGAGAAAGATTCAAGGAAGAAAGTGAATGCTCTTAGGAGTGATAACGGTGGAGAATATATCTCTAGCGAATTCAAGAAATTCTACAGCCAAGAAGGAATTCTAAGAGAACTCGTAGCGCCTCATAACCCACAGAAGAATGGGGTTGTGGAGAGGAAAAACAAAACTATTATGGGTGCAACACGATCGATGTTGCATGATCAAGGCCTACCAATGAATTTGTGGGTGGAAGCGTGAAACACAACGATACATGTGCAAAACCATTGTCCTATAGGATACTTGGCATGAGTACACATGAATAGGCTTTCACTGGTAAGAAACCTGATGTTTCACACTTTAAGGTTTTTGGCTTATATGTTTATTTTCATGTTACCAAGGACGCCACAAAGAAGCTCGAACCAACATCTGAGGTTGGGATTTTTGTGGGGTACACTAAAACACCCATAATTATCATGTGTATTTTCCAAACAACAAAATGATTGTTGTGCGACGGGATATAAAATTTGATGAGGAGAAAACCATCAGGTTGTCCCTTGAGAGGGAGCTGGAGTTGCATGCAAAGGAGGAATTATTGGTTCCCAAGGATGAGCCTCAAGATGTGGATCAGCCACATGAGGAGGTTCATGGAGTGGAGGAAAACACTCATGCAGATCCATCCATTTGAAATGGCAGAAGGCGCACCACGGAAGCTGATAGATTGAGACTTGATGCTGCGGAGAATGTAGGAGCCCCTACTTCATAGTGCAGAAAGAGATAGTCTCTTGACTGATTTACTGGATACATGGCTCTTATGAGAAAATTTATTGTGATTGAACCATCTTCCTTTCAGGAAGCGGTGCAACAAGCAACTTGGGTTGATGCAATGGTGGAGGAGTATGACTCAATTGTCAAGAACAGTGCATGGGAGATAGTCCCAAGACTGGTTGAAAAATCAGTGGTTGAATCGAGATAGATCTACAAGGTAAAACAAGTTTTTGATGGGAGTGTGGAGAAATACAAGGCCAGATTTGTGGCACGAGGATTCTCACAGATCGAGGGGATATATTATGATGAGACTTTTGCACTTTTTTCAAGGTAATCTTCCATAAGATCCATCATTGCACTCTCAACACAGGTGCACTGCCGCATTCATCAGATGGATGTGAAAACTGTGATTCTCAATAGGATCATTAAGGAAGAGGTGTACATAGAGCCTAAAGGTTTCGAGATATTCAATAGTGAGTCACATGTGTGCCGACTCAAAAGTGTATTGTATGGGCTGAAGAAAGCACCTCGTGCTTCGTACACTCGGATAGACATCTCTTTCACTGGACTGGGCTTCACCAAAAGTGAAGTAGATGTAAACCTGTACCATATTGTGGTTGAGGGTAAGTTATTGATCATTGTTCTTTATGTTTATGATCTAATTTTGACTGGTGATGGGCAGCTGGTACACTCATTCAAGGAGTATCTTGCAAGGGAGTTCGAAATAAAGGACATGGGACTCCTTCATTATTTTCTTGGATTGGAAATATGGCAGCGGTATGGTGAACCTTTTGTGTCTTAAGGAAAGTATGCAAAGGAGATATTGGGTAAGTTTAACATGGAGAGTTGCAAACCCATGGATACTCTTCTTCTAGGAAATTGGAGGAAAGAGGATGCTACTTTTGGAGAGGTAGTGGATGCTACTGTCTACATGCAGTTAGTTGGTTCACTGATGTATCTAGTGAACACCAGACCAGAAATTTTCTACGCAAATAACCAGCTGAGTCAAGCTATGGTTAAGCCTACCAAGCTCTTTTGGAAGGCGAGGAAGCATGTATTGAGATACTTAAGGGGCACGTCAGAGTATGGTATATGGTACAAATGGACAGAGGGTGTGAATCTTCAAGGCTTCACGAATGCAGATTGGGCGGGTAGTCCATCAGACAGAAAGAGCACATTAGGAGGGATATTTAACATAGGATCAAAAAAAATTTCCTGGTACAACAGGAAACAACGATCTGTGGCACTCATTTCGGTGGAAGCGGAAAACATGGCAGCAAGTCAAGCTCCATGTGAGGTTATCTGGATGATAAATATCTTGGTTAGTTTATTTGGTTCTCATATGGATCCGACAATGATTCATTGTGATAATCAGAATTGCATTATAAACTCTTGATTAATCTTATGTTTCATGATAGGTCCAAGAATATAGATATCTGGTACCATCATCTCAAATATTGTGTGCAGAGAAGGATAATGTTGCTTCAGTACATTCCCACAGAATACTAGGATGCAGATATTCCGACGAAAGCGCTCACCAGCAGAAAATTCGATTACCTTAGAGACAGGATCGGGGTGAAGTATAATCTCTATCTTGTTGAGAGGGAGTGTTCAGATTCAACAAGAAAATTTTCAGCTAGGGTGGGGCCCACAGTGCTATTTTTGGGTGCATGTCTATTTTATTTATCCCTTAATTAAGATGGATAATAAATTGTAATGTCTTGAAATAGTTAACTGATAGTGATAAAATTCGTTAGCTAGTGGATTTCGAGTTAGAGGTAGTTGGTGAGGCATGCAGAGTAATTCAAGTTGTAACATAGTTTGAAGTGCAGTGGTGCATTAGTTAATGCAGGTCGTAATCAAATTAACTCAGTTAAGTGAGTTAAACTCAGTTGTGCTAGTTGTAACTGAAGATACACTAATGAGAGATCAGGTGAATAAAATATTAAATATTCTAGAATGATTGATGGAAACGAACATAAATCAATATAAAATTTCTCTAATAAGCATTAATAAGGTAAATAAAATATCTTATTTTATTAATTATTATATAATAGTACTTCATGGCATATTTTAGGTTTAATTATTTGTTTCTTAAGATATATTACCATTGTTGATTTGCTAAAAAAAAACAATTTGTATTATTGTATTATATTATTAATTGAGTGTTAGTTTAATTGGTCTAATCTTTATTGCTAATGTACTTTTTCTATTGGAAGGTCATAGGAGAAAAAAAATCATGACCCCATTACCTTCCATTAGCATGAAACATTTAATGATAGGAACTGGACCAATTGAGCTAACCCTTGGAAATGATAATTAAATTAAAGTTATGGATATACTATCCCAATGACTTGCCTATATGCATAATTAAACATGATGATATAATGAAACATCTAGAAGTGTGTAAATATTACATTTTCATTCATTTCACCTTTGGTAGATCTTCAAAGCTAAAGATGAATCTATGTCTTTTCATGATAATAATATTCATATTCATATCAATTTCACATATGTATATAGAAAATATTCTTATTTTTAATTGTGTAGAGAGGTTCATTCAATAGCCTAGTATTATGAGGGAGATATGTAATTCCTTCCATGCCAAACATCTAGTTGACACTTGTACCTTTTAGAATAAAAATAAAGTATGATGTTCATCTACATTCTGTAAATGAAAAAAAAAAGTATTATCTAAATGATAATGTCCACTATAAATGAAAATAAAAATGGATATAAATATATAGTCAGCTTTAATTAAAAACATTATAAAACATTAATAATCTCACTATGATTAATGTTTTGACATTTATGTGGAGTAGATTCTTAGATTGAGTGGTCAGAAATTTCTCCACCAGTAGACATGTTCGGATTTCTACCTTTGGAGTCTACAACAAGACCCATCTTAGAGATCGAGGAAGAGAAATAAATATGAATGAAGGGATAAGAGAAGAAATAAAAGACCGACATAAAAGAAAGACATAGGAAAAGAATTAATTGATTAATTAATTAAAAAGAGTTTGTCTTTTATATTAATTTGTAATTTTAATTTATTGAAATTTTTCATTTTCATTTTGTAATATTTAATTATGAATATGGATATATTAATTCTAATTGGAGAATTTCAAATCTAATTTTATTTTTTTAATTTTTAATTTTCAATTAAATGGGAAAACTCATATTTTATTTTTATTTTTACAATTAGAAGGGTTATGAATAATTAATGTTAGAAATTTAATTCTTATTAATTTTTTATTATTTTGCAATTTAATTAAAATTCTTAATTTAATTTTCGTTTTTATATAATTATAATAAATAAAAGTTTAATTTAATCTATATATATCAAATTATTATTTATATTTTTAATATAAAGATATAATAGTGTAATTAATTTATATATAATTTAATTTAATTTTTAATTAAATGTGAAAACCCAAATTTTATTTTATTTTTTCCTCGAGAAAAAAGCGTAATTTCATTACTGCAGGTGAGTACAAAATTACATAGAGAATCACATATAAGTGTGATCTAGAAGACAAACCCGAAAGTTTGTAGGCAAATAGAAAGAAAAATGTAAAATCATATGTAAAAACCTGAACTTGCTTTTACCCCTTTCCAGTCTGAAGACATGATGTTCATAAAAGAAACAGATCTCTTGCTATCAACTTTTAGCAGTCCAACATGAAATCCGTACAAAAAATGCTGAAATATGTTACTCGATTGATCACCATGGATCCAATCAAAGACCTTCCAAAGCATGGCCCTGACAAACTATCGCCTTATGGAGGCACCAACAGATAAACCGCATCAGAAAAAAGACCGTAAGGAACCATCGCCCAGGGGAGAATCCCAATATCCAAGTGTATCAGTATATTGTAATTCCAGCCCGCTACAACAACCCACCGAGCAAGAAATACCAAACAGAAATCAGCGAAATATTGCAACCACCATCAAACATATGTTATAAAAATTTGCACCATGAGTAAGCAGCCTGATGACATTAAATGGCAGGCCAACATAGGAAAATAGATGCCGCTCAGTCGAATAAGGATGGATGAAAATATTTATTAGTAACGTCGTCCTTGTGTTCTCTGATCCTCCAGATACCCACAGCCTGCCAAAGCCCCCTCTTGGAAGCCCGATCAGCCTCCACATTATTTTCTCTAAATATATGCTGACAGGAGAAAGATACAAAAGAAAGGAGGATATCCCGAATAGAGTGTAACAGATTTTGTAATAGGTGAACTATGCACTGTTGTATAGATTTGATCCAATTTATCACATTCAATGTGTCCCCAAAGAAATTAATCTTCCTGCAACCTTTCTCCGTTGCGAACATCAGGAGAATCTCGAGGCTCAGCAATTCTGCAAAATTATTTATTCCCTCCCCAAGCCCAACAGAGATCTCAAAACAATGTGATACATAAAGAAACAGTAGAGCCCCTCCACCATAAACATTATGATGAATAGCCCCATTAAAAAAACCCCAAAGATTCCTCCTATCAATGTCCAACAATAGGAACTCCCTCTAATTGGCAGCACTTATATGGATAGGAAAAGCAGAGTGTAGTCCTATAGTCATGGCACCAATGATCTCTGGTGAACTAACCGCCCCATCAAATAGGAATCGGTTACGAGCCAGCCAACATCCCCAGATGACAAGGAGAGGCAGAGATTTTAGTTTCGGCTCAGCATAAGACTCCCACCACGAGTCCCATGCATGAGACACAGTTAAGCCCTCCCATCTAAATAGGAGACCCAACAACCTGGAGCATGCCAACCAAACCCTTTTAATGAAAGGACAACTAAGGAATAGATGGTTGACTGATTCCTCATCAGAATTACAGAGACAACACCAGCAGGGCCCTGAAAACATCTATGTTGTAGAACTTCCCAGGTGGGGAATTTATTTTCTAAGACACACCACATAAAGAGGCGAGTCTTAGGAGGACATTTTAGCTTCCAGAGTTTCTTCCACCACCACCTCTCTTCTCCCAAAAAAACCCCAGCACTAAGTTTTGAGTAGCCAGCCTGAGGAGAGTAGATCCCTGAAGGATCAAAATCCCATGAAATCTTATCCTCCCTCTCCTGAAGCGAAATATGAGCATGTTTTAAAGCACGGATGTAATCAGCCAAAGCCCCTTCATCATGAGCATCTAGCCCCAACGAAGAGGCCATAATCCAAGCTTGAATTCCCAACATTCTCCGAATCAGATCAACAAGATGGGAGAGAAAGGTAATCCCCCTCTACCTTAAGGCCTCAACCGTGCACCCGGGAAGGAGGTGTTGTAGTTCACTTCCCATCCAAGGATCCTCACCAACCCGAAGCTTCCTGCCACTACCTACTTCTCAAGCCAGACTTGTTTCTAGAATGTGAAAATATTTAACTAGAGCCTTCCAAATCACCGACCCACCCTCAAAGGATTTTCTTGGATTCCTTATCCAATCCACTATAGAAAAAGGAGCAATATATTTCTATGAGATCACCTATGTCAAAATATTGTCAACATTGATGAGCCTCCACCCACCCTTTGCTGCAAGAGCCTGAGAAAAGAGAAAAATATTTTTCAGTCCCCAACCTCCCAAGCCTTTTGGGACAGCAATTTTCTCCCACCGAACCCAAGGGGTCACCAACGAGTCATGTTTCCCACTCCAAAGAAATCTAAAGCAAATCCTCCTGGCTGCCTCCAAAATACCTTTTGGAATCCAAGAGAGGGACAACCAATATACCGGGATAGCCTCCAAAACAGACTTAACTAAATTCAATCACCCAACTCTAGACAGCCATTTATGACTCCAAAATCTTAACCACTTTTTCAGTTTTTCCAACAACCAGCTCCAATCATGTTTCCTATAATCATTGGATTTTAAATGGAACCCCAAATAATTCAGCCCATCATCCAAACCAGTAGAATTATAAGGAAAGATCCTCACAAACTCAAGTCGCTCCTCTTCCCTTAGATGATGTGAAGTGATGGAAGACTTTCCAGCATTCACTTCCATTCCAGTGGCCTTGAAAAATAGGTCCAAAATCTCTCCTATAGTATTCGCATCTCTCACCGAACCAGAGCAGAAGATTAATACATCATCAACAAAAAGTAGATGAGTAATGAATAAATTTGGAGCAACCTGAATACCCTTCAAGGAACCCTGTCTCTTGGCCTCCTGAAGAGCCCTACTCAAACCCTCAGCAACCAATAAGAAAAAAAGAGGAGAAAGGGGATAGCCCTAGTGAAGACCCCTTTCAGCATGAAAAAAGGATGCGGCCCCATTAAGCAAAACATAGAAAGAGACTGTTGTAATACAACTCATAATCCATCTTATGAAACCAATGCCAAATCCAAGGTGAGTCAAAAGCATACGAATATATAACCAACTTACCCGATCATATGCTTTGGAGAGATCTATTTTCAACACATTCCCTTTGAGGTTCTTGGTCTTCATGCTGTGGATAACCTCTTGAGCTGTTCCGATTGCTTCATGAATTTGACGCCCTTCCAGAAAGCCAAATTGTTCACCAGAGATATGAGTAGACAGAATACATTTGAGTCTTCTAGCAACCACCTTGGCTACCACTTTATAAATACAGTTGCACAAACAAATAGGACGAAAATCAGCCAGAGAAGGAGGGTTATCCACTTTCGGAATTAAATCTATGAAAGTAGAATTAAAACAAGCAGGAATCTTCCCTGAAATTCTGGTATCCTCCACTACTTTCAGCAGATCTGCCCCCAACAAATCATAAATATCCAAGAAAAATTCAATCGAACATCCATCTAGCCTAGGACTTTTGTCTTTTTGGAAGCTATGAAGAACCTCCTTTAATTCCTTCTCAGAAATCTCAGCCATCAATGATCTGTTATCTGCCTCCTCCACAAATCTCAGAAATAAATGAACAACTCTTATCACTTCCGCAAGAGATGCATGAACTGGAGCCTTAAATAGTGCCTTGAAATGATCAACCCCTAGCTTAGCTTTTGCCTCAAATGTAGAATGCTCATTGCCCTGACCATCTCTTAAACTCCAGATAGTATTAGCCGCCTTCCAACCACGAGCATATGCATGAAAAAATTTTGTATTATCATCCCCACATGCCAACCATGTGGCCCTACTTTTCAACCTCTAAGATTCCTCCTTATCCATAAGGAGGGAGTTACTTCTCTTTTCAAGAGAAATAAGATGATCTTTATCTACTTGAGATTGAAACCCCCCTCCAATCCCATCATAGATCAAGCGAAGTTCCTCTTCCACCCACTTCAATTCCATATCCTCCCTTTGTCTTTTAACAACCGACCAATCCTTCACATCATCCTTGATACGTTTAAAATTATCAGCAAACTGATAAGTTGCAGAAAGAGTGCTATTTTCCCTAAATGGGATCCACCTAGAGAGAACAAGAGACTTAAATGAATCATCCTTGAGCCAGATTTTGTTAAAATTTAAAGGGCTAGGAGGCTGCCTAGGCCCAATCTTAAACTCAATAAAAATAGGAAAATGATCAGATGCACCCCCACATCCAATCCACTGCCTAATTTGAAAAGACATGTCCACAATCTGCTCAGCCACCAAAAAACGAAAAATTCTCTTCACCACTCTACCTTTAGCACATCTATTGTTCCTCCAGGTGGGTTTCATCTTTATGGGCTCAATATCGAGAAAAAGACTCTCCTCCAATTTTTGAGTGAAGTAACCAGTCAATAAATCAGTTTGTGCATGAGGACCACAGACCTCAGACTAGCCCAATGAAAAGTTTAGATCCCCTCCCAAAATCACCGAGTCCCCCTTGAGCAAAGGGTTACCCAGGAGTGAGTCCCAGAAAGGGATCCTATCTTGATACAGACCATAAATATTAAAAATATTAAAAGTTTCACCCAACTCCAATGCCAGAAATTTTAGACTCAGGACCGAATCCATACCCCAGAATTTCTGTGGTTTGATAGTTCTTCCATTCCAGCCCACTGCCAACCACCTAACCACCCTCTAACATCCAGCATCTCAAAATTCCATCCCGACATCCAACCTTCCAATCTAGCTTTGACCACAGCCCCTTCACCTAAAGTCTCTTGAAGCAAGATTATATCTAGACAGTCCAGAAATATAATCCTCCGGAAAGTAGATTTCTTATGGGGACCTTCCAAACCCCTGCAATTATAGGACATAATATTCATTAAACACCAGGATTCAGGGATCGGCTTGCTCTAAGTGCCCTCTCTATTGAAATCTGCCTCCCATCATGTACATCCATCATAGCTCTATCCTGGGCTCTAGCTAAAAAAGAGATCCTACCCCTTCCTCGAGATGCTAGGGATTTCCCCCTCCCCAACCCACCTACACCTTTTTTTGCACTAGATCTCAGATTATAACCATAGACCGGAGAAACAGAGTTTACCACTGGAACCAGCATCCCTTCACTTGGATCGAAATCAATAGCCTTATCTTGAGGAGCTGGCAGAGGAGAAAGAGGAGGAACAGCGGTAGGTGAAATCCCACAACCATCCTTCCAATCCGAGTCTGAAATCGAAAACGTGTTAAGAGATATATTGATGATAGGGGAAATGGGAATGATCCCATGAGAGAATATTTCATCAATGTTAACACTTCCTTCAACATGCCATCATCCCCCAACTAGAAATCCGCTCCAATATGACTACTAAGGACCTTCACAGCAGATGTCGAAACACAGTCAGAAGTCTGAGAGAGCGAATCCAGCCGAGATGATTGACCAGACTCCGCCCCGAATGACTGATTTCCCAAATCAACCAGAATGCTAAATCCTTTTGCAGCAGGGTTCGAAACACAAGAAGAGGTTGTAGAGGACAGTGGCTGCGTATTTGAAAGGCCAGAGCCAGCCCCCATCGAGACCTGTTCCACCTCAAAACGGCTAGAACGCCGACTTTTTTCTTGTCGAGAGAAAAAACCACATTCAGAGGCAGGATGGCCATATGCATGGCACCGACCGCATCTGAAAGGAACATTTTCATAGTCAAGGAGCTGCTTAATGACATATTGCCCCCACCTGAGATTCAGAGATTCAGCAAGGCCTTCTCTGATGTTAATCATGACTAGAATCCTAGCAACACACCTTTAATTTGTCTCAATGAAGGTGAGATCAGCCTCTAGGAAGGCCCCAAGAATATTGCCAATGCCTCTGAGATGTTCCTATGTCCAGTAATGAAGAGGCAAGCCAGGTATACGAACCCAAAATGGGACCGAGTCCACCCTCTCCCTACTTGCATCAAAAAGAGGGTGTCATGGTTTTAGGAGCCTAGCAATGATGCATCACCCATTGGATATGATCAGGATGCAGGAAGCCACCCCCTTGAGAGGGACACCACCTTAGGCACATATCCAATATCATTTTTCCAATTCGCTTTAGCCCGTGCTACAATTTTTCTCAGAACGAAAAACCTCCCCATAGCCCTTCCCACCAGAGTCCTGCTAGCCATTTGTGTAACCTACTCCTAGCCTATATCTTCACCCAAAACATAGTTATACTCTGCCCTTTTTAACTTGATCCATTTCTTTTTTCTGCCCCCCTTCTTCGTCACTCCAGCCTTCCTTTCTATGCTTGAGCCCTTCTCTTTTGTTCCTTCAAAAACAAATATCCCACACTGTTCTACAAAACTTATATGGTTTGGGACAGCTCTCAAGACCTCCCTTTCACTAAGACCATCCACCCCTCTATTCATGAACACAGAAGGATCCAGTTCCTTTTCATAATCTGTTAAACTCACTTTCAGATTAACACCCACATTTGGATCCCTCTCTTTTGCTTCCAGACTTTGTATAAGCCCCTTCCCCTGCACATCCTGTCCCTTTACCAAGGATGTTGTGCTCCCTCTACCAGGCGAACCTCCACTGGCCCTCCCATCTTGTCCGCCCTCGTAACAAAAAGAAGACAGCCTTCCTACATCAGTGGATAAATGGGTCTCCTCCGCGCCTTGAGGTCACAACCCTAGCTCCTGCACACAGTTCCTGGCCTGCACACAAATTGCAGTACCACGCTGTCCCACCGCCTGTGCACTCTCCAACCCTGCGCCATTCAAACCAGATGGTATCCCGCCCTGCGCCATTCAAACCTCGTCCTCCTTCTCAAATGGTGGAAAACCCAAATTTTATATTTAGAAGTAGAAGATAATTAATGTTAGATAATTAATTGTGATTAATTTTGTTTTATTTTCCAAATTTTTAATTTAATTTGATTTTAAGTAATTATAATATAATAATAGTTAAATTTAATTTATATATAATCTAGCTTATATTTAATTTAAATTTTTATTATTTTGATTTTGATTTTGTAATTTATGTGGTAAAAATATTTTATTTATTTTTAGTTATGTTGGGTCAGTTATATGGTAAAATTATTTCATTCTCGCTCTCATCCATAAATATAATATTTTCATATTAATTAAGATAATTTTACCTTAAATTTATGTAAATAAAGCAATTAAAAAGTAAAAAGAAAATTTGTTTGAGTATCCACTTCATATATGTAGAAAGAGAAAAAAACTGAAAATAAATAAATAAATAAATAAATGTTTATCATAATAAAGTATATACTCAATAGTAATTCAAAGTGGAAAATAAATACATAAATAAATAAGTTACTTAGTAATAAGAATAAGAGGGGGATTTGTAATTCATTCAATTTTTATAAAAAAAATGATACCTGACATTTCAAAAATATTTATAATAAAAAATATTCTATAGAAAAAAGAGAGTTGTGTAACTTATTGAATTTTCAATATAATATTGACATGTGGTATTTCAAGTAGACTTACAATCATTGAAAAATTGTTATGCACACCCACACACATATAGATAGAAAAGTCAATAGTCATACATAAAATATAGTAATTCGCATGCTCAATTAAATACTTTAATGGAAATTATGTATTATTTGTGTGTGAGAGATTAAATCATTTTAAGTAGTATCATTCTTTTACATTTTGCTAGATTTCCATATTTTTTTTTAATTTATTTTGCCTAAAATATAGTAAATATTTGTTGTGATTGTAATTTTAGGTTACACAACTTACACAATCCAAGTACCCGAGGGGAAGTACCCGAGGGGATTTTGTAAGTTTTTGGCATCAAAAACTCAACTTAAGAAATGAAGAAAGATAGAGAGAAAAAGAGAAATAAAACCAAACACCAAGAGAGATCAAATATTTTGAAATGCAATAACATTGATGATATGTATAGATAAATAGATATAAGAAAACATATTTATTTTAAATATTTCATTTTTATATGATTATTAAGTTAGTTTAAATATGAATTATTATTTTAATTTATATAAGGAAATAGATCTTAATTTATCACTACTATTTATATATTTTTATATATTTTACATTAAGAAATTATTAGTTATATGTTTTGAACTACACTTATGAATCATTATTTTTTAATTTATTATATATATAATATGAATGAATCTATTTTATTATTATTTTATAATTGAGGTGATATATTGTTTTATTATTAATATTTTTGTTTAATGATTTATTATATGGGCAATAAACATCTTTTCTATATTTAGCCTACATTTAAATGTTTACACTCATATTTTTATCACTACAACATCATTTCCATATTGGCTTATGGAGACATTTGGATGGAAAAAATAACTCCACAAATCATTAGCTCATATTATAATACAAGTCAATAATAATTACAAAAATGTCTTGTGATGATAAACTAAAATAATACAACGATCCCATTTTGCACTGGAAGAGGAAGTACTCTTTATAATAATTTTTTTCTTAAAGTGAATTAAATAATGGAAACACAAATAATATGAAAAATAATCACATGATTATATTGGAGCCATACTAAATCTCATTAAAGTAGTCATAGTTACATCTAACATTTGACCTCCTAATTTGAACTAACAGTGAAAAATAATGTGTAATAAACGATAGAGAGAAACATTAGTATGTTATTGATCAAAATAAAAACTAATCACATAAACATATTGAAACGAAAATACATGCCATTAGACTCTTACATCTTGAGAACATGTGGTTAGAACATAACTATAGTCTTACATAGTGTTCCCAATTGATGAAGAGAAGGATTTTGTCCATAGTAAATTTTATTGAGGCGTTTTCGTGGAAAATGGAATGAGATAGAATTATGAATAGAATTAAGAAATACAAATAGGAGGTGTGCCGAGAGAGACTATGGGGTTAGGACCAGTTGGTACCTTACGAAGGTTTGTGTTTAGAAATGTGGTAGTAAAGGGTGGTGTTCCAGGAGAGACAACGGGGTTGGGACCAGTTGGTACCTTACGGAGGCCTGGGTTTAGAAATGTGGTAGGAAGGGGAGGTGTTCCAAGAGAGACTATGGAGTTGGGACTGGAAGGTACCTTACGAAGGCTTGGGTTTAGATATGTGGCAGTAAAGGGAGGCGTTTCAGGAGAGACTGCAAGGTTAGGACCAGTTGGTACCTTGCGGAGGCCCGATTTTAGATATTTGTTAGTAAGGGGAGGCGTTCTAGGAGAGACTGTGGGGTTAGGACCAGTTGGTACCTTACGAAGGCTTGGGCTTAGAAATTTTTCAGTAAAAGGAGGCGTTCCAGGAGAGATTGCGGGGTTGGTACCAGTTGGTACTTTACGGAGGCTTGGATTTAGGAATGGGGCAGCAAGGGGAGGCGTTCCCAGAGAGACTGTGGGGTTGGGAGTAGAAGGTACCTTACGAAGGCTTGGGTTTAGAAATGTAGTAGTAAAGGGAGGCGTTTTAGGAGAGACTACGGGGTTAGGACCAGTTGGTATTTTATGAAGGCTTAGGTTTAGATATGTGTCAGTAAGGGGAGGCATTCCAGGAGAGACTGTGGGGTTAGGACCAGTTGGTACCTTACGAAGGCTTGGGTTTAGAAATGTGGTAGTAAAGGGAGGTGTTCTAGGAGAGACTGCAGGGTTGGGACCACTTGGTACCTTACGGAGGCTTGGGTTTAGAAATGTGGTAGGAAGGGGAGGCGTTCCAAGAGAGATTGTGGGGTTGGGACCAGAAGGTACCTTACGAAGGCTTGGGTTTAGAAATGTTGCAGTAAAGGGAGGTGTTTCAGGAGAGACTGCGGGGTTGGGACCAGTTGGTACCTTACGAAGTCTTGGGTTTAGATATGTGTCAGTAAGAGGAGGCGTTCCAGGAGAGACTATGGGTTTAGGACCATTTGGTACCTTACGAAGGCTTGGGTTTAGAAATGTGGTAGTAAAGGGAGGCGTTTCAGGAGAGACTGTAGGGTTAGGACCAGTTGGTACCTTACGAAGGCTTGGGTTTAGATATGTGTCAGTAAGGGGAGGCATTCCAGGAGAGACTGTGGGGTTAGGACCTGTTGGTACCTTACGAAGGCTTGGGTTTATAAATGTGGTAGTAAAGGGAGGCGTTCCAGGAGAGATTGCGGGTTTGGGACCAGTTGGTACCTTACGGAGGCTTGGGTTTAGAAACGTGGCAGCAAGGGCAGGCGCTCCAGGAGAGATTGTGGGGTTGGGACCAGAAGGTACCTTACGAAGGCTTGGGTTTAGAAATGTTGCAGTAAAGGGAGGCGTTTCAAGAGAGACTGCGGGGTTGGGACCAGTTGGTACCTTACAAAGGCTTGGATTTAGATATGTGTCAGTAATAAGAGGCGTTCCAGGAGAGACTGTGGGGTTAGGACCAGTTGGTATCTTACGAAGGCTTGGGTTTAGAAATGTGGCAATAAAGGGAGGCATTTCAGGAGAGACTGCGGGGTTAGGGCCAGTTGGAACTTTACGAAGGCTTTGGTTTAGAGAACTCGCGGTAATGTCCTTCTCATTAGTGTTAGCACTTCCACCATCATATTCTGGATGGAAAGCTCCAGTAGTTTGACCATGTGCTACATGGAATAAAACCAAGATTGAACTAAACAACAAAAAATTCTTCATGGTTCTATTTTGCATCTCCATTTTAATTTCTAGCATAATTAACTCTGCAAAACAAGCACAAAATCATATCATCATATAAATATGAAATAATAATAATGATAACTGAATTACTTAATCAGAAAATGTTAAATTGGAAATTTTGATTACTCGTGATAATTAAATTGTAGTAAGAAAAACAAAAATAAGGAAAAAAATTTTGATTACTCGTAATAATTAAATTGGAGTAAGAAAAACAAAAAATAAGGGAAAAACTAAAATTTCGAATAACATTTAACTTTAAAAAAAAAAAACTAAGCTAAAAAAGGGACTAAGGACAAAAACTAAAATTTCATATAAAAATAGTAATGACGCAAAAGAAAGTATCACGCGTTAAGAGAGGACTTAATATTAAGGACAAAAAATAAAATTTAATATGGTAATTAACTCAAAAGAAAGAAACTATCACGTGTTAATCTCATAAATCGAAATCGCGAAACGCATTTCCAATCTAACCTTGTAAAGAGATTTAATGACTACAACAGCTATGGGGCAGTATGATAATAATTATGCATGGTTTTAATCACCACTCAGCTGCTTAACACTGGGGGACCATGCAGCTCTATAGCAGAGGAGGTGTCAGGTATGCGTATAATTTACTTGGAAGAAACATGAAATGGAGAAACTCTAGTTTAAAAAGTTAAAAACAAACTCGAAGCACCTTGTTTTTTTCGCTGTGTAATTGAGAGGCGGTGGCAGATTAAACGATCGAGGAAGGAGAGTCTGGGAGAGTGCAAACTCCGAGGAAGGAAAAAAAGCTTCAGTTGTGCATTGTAAAACCCATCCCAATGGAGCTCCAATATATAACGTTGCGTAACCTAATTTAGCGGAACCTGTTATTTTGAGTTGGCTAGTGGAACCTATTATTTTGAGCTGGCTAGTTGCATGACAACCTTGTTATTTTGAGCTGGCTACCTGTTATTTTGAGCTTCCTTTGTAAAACCCAATGGAGCTCCAGCTTCAGTTGTGCATAATGATATAATAGGCTAGTTTCTTAATTAGGCCTGGGAATTAATTATAATTCGATAATCTCTCGATTCGTGTATCGCATCACAAGGATTCCTAACTTCACCCATTCATTAATCCTTTGTGAAGTCCAACAAAGCTTAAATATAATTATATTAAGAGATGGATTGAAGGTAGAGTTTAAAATGTATAATTATATTAAGAGATTGATTGAAGGTAGAGTTTAAAATGTCAAATTTTGTAAATTGTTATTGATTATTTATGTGAAATTTGATTACAATTTTTTGGTTACATAAGCATTAAATTTTTATTTTTAATAGAATTAGAAATTAATAATTTAATAAAATTAGATTTTATATAAATTAGTTTAATGAATAATTTTTTTTTAAAAATAAATAAACATTAAATTTTTGAGTACATAAGCATTAAATTTTTTTTTTTAATAAAATTTATATCATAAAATTAAACTCCACACAAACCAATTAATTTATATTACATGGATAAAAAACAATATTAAAAAAAGGAAAATAACTATTTATATATTTAAATATTACATTTTTGTGTTACTATGCTCTCCAACAAAGTATGATAGAAATGTTGTAATGGCATGTTTAACATTTTGACTATGTCAAATTATAAAAAATTAAAAATAAAAGTAAATTCAATAAAAAGATTGACATAATGTAATGAAAATTTCTACTAGGTCAAAATAAAATAAAAATTAAAAATAATATCACTCATCCAGCTTGAGTCCCATCCTCATTACATCCAGCATCAACAATCCAACAACATCACAGTACATGCACAATACCTTCAAGAGTTGATATCTCACCAGCATAACTCTACTTAACACAAATTCTTGCTCCCTTGTGCACTATGTTTAGTGCTCTATTTATAAGTAGAGGAAGGTAGTTTGACATAAATGAATCATTGAATGGCTTTCCTAAAAATGGATGAAGAGGTTTCCTTGTTCATGGGAATAGGAGGTGTTGTGCATATTAGCACTTAGACCTAAATTTTTGGCCTAACGCTCCCCCATAATCTTTCAAACCTGTTATCATGGCCAAAAACTTCCATATATTGTCTATCGTTACCTTTGCTGCTCAAAAAACACATTAGACAGAGGTTTAAATTCGCAATTTAAATTTATGTCGGGCCCAGCCTTTGGGGTCTCAGCTCCCTTTGTTTCGGATCATATCCCATAAATCGTAAGTGCTTGTATAGAGCAATCCTTCCAAAGCTCGTGTCTGTGGCCGTCCGATCAGGCTAAAATCGATGGAGCCGGGAGTTTGGTTTATCAGGCCCCCGCACCCTCTTCGCATAAACCAAGAGCCATTCAGACCACTCCTGGGGTCGGGCGAAGATTCTCCGTGGAGCCAGGCTGGATTCATAGATCAGCGTGACGTCCTGCAGTAATTTGCCCAAATTCTTTTCTACCAGGAACGATTGTCTCTGCATAATGGATGCGCGCGAACAACACGCCGTCCAACCTTACGCGCTTAATCCAACGATGGTTATCCTCTGAAGTAGCACGTGGTTTAACCCAGGCTAATCATGCTCTTGGCCCACCACGCATTTTCTTTTGATGCTGTTTTAACCGTTGATCTCATTCAAGGATCATACGGCCCGTGATTGTTTACATACTCCTCGTTTGACTAAGTCTACCTCCACGTCGTCTCTCCCTCTTGGCGTTTCGTACACCCATGTGTCATCATCTCGCATGTCCATAGTATTTTTTCCCTGCCGTATATATATACGTGTTTCATTCATATTCGTTGTTCTCTGTTCATGCGTCGTGCTT
This sequence comes from Pinus albicaulis, assembly GCA_034641835.2. NCBI lineage: Eukaryota > Viridiplantae > Streptophyta > Pinopsida > Pinales > Pinaceae > Pinus > Pinus albicaulis. The sequence goes on along the minus strand of CM076577.1, from coordinate 794,307,541 downwards.
TGCTGTTCTACGTGGAAAAGCCTCCGCTCCGTTTTTCCACCACTTCCCCACTATATTTTCGCCACCTTTTTGCATGCTTCCGCCAGTCTATAATGCCACGACACTTCACAGTCGCCTCCTTCTTATTACCCCCGCTGCGTCTCTATCCCCTTGCATTTTTCTCTTACTGTGTTTGCAGATTTTGCAGGGTTTCAACGATGAAAGGTTATTGTAATTTACAGTCTTAGTTGCAGGAGTATAGCACATCCAAAGGCTATTCTATCGAGGCTGCAATTATGAAGAGGGATCCCAAGAGCCACCATGATTAGACACTCATTGCAGAAGCAAGGTTTAAAAATCCCTCAAACATTCCAGAGTCTTTTCAAAATACAGATTTTGCAGATAGGGATATTAATGGAACAATGGCAGATATCAGGGAATGATCGAGAAATTTAAGCTTCAACATTTAAAATTTTAAATGTGGATTCAGAAGATGAGAGGCAAAAGTACAGAATGTTTCATATTTTATTCCTATATTCTGCCTCCAGAAAAATCTCCTCCCTCAGCATTTACTCCATAGCACAACAGCAGAGTACGTCCAGCATTACAGCGTCGTCAAAAGTACGGGCAGGCGTTTTTCTGCCATCTTGATCAAATTAAGCAATTTAATGTTTTCACCTAACCCCCATTCTCTAGAGTTTTCTACCTCTTCTATAAAACCGAAGAAGAAAGACATTGTAAGGGTTCCAGATTTCTATCAGCAAACTGTGCAGTGAAAGGCTTTGTATACATCTTGTAAAGTTTCTATATGAAAGCTCAGAGCCCGTAGGGTCTCAGTGAGGAGGAGTTATAACTGTAATGAGGATTCTGGTCTTTGGTATCCCACAGTATGTAATATTTTCCTATGTGTTAATATAATATCTCATTCCATTGCATTTATCTTCTTGTATCATGTTCTAGAATGTGAGTGGCTCACTGATCTTAAGTAAGGATTCATCCTAGTTGGTGCCCATACTTGGATTAGTCAAGCGCTTTAAATAGGCCTAGTCATGATATACTGTTCCATGTTCATTTCATCCATATTTTCTGCTATATTAGTTACTTGAGGAGGGTGCTTTTAAAATTCCATTTTCATGTATGGATTCTTAGTTGGATAAGCCCATATGTGGTTTTGTTGTGTATCTGGGTATCAGCCTCATGCTAACTAGTATCTTCTTCATGTTTCTTCACCGCATCCACTTTCTGATATTTGATTTCTGTGGCATATTATTTGAACTGGCCCTCTTTGCAGTAAGTTGTCTCTTAACTGTCTGATGCTTTTGTATTGGAGTTTTGCATGCTATTCCTACATTATTCTTATCTTTGTATCAGCTTCTGAGAGAGTTTGGTTCCATTTAAACTAATTTCCTTGTTTTACAAGAGATAGTAAGAGAGCTTTTGGATTGACAACCCAAGATATATTATGAGCTCCTTGCTATGCTAAGATGTCCTAGGCACTGGTCTATAGCAACTCTAGGCTGCCTCTAGGGGATGACAAAATTGTCTACAACATCTTTCTGGCGCCGTTGCCAGGGACGAATTTAAGAAAATCAATTTCCCTGGGCCTCGACAAATCATATTCACTCTCTAATCAGGTGAGCACAGAGATTTGAACAGTTGTATATCTCTCACCTTGGAGACTCCACTATTGTTTATTTGATAAATCTATTGGTAGTCCTGGCTCCTCGAAAGCCACATTTGAGGTCAGATTTCTCTAAGTTAAAGACATCCTCTGTATCTGACCCAGAGAAGATTATTCATAGAAGAAGTTGGAAAGAAAGACAATCAGCTCGTGCTGAAGTCCCTGAATATTTTGTAGAAGATCATCCATCCTCTTCTTCTCAGGAAATCCCAGCGGAAAATCCCAACTCCACTGAGGAAAATCCCGAATATTACTCAGATAGCCCACCCAGGGGAAGTGCTAGAACCAAAGATAACCCTCATCCTACCCTTGAGGTTGAAGAAGTTAAAGAAGTCACAGAAGTAGCTGTTGTTAACCGTGAACTATTCCCATCTACACCTCAGGCTTCTGTGCAATTTATTCCCATTGTTATACATACTCCACTTCCTCCTCCTCCCCTTCCTTCATTTTTACATCAAATTGTTGCACAACCCCCACCTCCTCTAATGGCTAATGTTCCTGCTTTCCTATTGAACAAATACGCTCCACTGGCCTTACCCCAAGTGCTAAATGATATGCCACAGGATTATTTGAATATTTTGCCTAGATTTAATGGAGAAAATGATATTGACGCTCAGAAACATCTTGAGACTTTCTGCTCTTTTGCAGAAAACTTAAATGTAGAACATTTGGATGTGGTCTTGAGATTTTTTATACAATATTTGGATGGTGAGGCCAGAAAATGGTTCAAGACATTGGGAAACCGTTCAGTAACCACCTGGGATGACATGGAGAATACTTTTCTCAGGAAATGGGGAGAAAAGAAAGATCATGGACAGTGTCTCACTGAGTTCAATACACTCAAGAAGAGACATAATGAAGGGGTGTCAGAGTTTATTAAGAGATTTAATAAGTTATATCTAAATCTCCCTGCAGATATGAAGCCTCATCAAAATGCTGCAAATTTTTTTTTCATTGCAGCCTTTGATTCAGATTTCGGTTTCTCTCTCATAAAGAGAAAGCCTGCCACCCTAGATGATGCTCAGTCAGACGCTCTTGAATTGGAAGCGAACTTTGCTTCCACTGGAAAAGTAAAAGGGAAGGCTGAACAGGATGTTAGAAGGAGGGGAAAAGAAGAATTATCCACTTCCAATCAAGATAAGGATGCAGATAAGATGGATGAAATAAGTAAGATGGTTAAGAAGATGGTCAAGCTCAAGTTGGAGGCTAAGAATGCAGCTCCCAAGAATTTCTATAATGCTCCAAACAGAGGATACAATCCCCAGTATAAGAGACCACCATTGCAAATATTGCCAAGGGAAGCAAAGGAGCAGCAAGATCAGGTACCACATCCCTTGTACTTGGAAGGTCCAGCAGATGACTCCACTGAAGATGCTGCTTATGGACTAGAAGATTCAAATCTTGCTTTCTCAAACAATGATGAAATGGAATGCCCATTGCAAGAAGAAGAAGAAGAAGTAGAGATTGATCATTATTGTAAACAATTTGCTGATTTCATGCAAGCACACTTCAATAGAAAATATGATCTCAGATCTTCAAGGAAGAGGACCCACCTCATAAGGAGGTACCTGCTCAGAAGGAATCAACAACAAAGAGAAACACAGAAAAAGGTAAGAGTCCTCTAGATACTCCCTTGTAGCCAAATGATCGGATTCCTTCTTCTTCAAAAGTAGTCAGTCCTCCTAATGATGAATCTGTGTCAAAAGAAATTAAATTTTCAGCTGAAAATAAAGAGTCAAAATAAGTTGTGATAGAGAAGGCCTCTCCTGCTTTTAGTTTGCAAAAAGAACTTGAGAAAATTAAAATTCCAGTCCCCTTGACCGAGCTGCTAAAACAACCTGCATATTAGTCTCAAGTTACTTCTTTTATGCTCCCTCCTGAAATATCAATTGTGCCTGATAGTTTAAACCTTCAAGAAGAAAGACCCATGGTAGTCTTTGGCCCACATGTTGAGGAAGTAGATCCTTCTACTCCTCCTTTTTATGTGTCTCTAGTTATTCATGACCTTCTGTTACACAATTGTATGTTAGATTCTGAGGCTTCCCATAATCTTATGCCTCTATCCGTCATGGAACAACTAGGACTGCAAATCACACGCCCATATAAAGACCTTTACTCATTTGATTCCAAAAGAGTCAAATGCTTGGGGATGATTAAAGATTTAGTGGTCAATTTGGCCCAAATTCCAGCAAAGAGTGTGGTCATGGACATTGTAGTGGCTGATATCCCAGCCCGCTTTGGCATGTTGCTGTCAAGGTCCTGGGGTACAAAAATTGGTGGGTCAATTAAGCTGGATTTAACATATGCTACCATCCCAGTTTTTGGTGGACAGGAGAGGAGGTTATACATAGAGACTAAATTTGTCAAGGTAGTTACTAAGGCTGATAACTCTGAAAATTCACCAGTCTATAGTAAAGAAGGAGATTTTTCATGCTTTATGCTAGAAGAAGATCAAAATTATGTGCATAAATCCTCCTTCAAAATTAAGGATGAGCAGCCTTCAGAAAATTATGAAGCTGGAATCTGGACTTTACATTTTGATGGGGCAAATTCAAGAGAAGGCAATGGAGCTGGGGTGTTATTAATCTCTCCCACAGGAAAATGGGTCCCACTGTCCTTTAAATTGGAATATGAGGCTACCAATAATGTAGTTGAATATGAAGCACTTTTGTTGGGATTACAGACAGCCAAGAATATGGGCATACAAAGTTTAAAAGTCATGGGAGACTCTGAGCTGGTGGTAAGACAGGTCCGAAATCAATGCAAAACCAAACATCCTCGGCTGAGGGCATATAGAAATGAAGTTTGGGACATGGTGGAGAATTTCTTCTCAGCATTTAATATACAGTTCATGCCCCGGGAACAGAACAGAATAGCAGATTCTCTTGCTGTGGCTGCCAGTACATTCCGCCCTCCTCAGAACCTACTCTTGAGGTATGAAATTGAGTTACGTTATAGACCATCAATTCCAGATAATATTAAGCATTGGCAAGTATTTGAAGATGAGGAACAGATGAAGAGATTTCTGGAGACAGTGGGTGAATTTTCTAATATGGAGATTGATGACTGTGAATAAAATGAGGCTGAAAATATTTCAGAAAACAAATGGGAAGAAAAAATAGCAGGAAATAAAGTGCTACAGCTAAAAGGAAATATCATACCTAGAGGGCTAGTGCCCCTAGAAAGATTATTTGATAAAAATGATGTTCCATTGCAGCATAATAAAATAGTAGAAGAAAATCAAGTAGAAGACTTGAATTTGGGCACTGATGCTGAGCCCAAAATTGTAAGATTATCTAAGAAGGTTTCAGAGGAATACAAAAGAAAATATTTGAAATTATTTCAGTCATATAAGGATGTATTCGCATGGTCCTATCAGGACCTAAAAACTTTTGATATTAATATAATGCAGCATAAATTCCTTTGAGAGAAGATGCAAAGCCTTATAAGCAGAAGCTCAGGCAGATAAATGCTCTATTGCTTCCCTCTATTGAAAAAGAAATCAAGAAGCTGCTGAAGGCCAAAATAATTGTGCCACTGAGATACTCAGAATGGGTAGCAAACCTTGTTCCTGTTCGAAATAAAAATGGAGAAATAAGGTTGTGTGTAGATTTTAGAAACTTAAATAGAGCATCTTTAAAAGATAATTATCCATTGCCTAAGATGGATCACATTCTGCAGAAAGTGGTCGGAGCCTTTAGAATGTCAATGATGGATGGGTTTTATGGTTATAATCAGGTAGCTGTGTTCCCAGAGGATCAGAAGAAAACTGCATTTACAACACCATGGGGTACATTTATGTATGCCAGGATGCCATTTGGGCTAATTAATACAGGAGCTAATTTTCAGAGGGCAATGGACATAGCTTTTGTTGGAGAGCAGGACAAGTTTCTGGTGGTATATCTGGATGATATCATAGTATTTTCAAAGGATGATACTGAACACATTCAACACTTGCAGAGAACCTTTGAAAAATGCAGAAGGTATGGTCTTTCCCTCAATCCTCAAAAATCTTTATTTGCATTAGATGAGGGAAAACTCTTAGGGCACATTGTCACTAAAGATGGCGTGAAAATAGACCCTAAGAGAGTTGAAGTTATAAACAGTATTCCTTTACCCAGGAATAAGAAGGAAGTGCAAGTGTTTCTAGGCCGAATCAATTTCCTGAGAAGGTTTATTCCTAACTATGCTGAGATAGTTAGGCATATAACTGATATGTTGAAAAAGAATAATGAAGTAAAATGGTCTCAAGAATCTAGAGATGCATTCACCAGAATAAAACATGCATTTGCTGAAGCTCCTGTGCTAGTCGGGCCTAATTATACAAAGCCATTTTATGATCTTTTCATTTTCCTCACCTCATACTGTAGCTGGAGTTTTATTGCAGAAAAATGAAGATGGATATGAGCAGCCAATAGCCTTTTTTAGTCAAGTATTACATGATGCCGAATTGAATTATAATATACTAGAGAAGCAGGCATATGCCCTGGTGAAGTCCCTCAAAGCCTTTAGAACATATGTTTTGCAGTCCCACATTACTGCATATGTTCCTACAGCAGCTGTCAAAGATATTCTCGTTAAAGGAGATAGTGAAGGCAAAAGAGGAAGATGGATTGCAAAAATACAGGAGTATGATTTGGACATAAGACCCACTAAGCTGGTTAAAGGACAAGGGTTAGCCAAAATTTTGTCTGAATCAAATCAATAGGCTCTAGGTATAAATTTGTCCATGATAGCGAATGAAGAGTCTGAGAAAGGAGAAGAGCAGCATGGACTAGAGATGGCCACTCAAAAGATACACATAAAATATCTCACTAGTCCTTGGTACAAAGAAATAGTTGAATATCTTTTAACACTCATCTGTCCACCCAGCTGTGATAAATCAAAATACAGGGCTTTGAGGCTGAAATCACAAAAGTATATAGTTGCCAATGGTCAGTTATATTGGAGAGATCCTTCAGGCATACTATTATTGTGCCTCACAGAGGATGACGTAGAAAATATAATGGTGGAGTTTCATGAGGGAATTTGTGGAGGTCATTACAGTTGGAGGGCCACATCACATAAAACACTGAGAGCTGGTTTTTATTGGCCTAAATTATTTGGAGATGTTTTTAATTGGGTTAGAGCATGTGATAAATGTCAAAAATTTGCTGAGAGACAAAAGCTGCCCGCTCTGCCACTAATCCCAGTTCATATAGATGAACCATTTCAGCAATGGGGATTAGATTTTATTGGAGAAATACATCCCCCTTCAAGTGGCCAACATAAATGGATACTGACTGTAACAGATTACTTTACAAAAGGGGTGGAAGCCATCCCTGCGAGAAATGCTACAGATGTTGTAATCATCAAATTCATGGAAGAGAACATCATATCCAGGTTTGGCTGTCCAGCTAGAATTGTAACTGATAATGCACAGGCCTTCAGGTCCAATAAATTTGTAAATTTCTGCCAGCAGTATAATATTGCATTAAATCACTCCACAGCTTACTATCCACAGGGGAATGGCTTGGCAGAATCTTCCAACAAAACTTTGGTGAGGGCCTTGAAGAAGACAATTAATGAAAATCAAAATAATTGGGATTCCCAATTGAAATTCGCTCTGTGGGCGAACAAAATAACTAGCAAGAGAGCAACAGGGAAATCTCCTTATGAACTAGTATATGGACGAGCAGCTGTGTTTCCGGTGCAACTGGCATTGCCAGTGGCACACTTTATGCAGGAAAATCAGGAAGAACCAGATGACATGGTCAGAAGAATTAACCAACTGGTATAATTGGAGGAAACACGGAGCCAAGTGAATCAAAGATTAGCGGAGTATCAGGAGAAAATGAAAAACATCTTTGATCGGCATGCAAAAGACAGGAAATTTCAAATTGGTGATCTGGTTCTCAGATGGGATGTCCGAAGAGCAGAAAAGGGAAAAAATGCTAAATTCGATCCACTGTGGTTTGGTCCATTTAAAATTGTAGAACTGAAAGGTAATAACACGTTCATATTGGAAGACCTACAGGGTGATGTGCTTGAATCCCCTGTAAATGGACAATTCCTCAAACCATATTTCCAATTTTGATTCAGGAAAAACAAGCCTGATGTACCATACTATATATAAGTTTTGCTTCAGTTTTGTTTTGATGGGAACGCCGACGAATTATGGAGTAAATTTCAGAAAGGATAAGTAGAAGAGCCACCCAAAAGAGCATTTGAAGGTCTGCGGAGTTCTCGGCACGTCCACGGAGGAACGTACCGTCCCCAGATGGATCCGATGTTGTGCATATCAGCACTTAGACCTAAATTTTTGGCCTAACGCTCCCCCATAATCTTTCAAACCTGTTATCATGGCCAAAAACTTCCATATATTGTCTATAGTTACCTTTGCTGCTCAAAAAATACATTAGACAGAGGTTTAAATTTGCAATTTAAATTTATGTCGAGCCCAGCCTTTGGGGTATCAGCCCCCTTTGTTTCGATTCCCATATGATCCGGGCACGAAATCGTGTGCCAGCGAGATAGGAGCTAATCCTTCAAAGTTTCGGGGGCACTCGTGGCCGTCCGATTAGAAGCAAATCGATGGAGCGGAGTTTGGTTTACCGTGGTGGCCCCCGCACCCGCTTTCAGTATGAAAACCAGTGGTTTCATTCCGCACCACCTCCCCTGGGCCGGCGGTATTCTCCAGGGAGCCAACGATTCCATAGATCGCGTGACGTGTGTCCTGGTGTACGTTCCAAAACCGATGCTATTTCGCGCATTATTGTTCAGACAATGGATGCGCAGCGGAATCAATCATCGCCGTCCAACCTTACGCGCTTAATCCAACGATGGTTATCCTCTGAAGTAGCACGCGGTTTAACCCAGGCTAATCATGCTCCTGGCCCACCACGCATTTTCTGTTGATGCTGTTTTAACCGTTGATCTCATTCAAGGATCATACGGCCCGTGATTGTTTACATACTCCCCGTTTGACTAAGTCTACCTCCACGTCGTCTCTCCCTCTTGGCGTTTCGTACACCCATGTGTCATCATCTCGCGTGTCCATAGTATTTTTCCCCTGCTGTATATATATACATGTTTCATTCATATTCGTTGTTCTTTGTTCATGCGTCGTGCTTTGCTATTCTACGTGGAAAAGCCTCCGCTCCGTTTTTCCACCACTTCCCCACTATATTTTCACCACCTTTTTGCATGCTTCCGCCAGTCTATAATGCCACGACACTTCACAGTCGCCTCCTTCTTATTACCCCCACTGCGTCTCTATCCCCTTGCATTGTTCTCTTACTGTGTTTGCGGATTTTGCATGGTTTCAACGATGAGAGGTTATTGTAATTTACAGTCTTGGTTGCAGGAGTACAGCACATCCGAAGGCTATTCTATCGAGGCTGCAATTATGAAGAGGGATCCCAAGAGCCACCATGATTAGACACTCATTGCAGAAGCAAGGTTTAAAAATCCCTCAAACATTCCAGAGTCTTTTCAAAATACAGATTTTTCATATAGGGATATTAATGGAACAATGGTAGATATCAGGGAATGATCGAGAAATTTAGGCTTCGACATTTAAAATTTTAAATGTGGATTCAGAAGATGAGAGGCAAAAGTACATAATGTTTCATATTTTATTCCTATATTCTGCCTCCAGAAAAATTTCCTCCCTTAGCATTTACTCCATAGCACAGCAGCAGAGTACGTCCAGCATTACAGCGTCGTCAAAAGTATGGGCAGGCGTTTTTCTGCCATCTTGATCAAATTAAGCAATTTAATGTTTTCACCTAACCCCCATTCTCTAGAGTTTTCTACCTCTTCTATAAAATCGAAGAAGAAAGACATTGTAAGGGTTCCAGATTTCTATCAGCAAACTGTGCAGTGAAAGGCTTTGTATACATCTTGTAAAGTTTCTGTATGAAGGCTCAGAGCCCGTAGGGTCTCAGTGAGGAGGAGTTATAACTGTAATGAGGATTCTGGTCTTTGGTATCCCACAGTATGTTATCTTTTCTTATGTGTTAATATAATATCTTATTTCATTGCATTTATCTTCTTGTATCATGTTCTAGAATGCGAGTGGCTCACTGATCTTAAGTAAGGATTCATCCTAGTTGGTGCCCATACTTGGATTAGTCAAGTGCTTTAAATAGGCCTAGTCATGATATATTGTTCCATGTTCATGTCATTCATGTTTTCTGCTATATTAGTTACTTGAGGAGGGTGCTTTTAAAACGCCATTTTCATGTATGGATTCTTAGTTGGATAAGCCCATATGTGGTTCTGTTGTGTATCTGGGTATCAGCCTCATGTTAACTAGTATCTCCTTCATGTTTTCCTCACTGCATCCACTTTCTGATATTTGATTTCTGTGGCATACTATTTGAACTGGCCCTCTTTGCAGTAAGCTGTCTCTTAACTGTCTGATGGTTTTGTATTGGAGTTTTGCATGTTGTTCCTACATTATTCTTATCTTTTTATCAGCTTCTGAGAGAGTTGGGTTCCATTTAAACTAATTTCCTTGTTTTACAAGAGATAGTAAGAGAGCTTTTGGATTAAAAACCCAAGATATATTATGAGCTCCTTGCTATGCTAAGATGTCCTAGGCACTGGTCTATAGCAACTCTAGGCTGTCTCTAGGGGATGACAAAATTGTCTACAACAGGAGGATAAGAGGTTTAATGACTTCATGGGTTCCAAATTCGAGGTTATGAGATGAGGTGAAAGCTAGAACAACTTCTAGAAGTCACTAGAGGTTGGGAAGATTCCCGGAATCCAATGAACAATTCACTCTTGGTTGACCAACGCACTCCAAAGTGGGCCTAGATCCTCTGCAACGCAACCTTGCATGGGTGTAGATGCTCTACAAAGTAGTTATAGCTTTCTAGGGGTGCATTGATGGCTCAATGGGGCATTCCAACTAGTATCTAAGCAGTGAAACTTTCATGAAGGAAGACCATTAATGTGCTGACTTGTTTAGGGCATGTAGAAACCAATTTAGAGTATGATAGACCCTAATAAATATTGATCTGTGTTTTGGGATGATGCCCAAATCGACCTGTAACAACTCCCCCCTAAAGCATGAAGTCAAAGTGATAATGTTGAGTGATTTGCTTTACGATGTGATGAGGATAAACTGAAGTGGACAATGACCTGCATCAATTACAATACATTACATCATGATATATTTTCATCATGTACATGAATTGGTGAGGGAGGCATATCCCATAATCAACATATAAACTATCATAACATCATAAATTCATCTACAGATATAGACCCATGATAGGATGACCATCTGAACAATGACCATCGTACTGATGATTTGGTACTTCTCCATAAATCGTTGCCCAAATGGATGGAACTATATCCTAGGTCTTCTATCTCGTTCACTTGATCACTTAAAGTACGATTCTAACCATGTGAATATGTGATATGAAGTTGAAAATGGGAAGACATCGTCTGATTACCAGCCAATTATGTGAGTCGTTAACACACGCGAGAGAAACCACCGTTGATGATAATGGCTCTCAAGGTACTGCAGTACATTCTGCATGGTGTGAATAGATGATTTGATGTTGAAAACCATACAAATTCTTTCGGTTGAAGGCATGTGATGTCAACCTGTCGCCGGAAGCGAGAAAATTGTCGTTGATGTAAGCAAGATCCAAGGTACTGAAAATTTTTTTATAAGTCAACTTTCTGGATGATGAGCTGATGTCGACAGGAAGCAACTCATCGCAGGAGGTCATTCATGCTTCCCCCATCAACGACATGAAATAGGAGTAATGATTTTGGAGACAAAATATGACTAATGAAGCAATGTCAGGGATGGCAGTCATGAAATGAAGGTTTACGAGTATTACAAAGGATGAGGAATAACTAAGTGACTTCTCTTGAACATATCGATGACACTGAATGAATTGGAAACATTTTACCCAAAACCGAAGTGATGGATGGTATGACAGACCATAAGTATGATATATTGTCAAGTAGATTACCCAACCCAAAAATCACGGAGATGAAGTGAACAAGTGTCATGTTCAAGAGAAGCTTGCTACCATAAAGTGTTTTATCCCTTTCCAATTTTCCCCAGTCATTGCTGACCAATACCTCTTTATTTTGTAACAATCTTGAGGAGGATAACATATGCTTGATCTAAAATTCCACCCTTCGGGTGAATCCATCGCTATTTGATGCTTTAACGAGTCTAGCGAAGGTGAAAATCTATCTTGTCATGATGGAAAAGTTCGTCGCTATTTGATGATTTAACGAGTCTAACGACAGTGAAAACTTGGTCCTTTTTCATATTTAGAGAGTTTGGAAAAGGAACTAAAAGAAAACTCCACAAGTTCTCTTTCGTATAATAGTCCCTCTGATCCGAAAAAGCGTAAAATAATCCCTAAGAGAACCTCCTATCCATGTTCAACTAGGGTTTTCCTTCTTCGTAATCATAATTTATCTTAGTCCGGAAAAGGGTTAAACTTATACTGAGTAGATGTCATTTCAATTCCTTTAACAAGCTCGAAAGGAGTGCGCTTTGAATTATTTTTCATGTTTAACAAAGCTCGAAAAAAGAGGATAAAAGTATGCTTTGAATTCCTTTTTCATGTTTAGCAAAGCTTGAAAAAGTTATAAAACTGTGATTTATGGTCAATATCGCATTTCACGATCATGCTCGACTAACTCACTATAATTAGCTGCAAACCTACTCAAAGAAACATCAAATGGATTAACAATACCTGTTTAAAATAGTAAAAATGGGTAAAAACCATATTCGTTTCATTAAATATGCATAAATTAATCAAAAAGACTTATTAAATTAAGAAATTACCAAGTCATTTTTACCATTTCACCTTTACCGTTTGAATTTTAGTGCTCTGAGTTTGTTTTGCCCTCGAAATTCAGCAGTTGATTGCGACAGATTCTTTGGATAATTTCTCGTGTCATCTGGACCAAGTAGAAGATCTTACCCTCCTCTTTATATTAATTTCATTCTTTTTTAGTTTCATGCACATCTTTTAGGTTTTTTTGGCCCCTAGGGTAAATATACAACGCCTTAGGGCCAACACTCCATTGAATGTCGAAAAGTGTATTGCACAAAGGCTCGGAAAAGGCCCAGTTCCTCTGCAACATGTTGTCTCTCACTCACGAGTGTGTTGGGTGCAATTCAGAAAGTTGAATATTTGTTTCTGCCCAACATTTCCCTAATTTTTAGCATGGAATGGATTCTAACTAAGCCTATGGTGTGATTTCAGACTTTGATCGGATTACAATGTCAATTACATGGAAAGAAAGAGAACATGAAGAATAGGATATGGTTTCCCTAAATGATCCTGGCACTATGAGAGCCCTCAGAGACTGTGGGTTGCTCAAGTATTTCTGATTGTGAGGGATGAGGCAGCACATGGAACTATTGCACTTCTTGATCCGTTTATGGGACCCGAAAATACAGGCATTTCACATTGGGGACAAAGTGCTCCCAATATTGGTTGATGACATTTACTTTCTAACAAGTTTGTTGAGACATGGTGACCCCATTTCCCTAGCGGACTCCGCGTGTGGAGGTGAAATAGTGAAGGACTACATCCGACAATTTTTTCAACCAGGAACTAAGCCTAGTAAAGATGAAAAGATAAATATCAAAGATGCACATGATATGCATTTACGAACTCTCCTATTCACTATCGCAAAGCTATCTGGAAGCGTGACACTACATGTCGCGAATAGATCATACATGCAGTATGCACTTGAGTGTCTCGAACCAACCATGTTGAACTGGGTCGAAGCAGTACTCCTTCAGACGAAAGAACAATTGACCAAGGTAAAAAGTGGTAAGACTATAAATTTTAGCTATGGGTTGATTTTGATCACTTTTGTTTTGGAGCGACTTCCATTGATGCAACCACAACATGTGACACTGGGATTAGCTGGTCCAAGAGATACACGGATGCAGTGGTGGGTTGATCTAATGGCTAGACATGCTGGTCAGTCATCGATCTCATTTTCCACTGCATCCTTCAGTTGGCTTCAAAGACAAAATATCTTCATATAGGAGCATCCATATGCAGGGATGGATTTTCCGTGGAGATCTAGATTTGATTTTACAAGTCGGCGCTCACTGGGGTGCTATAGGTAAAATTCTGACCATGTTTTTTATTTTTTGGGTTTTTTTACATATTTTTGTGTTTTTTTATGTTTCTAAGAGTAAACTAATTTTTTTTTATGTATGCAGATGTAGGTATCTTTCGACCAGTGGTTCGTGTAGAGTAGGTGGGAGAACCAGCAGAGAGGACTGTTGGAAGAGCAGTCCTACATGATTTGGATTTAGCCGAGACTCTTGCTGAGCTGCAGCAACATGTGGAGGGATTGAATCTTGGGATACCATATGTCCGGATCGAGGAGTTACCTATGAGGCTGCAGTGCCATACCATTGGTGTGGCTAGTTGTTGGATGAGGCTATTGTGAATAATAGCCCAAGCAGTGACCTGCTATCATGAGCATCACTAGGTTTACTTAGATTATCCTATGTCTATATACATTTTGAGGTCAAATGACCAAAGTGTCTTGGACAAAATTTTGTAAAAAACTCGATATAAATCTATTTTACTTTCACTGTTTTTCTATGATTATGTGCAATCCTATTCAATTGTATGATGTGAATTGAAAATCTATCTTTACATATGTTTCAAATGTCTATTTAACACATAATTCGCCAGTGAATCAACCAGAGTGTTAAATATTTTGGAAATATGTTGATATTGAATGTAATCAAAATGTCTTTCCAAAAGACGAACTCAAAGGAAAATGCGATGAATTTTTGGATTTTAGACAGTATAGACGTGTTGAAGGTTGGAGAGTGACTTCCTCAACATTAGGGATTCCACTCGGTCGAGAGGTTAGTGCAACTCCTTGCTACTCCTTTTCCATTAAAATGGCGGGTTCGACTGGGGATATAGGGACCAGTTTCCCGTATAAAAATGAGTTTGTAAAACAATGGAATAAAATCCACACGAATGGAGTGATATATTCTACTGATAAAAGAAATAAAACTAATTCTAATTACTTCCCGATATGGATCGATTTATATGATTATAGAGTAATATTTCATAAGTATGAAACAATATAAATCATTTGTATACTAAAATGAATATAAGCACATTAAAGAAACTAAATTAATGTAATTGATTTAGTTGATGAAGAACATTATCATATAACAACTTTCAAAGTCACTTGTCTAACAGCATATCATTCAATACATTTTATCAATAGTAATAAGAATATATATCATTTAAATGCTTATCAGAAAGAGACAAATAGATAGAAACAAGTTTGCTATAATCTCAAAAACATAAAAACGATTAATACACAGATAATAGTACCTTTTGCATCATAGATTAGTTATGAAAAGATAGCCTTTGGGCTCATACTTTCAATTTTATACTTCTGTTCAAACAATAGTGTAAGTTCCAAAAGCCACCTTCTCAAAAATCTAGACCCCTTTCTAAATGCATGAAATGGGTTTAAATACTAATTAATATTACAAAAATAGAAGACTTGTGAAAGAAGTATTCTTAATCTAATCTAAACTATAAAATAAAAGCTAGGAAATTAAAATGCAGTAGTTGTAACAGTCTCTAGATTGTTTCTCGGATCTACGCTCTAACTGTTCTTTGAGCTGGCAAGATTTGATCATATATTTGATTTGGGGGGGATGCATTGGCTTCATTCTCATATGGCCCTTGAATATTGCATCATTGAGTGTTGGAAGAAGTTGAACTATTGCGTTGGAAAGACACCTCAGCACTCCCAATTGACTGTGTGGCTTGATCAATAGATACCAATAAACTTCCATGTTTATCTTTGTCAAGTTTTCTATGTCAAGAACTTTCCTGCTTGATGTTTCTTGCAAATATTGCTTCAAAAGGCTGACTCCAAGCATAATGTCTTTTGGAATTTCCTGGATAAGATTAGCTTGCAAAAGAGAATATTTAATATACTCAGAGATGTTAAATGACAAGTTTTTACTCTGATAATAGCTAATTCTCCACTTTTCATTTTCATGTCCCAATCTCCAAATATTATGTCCTTTATTGATTCTTCAGGGCAAGGAAGATCGGTCGCTCTCCCTTGCACTATGTCTTGCCAATATAGATACTTAGAGAATTTATCATCGGTTTCCTCATAATAAATCCTCAAATCATAAATTTGAGTGACTAACTGATCACTTATTTTAATATTCTCTTGAATCTGTTGGTATTTTGGATAAAAAGTTGTCTGTTGGTTTACCAACAATGTTTCAACTCGGTTGCTTCTTTCTTTACCTCATTAAGGTATGGATTCTCCTAGAGATTTTGAATGTTCTGCCGTAGTTGTTGGACTATTAAATCCTTTTCTTTAATTTCATTCTTGAGTTTCAGTTTGAGACCTTCAAACTTGATTTGCATATTATTAATATTTGATTGCAACTCCTGCTCCATCCTTTGTTTTTCCTCGAAGAAACTTTGCTCCATTTGAGTCATTTTCTGATCTTTCTCCATGACTAATGACTCAAACTCCATTGCCTTATGAATAGTTGCATCTACATAAGCACCTGCAAATTGAGATAATCGCCTAAGTTCTTTTCCTAGAGTTGATTGTATTCCTTTCCTAAGAACTTGTACTGATGTTGTGTCCATAGGAATTTATGGAGAATATTCAATTTTTCGCTTCTTCCTTGACCTAGATACAACAGCTTTATGCTTTAGACTGTAAAATACATGCAAAGGAGGTATTTCTTCAACCTTCAGAATTATTTCTGCTGTTGGAAAAGCAGGGATAATCTCCATGTCTATTGTTGTTGTTTCTTCTTTTCTCTCCTTTGTACCATTGGTCCTTGGCATCTAATTTTTTTTAATAGAGATTTAAGAAACCTCTATAGTGAATGAGATTTCTCAAATTTCTCTTTGATATTCAGAACCATTTAAATTAGAGGATACTTGTTGAATGATTGATTCACCTAGATATGAATTATTGTTCTTAGAGAATCTTCAGTGGGAAGAGTTTCTAACAAAATAGCATTCTGATCAGCAGAAGTATTAGTATCAGATAATGATTTTTCAAAACTTTCCCAGTCTTGGTTAAATCTCTCTTCTTGTGGAACATTTATGATTTCTGGTTCTACCACTGGTAATTATACCTAAACTAGAGGAATCAGAATCAGAACTTGTTCTACTTCTGGAACTTGAATCTAAACTTAAGGAACTTTAATTTGAATTTGTTCTGATTCTAGAAATTGATTTTGAATTTCAGGAATTTGAGTTTGTTCTGGAATTACCCTGTGGAACATGTAATCTGGTAAATGAGAATTCCTCTATTCACGATATTTTTAGAATTGAATTAATTCTTTTGGACTGGATCTCACAGTTTCTATTCGCAAAACCCTTGAGAATTTTGGAATTGATTCAAACACATCGTCAAATTTATCAGGCTCGCTTGAAACTGCCTGCAGCTTAACTTGATTTGTTATTTCTTTGGAAACACCATATGCATCATAACTTCTGTTGGATAGAATTGGGAAATTGAAGGGTTTTAATCGATCAATTTCAAGACATGCATGCTTGAAATTTCCGAGAGTATATGACCTACATTTGATAGGAAAAGTTGGCCAAATTTTCTTTTTGGCTTCTTTCAGAAATTTAGTCAACCCATTACCTACGATCTGATAAGTAATTTATTTGGCCAATAATTTATCTGGTATATATAAAGGTATAACATGATGGCAAGCATGACTTCAAAAAACTTGGATTTACGTGAAAGAATCCTCACCAAACCACCTTCCTATAGACATGAGATTTCTATTGGATTCATGGGTGACTCTAGAGATTTTCCTTTCGAAAATGATTTGAAAAACTGGGAGCATTACATCATTGCATATTTTAAACATATGGGAGTGGTACTTTGATTCCCACAGGAATTCTAACTATAAAAAGATGGGGGTTTTAACTTCTCTGGTCCATTTCCATCCTAATGATGGAAATTCAGTAGAAAAACAAACAGCATCTAGGATAAATGACCTCGTATACAATGGAGTGACTGTATTGGAGGGAAGATTATGATTTTCTCTATAGAAAGTGATACCTATAATCAAATTATCAGACAGAATATTATCCCAATCAAGAATATAGCCATCAAAGGCTGCTTGTATCGGGGGTGTCCAATCTTTTTTAAACTTGGTTGTATTTGAAGACCCAAAAAGACGACACATCATTGCAGACATTTGTGAGAATGAGACTTTTAAGAGAAACTACTGAGTACATACCCTTATCGTCGCGTTTATGTCGATTAGGATCATCTCTCCAATCCTTAATCACATTTGCAGGGTGCTCATTCTCTTGCATAAATTCCTGGACGAAATAATTATCATATATTTTCTAGGGTTCAGGAAATTTGTACATTTCCTTCAAATCTGCAGGCCTGGCAGAAATCTTAAAAATTGGAGGTATTTTCCTCATCCCTCGCATCCACAAGCTTTTCAATCAAGCAGTCAACCAAGGGTTCCCTAAACCATGGACTCAAAGCCTCATTATTCCTTTTTTTTAAAGTGGGGATACAAATAACCCCTCTAATTATTGGAAAATTATGATTAGACCTCTCTTATCCAAGTTATATGGTATTATTTTGGAAAAGAAGATGAGCATATGGCTTGAAAGTGAAGGTAAGAGGGCTAAAGGCCAAGCGGGTTTTAGAAGGAAGCACTCAACAACGGATCACCTCGTTACTCTTAGGATCATTGTGGAGGAATGTCGTAATGATAAATCCAATATCTTTTGTTGCTTTGTGGGATTTAGAAATGATTTCTATATGGTGCCTAGAAATAACCTATGGAATAGATTAGAAGAGCTAAAGGTTCCTTTCGAGTTGAGAGTTGAGCTGCTATAAGGCTATACGATAATGTAATTGCCAATTTTAAGAGCAATGAGGGGTGGTCGAAAGATATTAAGTGTAATATCAAAGTTAAAAAAGGTTTCCCACTGTCCCCTACCCTATTTGGAATTTACATCGACAAGCTAGAAGGTTGTTTAGAAGAAGCAGGTTGTGCTGGCACGATCTTAGCTGGAATATTCATCATCCTTCTTCTCTATGTTAACGATAATATTCTTCTGGCAAGGTGCCCATCTGATCTTGATAAGCAACTAATACTTCTTAAGGATTTCTACTCTACCATGGGTATGACTATTAACATTGACAAAACAAAAGTTATGATTATCAAATCCAAGAAGCACACTTACGCTAATTTTGTGTATGACAATAGCAACTTGGAGGACGTGTCTTCTTACAAGTACGTAGGAATTGATATTCATCACAAGCTCAACTAGAACTATAGCATTGATAAAGGATTAATGAAGGGTGGAAAGCTTATTTTGGTCTTGAAAATAATTGTAAAGCGACAAACCTTGTGATGTGGGATAAAAAGAAGCTCCTCTTTGAAACTTTAGTCACTCCTGTTATCTTGTATGGATGTGAGGTTTGGGGTTGCAGCATCTCTAGAGAATCTTGGAGAAATATTGAGCAAATCCAAAAGCGTTTTATAATGTATAACCTCAAAATTAAAAGCAATACACCCTATTCTATTCTCCTTATAGAAGTGGGTCTTTCCCCTATAGAGAGCCTAGGTATGACTAGGCTCCTGTTGTATAAACTCAAAATCAATAACACGGGAGACCATGGACTTCCTAAGCTAGCTTTAAATTCCAGTCAAAACCACCTAAGGCTCAAACGAGGTTGGTATAAAGATACCAGGGCCTGGTTAAACCATTGGAAGATCGACGAAAATGTTGCATTGCAAAATAGTAATAACATTAAAAATATTGTTACTTCTAAGTTTAAAGAGAAAATGTGGTGTGAGAAACATTTAGAGGCTAAAAGAAAATTAAGATATTATAAGGAGGTCATCAACCCTACTCTAGAAGATCAAAAGTATCTCTCTGTTTTAACTAGCTCGAAGAAAAAAATTAATATAGCCCAGATAAGAACGAACTCTCATGAGCTCCATAGTGAAATGGGTCGTTGGGCAGTTTCTAAAACACCATGGGTGGAAAGGATCTGTCATCTCTATGAGAATATAAAAATTGAGGATGAAAATCACTTCCTCTTAGAGTGCCCTACATACAGCCACATTAGATCTCAGTTTCATAATCTTTGTTGCAATACTGACCTTCACAACCTTTTAACATGTCAAAATTATAGTGACCTTGGGACGCTTCTCTCCAACCTCTTTGAGCATGGGAGTACAATTTTAAAGAAAACTAAATAATTTATTTCTTTAGGTCTGATAGACCAAAGTTTGTTCTAAGTGGACGTTAACCACCACCATCATCATCATCATTATGAATATGGGTATATTAAATCTAATTCGAGAATTTTAGATCTAATTAATTTTTTTTTATTTTTTATTTTTTAATTAAATAGGAAAACTCATATTTTATTTTTATTTTTAGAATTAGAAAAGTTATGAATAATTAATGTTAGAAATTCAATTATGATTAAATTTTTATTGTTTTGCAATTTAATTCAGATTCTTAATTTAATTTTCATTTTTATATAATTATAATAAATAAAAGTTTATATATATATATATATATATATATATATATATATATAATATATATATATATATTTTTTAATATAAAAATATAATAGTCTAATTAATTTATATATAATTTTATTTATATTTAATTTTATTTTTAATTAAATGTGAAAACCCAAATTTTATTTTTAGAAGTAGAACCTAATTAATGTTAGATAATTAATTGTGATTAATTTTTCTATATTTTTCAAATTCTTAATTTAATTTAATTTTAATTAAGTATAATATAATAATAATTTAATTTAATTTATATTTAATTTAAATTTTTTTTTTTTTGATTTTGTTGTTTATGTTGTAAAAATATTTTCTTTTTTTAGTTATGTTTGGTCAATTATGTGGCAAAATTATTTCATTCTCACACTCATCTATAAATAGAATATTTTCATATTAAGATAATTTTACCTTAAATTTATGTAAATAAAGTAATTAAAAAGTACAAAGAAAATTCGTTTGAGTATCCACTTCATATATATAGCAAGAGAAAAAAAACTAAAAAATATTGAATGTTTATCATAATAAAGTATTTACTCAAGAGGAGTAATTTAAAGTTGAATATAAATAAAGAAATTACTTAGTAATAAGAATAAGAGGGAGCTTTGTAATTCATTCATTTTTTATAAAAAAATGATATGTGACATTTCAAAAATATTTATAATAAAAATCATTTTATAAGAAGAGAGAGATGTGCAACTTATTGAATTTTCAATATAATATTGACATGTGGTATTTCATGTAGAGTTACAATCATTGAAAATTTGTTATGGGCACCCACACACACACATATAGATAGAAAATTCAATAGTCATACATAAAATATAGTAATTGTCATGCTCAATTAAATACTTTAATGGCAATTATGTATTATATGTGTGTGAGAGATTATATTATTTTTAATATCATTCTTTTACATTTTGCTAGATTTTCATATATGTTTTTCAATTTATTTTGTCTAAAATCTAGTAAATATTTGTTGCTATTGTAAGTTTAGATTATGCAACTTACATAATAGAAGTGCCCAACAGAGAGACCAAACACTAAGAGGGATCAAATATTTTGAATGCAATAGCATTGATGATATATATAGATAAATTGATAGATAGATATAAGAAAGCATATTCATTTTAAATATTTAATTTTGATATAATTATTAATTTAAATATGAATTTCTCAAATATAAATTATTATTTTAATTTATATAAGGAAATAGATCTTAATTTATAACTACTATTTATATATTTTACATTAAGAAATTGTTAATTATATGTTTTGAACTACATTTATGAATCATTATTATTTAAATCTATTATATATATATATAATTGAGGTGATATAATGTTTTATTATTAATATTTTTTTATTTAATGATTTATTTTATGAGCAATAAACATCTCTTTTATATTTAATCTACATTTAGATGTTCACACTACTTTTTTATCACTATAACATCATTTCCATATTGGGTTGTGGAGACATTTGGATGGAAAAAATAACTCCATAAATCATTGGCTCATACTATAATACAAGTCAATAATAATTACAAAAATGTCTTGTGATGATAAACTAAAATAATACAACTATCCCATTTTGCATTGGAAGAGGAAGTACTCTTTATAATATTTTTTTCTTAAAGTGAATTAAATTATGGAAACACAAATAATATGAAAAATAATAACATGATTATATTGGAGCCATGCTACATCTCATTAAAGTAGCCATTGTTACATGTAACTTTTGACCTCGTAATTTAAACTAATAGTGAAAAGTAATGTGTAATAAACGATAGAGAGAAACATTGGTATGTTATTGATCCAAATAAAAACTAATCACATAAACATATTGAAACCAAACCACATGGCACTAGATTCTTACATCTTGAGAACATGTGGTTAGAACATAACTACATTCTTACATAGTGTTCCCAATTGATGAAGAGAAGGATTTTGTCCATAGGACATTTTATTGAGGTGTTTTTCATGGAAAGTGGAATGAGATAGAATTATGAATAGAATTAAGAAATACAAATAGGAGGTGTGTTGGGAGAGACTGTGGGGTTAGGACCAGTTGGTACCTTACGAAGGTTTGGGTTTAGAAATGTGGTAGTAAAGGGTGGCGTTCCAGGAGAGACAGTGGGGTTGGGACCAGTTGGTACCTTACGGAGGCTTGGATTTAGAGATGTGGTAGGAAGGGGAGGTGTTCTAGGAGAGACAGTGGGGTTGGGACCAGAAGGTACCTTACGAAGGCTTGGATTTAGATATGTGGCAGTAAAGGGAGACGATTCAGGAGAGACTACAGGGTTAAAACTAGTTCGTACCTTACGGAGATCTGGGTTTAGATATTTGTCAGTAAGGTGAGGCATTCTAGGAGAGACTGTGCGGTTAGGACCAGTTGGTACCTTACGAAGGCTTGGGTTTAGAAATTTGTGAATAAAAGGCGGCGTTTTAGGAGATATTTCAGGGTTGGGACTAGTTGGTACTTTACGGAGGCTTGGATTTAGGAATGGGGCAGCAAGGGGAGGCGTTCCCAGAGACATTATGGGGTTGGGAGCAGAAGGTACCTTACAAAGGCTTGGGTTTAGAAATGTGGTAGTAAAGGGAGGTGTTTCAGGAGAGACTGCGGGGTTAGGACCAATTGGTACCTTACGAAGGCTTGGGTTTAGATATGTGTCAGTAAGGGGAGGCGTTCCAGGAGAGACTGTGGGGTTAGGACCAGTTGGTACCTTACGAAGTCTTGGGTTTAGAAATGTGGTAGTAAAGGGAGGTGTTCCAGGAGAGACTACAGGGTTGGGACCACTTGGTACCTTACGAAGGTTTGGGTTTAGAAATGTGGCGGCAAGGGGAGGCATTCCAGGAGAGACTGTGAGGTTGGGACTAGAAGGTACCTTACGAAGGCTTGGGTTTAGAAATGTTGCAGTAAAGGGAGGCATTTCAGTAGAGACTGAGGGGTTGGGACCAGTTGGTACCTTACGGAGGCTTGGGTTTAGATACGTGTCAGTAAGACGAGGTGTTCCAAGAGAGACTGTGGGATTAGGACCAGTTGGTACCTTACGAAGGCTTGGGTTTAGAAATGTGGTAGTAAAGGGAGGCGTTCCAGGAGAGACTGTAGGGTTGGGACCAGTTGGTACCTTACGGAGGCTTGGGTTTATAAATGTGGCAGTAAGGGGAGGCGTTCCCGAAGAGACTATGGGGTTGGGACCAAAAAGTACCTTACGAAGGCTTGGGTTTAGAAATGTGGCAGTAAAGGGAGGCGTTTCAGGAGAGACTACAGGGTTAGGACCAGTTGGTAACTTACGAAGGCTTGGGTTTAGATATGTGTCAGTAAGGGGAGGTGTTTCAGGAGAGACTATGGGGTTAGGACCTGTTGGTACCTTACGAAGTCTTGGGTTTATAAATGTGGTAGTAAAGGGAGGTGTTACAGGAGAGACTGCGAGGTTGGAACCAATTGGTACCTTACGGAGGCTTGGGTTTAGAAATGTGGCAGCAAGGGGAGGCGTTCCAGGAGAGACTGTGGGATTGGGACCAGAAGGTACCTTATGAAGGCTTGGGTTTAGAAATGTTGCAGTAAAGGGAGGCGTTTCAGGAGAGACTACGGGGTTGGGACCAGTCGGTACCTTATGGAGGCTTGGGTTTAGATATGTGTCAATAAGAGGAGGCGTTCCAAGAGAGAGTGTGGGGTTAGGACTAGTTGGTACCTTACGAAGGCTTGGGTTTAGAAATGTGGCAGTAAAGGGAGGTGTTTCAGGAGAGACTGCGGGGTTGGGACCAGTTGGTACTTTACAGAGGCTTTGGTTTAGAGAACTCACAATAATGTCCTTCTCATTAGTGTTAACACTTCCATCATCATATTCTGGATAGAAACCTCGAGTAGTTCGACCATGTGCTACATGGAATAAAACCAAGATTGAACTAAACAACAAATTTTTTTTCATCATTGTATTTTCCATCTCCATTTTAATTTCTTGCATAATTAGCTCTGCAAAAGAAACACAAACTCATATCATCATATAAATATCAAATAATAATAATGATAACTAAATTTCTTAATAAAAAAATGTTAAATTAGAAATTTTGATTAATCATGGTAATTAAATTGGACTAAAAAAACAAAAAATAAAAAGAAGAACTAAAATTTCTAATTTCTAATGATATTTAACTTTTAAAAAAAACTAAGCTAAAGGAGAACTTAGGACTTAATATTAAGAACAAAAACCTTTGCTAAAGGAGAACTTAGGACTTAATATTAAGAACAAAAACCTTTGGAATAAGAAAAACAAAAAAATAAAGAAAAGAACTAAAATTTCTAATTTCTAATGAGATTTAACTTTAAAAAAAAAAAACTAAGCTAAAGGAGAACTTGGGACTTAATATTAAGGACAAAAACCTTTGGACTAAGAAAAACAAAAAAAATAAAGAGAAGAACTAAAATTTCTAATTTCTAATGACATTTAACTTAAAAACAAACATGAAACATGAAATGGAGAAACTCTAGTATAAAAAATTAAAAACAAACTCGAAGTATAGAAACTCCAGTTTAAAAAATTGAAAACATGATAGAAGTACCTTGTTTTTTTCGCTGTGTAATTGAGAGGCGGTGGCAGGGTTAAACGATCGATGAAGGAGAGGGTGGGAGAGTGCAGACTCCGAGGAAGGAAAAAGAAGCTTCAGTTGTGCATTGTAAAACCCAACCCAATGGAGCTCCAATATATAACGTTGCGTAACCTACTTTAGCGGAACCTGTTATTTTGATTTGGCTAGCGGAACCTATTATTTTGAGGTGGCTAGTTGCATGACAACCTTGTTATTTTGAGCTGGCTTGTAAAACCCAATGGAGCTCTGCATAACGATATAGTTGCATGACAACCTTGTTATTTTGAGTTGGCTACCTGTTATTTTGAGCTTCCTTGTAAAACCCAATGGAGCTCCAGCTTCAGTTGTGCAGTACGATATAATAGGTTAGTTTCTTAATTAGGCCTGGGAATTAATTATAATTCGATAATCTCTCGATTCGTATATCACATCACAAGGATTTCTAACTTCACCCATTCATTAATCCTTTGTGAAGTCCAACGAAACTTAAATATAGTTATATTGAGAGATGGATTGAAGGTAGAGTTTAAAATGTCAATATTGGTAAATTGTTATTGACTATTTATGTGAAATTTGATTACAAACTTTTTATTAATTATTCTTTATTATAATAATAGTTTATTTTAAATTATTATCTAATATTCATATATATATATATATATATATATATATATTATTTTTTATTATTTAAAATTACATAATTATCCATTTAAAACTTAAATTTTTGGAGAATTTCTAAATTATATTTTTCAGATTCAAATTTTTTATTATATAATTATTAATATTATAACAAAATTCCATATATAAATAATTATATTTATTTAATTAAATAATTTATGTATTTATATTTTAAATACTAAACATAAACTTGCAATATGTTCAAGGGAACACACTCTCACAAATCTCTCTCATGACTTCAATTTTGGAGGTTACTTGGTGAGAAATTCGTTCTCTCTCCTCAAAGAACTAGTGTTAAAACCCAAAACCCTAACACAAACAATATTAGGGTGTTTAATTTTATGTTTGTCATGGAATTATTCAATTGGAAAGCCATGTTACCTAATGTATGCACCTTACCCAATTTCATAACAAGGCATATAAATCAATATAGAATATAATTTAACAATATAAGTGATATCATTACTCATTAGATATCTTGACATGCCATTTGTTTCAATGGATATTTGGTACTACTCATTAGATATCTTGGCATGGCATTTGTTGCAATGGATATTTGGCTATTATGAAACATCGTTCCAACCTATATATTAATTTTCATACACGCATATACATAAAAACAACAATGTATAGATGTGTGATCTTAATCATCATATTACAAGATCTTGTATCCATTGACCACCATTTCTTAGTCAATATCAACATACACTAAGTAAACCATATATCATATAAATCATACATCAAATATTTTATTCAACAAAACATAGTTCATGGACTTCTTTACATAAATAAGTCTATCTCTCCAATTTGAAATGCAATTATATTACATAGGGTACAACAACAATTTACTATGAAAATACAAAAATTGCCTCTTTACAAGTAACTTTGTGGGTTAAAGTATGGCATCACATGTGGTCAAAAAGTGAGGAGGAGTCTCCACTTGAGGGATCTCCATCCTCCTTGGTAGCAAACCATGAAATATACTTGTTTATTTAACTATGGTCATAAATCAAAATTATTAATAATGAATAGATAATCAAGAATCTAGTAATTTTTATTTATGTGAGCACTAATATTTATTCAATAATACTTTTATTTACCTTCCTAAAATGTTTCATCGTCCTCCCCTTAACAACATTAATTAATATTATAAATCTAATATATTAAATTATTTAACATTAATTAATTATTATCGATCAACTATGTAGTTAAATAAAGTTTATATATATATTCTACTATATAAAAAAAAGTATTCTAATTATAATTTTATAAAAACTAAAATAAAAAAATCATAAAATTATAAATTAACATTATAAAATTGATGAAAACAAAATAAAATAGAAAAATTATAAATAACTTGCACATCATTACCTTCCACCAAGAGAAAACATGGTAGCATGCAACCCTGCATGAGGTCCACCTTCTCTCAATCCCCACAGGTCCACCTTCCCTCAACCCCCACATCCCAGATGGAGAAATCTTTAACAACCTATAGAATAAGTTAGGTAGAGGACATAGATACAAAGTCGACCTATTCCTATTCATGGTGATAAGGAGAAAAAGTGAAAAGAGAAAAATAAAGAAAAAAAATTTTACATCAAAATAAAGCGATTACAACCATGAACTAGATTTTAGGTCTCTTTTACGTCCAAACAAAGACAAAAATCTATCCTTAATTCACTAAATATTCAAGGTTGTTTTTAGATATCCTTACATAAACATGATTATGATGGAGAATATCATATTTCTTTGCAATGATCTACTAGTACATGCCAGATGATATTGTAATGTTATTCATATCTTGGTGTTTGAGAGAAGCAACAATCCATGATTTTTCATAGAAAAAGTTTTAGCTTTCCCCTCTCTCTTATTCATATGTTGGTGCAATGATTGTAATGTTTATATATATATATATATATATATATATATATATATTCTAGTGTATAAAAAGTATTATAATTATAATTTTATAAATACAAAAAAATCATAAAATTATAAATTGACATTATAATATTGATGAAAATAAAATAAAATAGAAAAATTATAAAGAACTTACACATCATTACTTTCAACCAAGAGCAAGCATGATAGCATGCAATCGTACATGAGGTCCACCTTCCCTCAATCCCCATAGAATCCACCTTCCCTCAACCCCCACCCCCACATTCGAGATGGATAAATCTTTCACAACCTATAGAATCAGTTAGGTAGAAGACATAGATACAAAGTTGAATTATTTATGGTGAGAAAGAGAAAAGTGGAAAGAGAAAAATAAATAAATATTACTTTTAGGCATTAAAAGAAAGAGATTGTAATCTTGAACTAGATTTTTGATCTCTTTTATAGCCAAACAAAGACAAAAATCCATCCTTAATTCACTAAATATTCAAGATTGTTTTTAGATATCCTTATATAGATATGATTATGATGGAGAATACCATATTTATTTGCAATGATCTATGAGTACATACAGATAATATTGTATTGTTATTCATATCTTGGTGTTTGAGCGAAGCAATAATCCATGATTTTTCATGGAAAAAGTTTTAGCTTTCATCTTTCTCATTTTTTTTTCTTAGATTTATAGACTTTATTTATCCTTACCTAAGTATGTGATTGACAATATCATCTTTATTTTCAATGATATACAAGGACATGTATGTGATATTGTAATACATAGCGGCATTGTGGCTCTATCTTGGCTGGCTATACACATTTGTATCATGACTCTGTGGGTTTCTCTATACATAGGTATGTGATTGACAATATCATATTTATTTTCAATGATATACAAGTACATGTATGTGATATTGTAATACATAGCGGCATTGTAGCTCTATTTTGGCTGGCTATACACATTTGTATCATGACTCTGTGGGTTTCTCTATACAAGTGGCTCGTTGTTTACATGCAACATTACAGTGATCACATTACACAGTGGCTCACTCTCACAATAGTTCGCATAAGCAATCTGGCTCACTGTAGCTCGCAATTACCTGTGAATTATTCTACCTAAATGTGCATTGTATATATCTTAGTAGATCCCATTGTTCCTATGGATCTAATTTTTACACAATAGCTCGCTTTCTTAACTATGTGATGACTCGTATCACAGTGACATGTCGACACATATACACAGTCTTATGGCTAGTATTATACTCAAGCTTGCTTGCACATCCTTCTATAATTCACATATATATGTGTTTGGGCTTCAAAATGTCATACAAATATCACTCATTACCATACATTTTTCACCTATGCTTCCATTATATCACTCATTATTCACCACCATGTCACTTCATTTTCCCTATTGTTCACCATTAATGGGTCTCATTTATATCTTCCAAATATTATTTATTTTCAAGCATTTTTAAGGGAAATTCTTGATTAAATATTAGAAAATAATATATTTTACTTCATATATGGAAAGTGGATAGTTTTTGTGACATGTGTATGTGCCAAGGAAGCTTCCAATACACCTTTATGTGGCCTTGAATGATCAAATTCGAATTTGATAAGATAAACCTCATGGAGAAGATCATGATCTCATGGAGAAGATCAAGGACAAAAGGGGGTTATGTGTCTAGATGGTTGAGAGATGTATGGAACTAAAGAGAGATTAGTGGATCATCATTATGAGTTTGTTACTCATCCCATTGTATAAATAGGAGTACAATCTCCTCCATTTGTAATTTTTGTAATCTTAGAATCTTGGAGTATGTAATCTTAGAGAAGCTTAGAGTTGTAATCTTAGAGTTGGTTTGTAATGGAGATTTTGAAAATAAAAAAATCATACTTTGATTTTGTTGCTTCTACATCTGAGTCTCCTTTGAAGTGGTGTGCTTGTGGAGTTATGGAGGGCCCCCATGGCCTCACTTGCATACTTATTTTAGGTATAATTTAATTTATGTTTTTGTTTCATTTCAGCTTTTAAAGTTTTTATTAGATGTTCTAATATTGAAGGAGATCCTAAAATTCAAGTGTTCTTGTAAGAGAACCTTAGGATCTTGGTGAATATTAGATCTAGGTTTATTTCATTTTATTTTTTTAAGTTCTTGTTAGATGTTATGATATTGGAAGAGATCTTAAAATTCATGTGCTCTTGTAAGGGAACCTTAAGATCTCAAATAATTGTTAGATCTAGGTTTGTTTAGTTTTTGGAAGAGATCTTGTCGAATATGTTCTTGTAAGAGAACCAAAGATCTCGGACAAATTAGGAATCTTAGTTGTTGGAAGAGATATTGATGAATGTGTTCTTGTAAGAGAACCAAAATATCTCGGACAAATTAGGAATATTTCTAGACCTATAAGTGGCACTTCTAAGTTTACCTTCCCGAGTTTACATTAATTGAACTCTAATTGACATCATCAATTAGAACCAAACAATATTCTTGACATAAGCTCAACGTATATGTTGTAAGGCTCGATTTCAATACATTGTGGCTCACATTAACACTCAGAGGCTCACACTCTATGGCATCGTTATCATGGAGTTTGCATTTTTTTATGGTGGCACTCTGTTATACAACGAAATTTCAAAGTGTTAGCAATATATCTGTGTGCATCATGGCATCTATACAATGGCAGTAGCATTGAATGCAATGATTAATATGTGGCACAAATGGTATTAGTTCTCTATAGATCACACCAATATTTTATGACCTTTCAACATTACAGTAGTCTCACTTTATAATGGTCTATATTATTAGCACTATATGGCTCATATGTAGTGAAGATTGGCAGTAACCCTAACATAGTGATCTTTGACCCTGTTGCATAATAGTAACTTAAATGGATGACAATGATATTAATATTGTTATATGAAATAAGAAATCTCACAATAACAGGAATATAGAAGTATGATAGAATTCCCTCGTTATGTAATGTAAAACTACAATATGAAAAGAGATGCAATGTGAAATATGTAGAACAACCATAAGATAAGATACGATAGATGTCATCATAAAGCCAAAAATTTTAGAAGAAATCAAAACTCTAAAAAAGAAACCATGAATTTGAAGTACATCTCTGAAGCACAAATGAATCAAGATATTGCGAATTACATCTCATGATTGATGAAGCTTATCTCCACATTATAAATATGAGAAATAGTCATATACATATAAGAAGGACATGCTCCATCAATGAGGTTGACCTGAAAGGAATAATTTTTAGGATTAAATCTCAATCGAATGCATAGAAATTTGAGTCACCCTGTTTGAAGAAGGGACTACAACCATAAAAGTTGAGATCTTGAAAAACTATGACAAAGGACTTTAGATCATACCTGGCTTAAAGGAAGATGAACTAGGACCTGTGTTGAATATATACATTTACTAAAGTATGATAGAAGAGATAAGGTAAAATTGTAGAGGTATGTATAATTGTCTAACTCCTTATGGTCATTTAAAAATGGTTTGCGTAGATATAGATTAGACACAGTGACATGTAGTTGTTGATTTGGTAGCACTCCAAGTATGTGAAGGTTAGGTCTTGAGATCAAGAAATGGAATGCGTGAGGGTTTTGCAGCCTATTTATAGAAGATTTTCATGGTAGATCTTGATTACTGTAAAGAATCTACGATTTGTAGATCTTACAATTTGTAACATCTTGAAGGTTTTTAATATATAGGGTTGATAAACCCTAGATGAGACTTGGATTAAAAAACCCTAGGAAAGGAAACCCTAACTAATTTCTTTGGTTGTAAAAAGAATCCAAATTTTGAGTTTAACAGGTTTGACGTCATGACAATATGGAGACAAGGGTGGTGAACATTGAACAATTCCACGATTAAGAGAGGGTTAGTACCCTCTTCAAAAGGTTAAGTACTATACATTTTTGGTTATTACTATAGCTATTTCATCCTTGTACTTTGAATTTTTTTTCTTTCATAAAGGTTGCAGGTTAAGTCTAACTAGCAAAAGGAAGAAGTAAAATAATGTGGTGAAGCATGAAGAGGATGTATAAGGGAGAAGTTATAAGTTGGCATCAATAAAATGGACAATAATTTAACCTACCTAAAAAGGAAGAAGGGAGTTGTAAATACGTTGATGAATATGATATTGAATATTTTTCATTGGTTTTTTCCTTATTAATGATTGAAAGTTGAAGAGCATAAAGGAAAAATTTGTTACAATATAAGATAGACCATGAAAAGGTATGTTGACCTCAATGGGAGAAAGTATCATAATTTGACATGAAGAATCTCACACGTTGACTTGAGGCTATTGTGATTTGGTAACTCCAATATTGATGATTTGTTTGAAAGATGATTTTGCTCCCTGGAAAGACATATCACAAAAGTATATAAAAAGGCTGGAACGATAGCAATTACGATAATTTTGATGTACCTACAACTACATGGTTTGATCATGGAACACATGAAATGTGTGGAATAAAATTTTTGATGGCTTGGAAGATCATAAGGGAAGAATTGATATTTGGAAAGATGATAATATGAGGAAAAACAATGTTATAGAAGGCATGTGCTAGCAATTCCTTGAAAATTATAGATGAACTATTTGATGACAAAGTTGCATGGATATCTAGAAAGTTCAAAGTTTGAAATGATGTGATGTTGTTAGGAGCCAAGAAACCTTTTCATGAAGATAGAATATTAAATAATTTAGGTTTGTAAAATGTTTTAAATATAAGAAGGTTGAAGCTATGATGTAATGTGAGAATGGAGCTCTGCAACTACAACTATATTTCCACGGAAGAAAAAGTAGTTGATGTATTGATGAATTATGATATCAGTTAAGCATTATAATGATGTCTCTCTGGTTGAGAGAGAGCAAGAATCTACTCCCTATTTAAGAGGGAATTTGGAATACATTCCTAATTTAGAGGGAGTGATGTGGGACACCATATTCTCCATGTGCCATGCACTAGACCAGGACTAACATTCGTAAGTCTAGTGAAGGAACTGGTATGGAAAATAAAGGATTGGATAAGCATTTAGGACCATTTATCCTTGAGGATTGGTAATCTAATATAGGAAGTAGTCCCATGGACCGATACTCTTTGAGGATCTAATAGGCTATCCAAGATAAGAGTAGTCAAAGAGGACTGATATTCTTTGAGGATTAGTAATCCAAGATAAGAATAGTTCTATAAGGACATAACTGGTGAACATATGGATGCGGAATGTGCCTTGAGAGGTGGTTATGGTTGTGTCCATATGTATGCCTCCAAACATTATGCTCTAATCTAGTGGAGAGTTAGAGTTTGTTAGTCAAGGCCTTGCTATATTTAAATTTGACAAAGTTGGTCATGATGTTGATGCTTAAAGATGGCATACCAATCTGACTCTTCTTGTGAAAATATTTCAATTTGAAAGTATCCTCGTACTGGTTGTGTAATTATGAATACCCCCCTATTTAAGAGGGAGTTTTATGTAAAATAAAAATAAAATAAAAATAATTTTCAAGCATGGGTTTCATGCTGAAGCCAAAATTATTATTTTATTTAAGCATGTTCTTCATGCTCATTATTATCTGTATTGGTTAAATTCAAAGGCCTATTTATAGCTTGGAAAAATATTTTTCAAATATTTAATTTGGGCCAAATTTTCCTCTAGATGGAAAGTCGGCCCTAACGCATAAGACATATCTATTCGAAACCCTTTGGAAAATACAAATAAAAGGAGAATTGAGCTCATTCGGAAACACAATTCACATGATTGGTTCTGGAATATCATAGAAAGAAGGAGGGCCGAAGTCTAAAATTGACAAGAAAAGCAGGGTTTCTCCTAAGCTTGGATTTTTGGAAGTTCTTCCTTGACATCTCTTGTTTAAGGTCTATTTCTGATGTCATACATGTTGGTATCTTTTTGTTGATGTATTTTCTATGAAGGAGGGCCTGAATTGACATCTTGAGGGTTGGAGTCTTTCTATAGTCATGGGTCTTGGATTTCTCACTTTTATATGATTCTATAAGAAGAGAATTTTTCTGGGTTTTCCCCTAGGAGGGGTTTTTCCCTCGCTTGGAGCCTATATCATGTGTTCTTTGTATTCTTGTGATCTTCGTGTTTTGTACGCTTTGTAATTTTTTGATGAAGAAGACATAATAAACATTAATAAGAAGCCAACAACATTCAGAAGAAATTATCAAAGAAGATAAATATACACTAATTTAAATTCAAATTTATTTCTCAACAAAGGGGACTCATCTAGAAGGAAGAGTCAAGGATGGGAGGAGAATTGCATCTTGAACATTATTTTCCAGAAATAATTTTACAAATCGGTACACTTAAGTTATATGTTCTTAAGTATTTTTTATATCCTATGTATTTTACTATTGAAAGTTTGTGTAGAAGAAATGTTCTTATATCTTGCAAGTTATCTGAATACACATGAAAAGGAAAAAGGAAAAAGGAGAAATAGAATTTATATTATTCAGGTTTTTGAATTGGTTTAAGTATTTTTTATACAAACATTATAGTAAAAGTCACGATATAAATATTAGAATAGAACAAGGATTTTATTTTACTGTAAAATGATTTTTGGGAGTATCATGTGAGAAGTTGATCTGAAATTTTATAGGAATGCATTAAAATACAGAAATAAACATAAACACATAGATGCAACAGGAATAAAACTTCATTTCATTAATATCAAATAACTAAAATATGCTTACAGAAAAAATGGAAATAAATTGGCACGGGCGATGGTAGCTTATCTCTAAGAAAAGATGTGGGAGATACATGCCTATGAACTACATTATAATGAGGCTCAAGGGAATTTTTATTATCGAAAAAAATCATAAAACCCTAAAAAACCAAAACCCTAACCTCAGGAGATGTAACGCCAAGCATTTGTGCGCCCCATTAGGGTTAGTTGGGCATCCAACTTCCTGGGGTCGTAACTTGGTCATATTATCTCTATTTGGTGTGTATGATATATCATCTGAAATATCTCTTTGAGTACTATATTATTTTCTGCAAACTACATATGGCTATGGGCTTGCAGCAGACCTCAAAAATCGTTGTTTAGGAGGTAAAAACTTCTTCGGAAGTTCAGGACCCGAAAAACTGCTAAAAATAGTAAATGATGCTATAAACAAGGAAACTGATGAAACCAACTAGAGGTCTATGTGGAAGAGGTGGGTGGCATCCACCTAGATCATTCCTCCCCCCTTAAGAAGCAGTGGTCCCCATTGCATGCAGAGCCTCCATGAGGTGAGGAAATTTTTGTTGAACTTGGTCCCTGGTGAACTACTTACCCTGGTGAAGGAGTTGTTCTACAATGGCAATTGGTTGAGGAGGTCGAAACATTGTTGGTATTTACCTTCTTGTACTTAATGTTCAAATGGAATTGTTGTAGGTATGTGGACAATTTATAATGGAAATCGTTCTGCAACTTCCATTGTGTTTGTATGAACTGCAGGGGTCGGTGATCTATGTGGATGATCATTTCCTTCCCCAAAATGTAATGCTTCCATTTTCGGCAGGCATGCACAATGGAATAAATCTATTTGTAATAGGTGGGATACTTCAATACTTTGTTTTAAAGTACGAATTCCTTTTGTTGAGATTCAAACCAAAATAAATTTTTATTTCTCTCCTCCCTTAGTGACTTGAATTAAAGGCCAAGTGATATGAGAGAACCCCAGCACAAACCTACGGTAGAAATTAGCAAGACCCAGAAAGTTGTGGAGCACTGTTAGAGTGGTTTGGGATGGCCAATCCTGAATGACCTAGATCTTGGTTGGGTCCACATGCACTCCCCGCTCACCAATGATGTATCCAAATATTGAACATGGGTCATGCCAAAATTTCATTTCTCCAAATTGGCACATAACTTATGTTGTCACAATGCTTGGAGGACCTGTTGAATGTAGTGGAGGTGCTCTTTCGAAATCTGGATGAAGATCAAGATGTCATCCAAATAAACCACCACGAATGAGTTGGTGAATGGTTGCAAGATGTTTTCCATCAGCCTCATGAAGTTTGCGGGGGCATTCGTTAATCCAAAAGGCATGACCAACCATTCAAAAAATCCCTCCTTCGATTTGAAGGCAATCTTCCACACATCAGAGGGTTTGATTGGTACCTAGTGATACCTAGACTTCAAGTCAATATTTGGCCCCCTTGAGTTAGTCCAAAAGGTCATCAATCCATAGGATGGGATGCCTATTCAGAACAATGATCTTGTTTAGTGCCCGATAGTCAATACAAAGTCTCCAAGTCCCATCCTTCTTTTGCACCAATACGATTGGGCTCCCACACGGCGATGAACTCGACCAGATGTAACATTTCTGTAGCAAATCCTAAATCTTCCTCTTGATTTCATCATTCTCCAGAACATAGCACCTATAGATCAGTCCATTGGGTAGCGGCGCGCCTGGGGTTAGATCGATGGAGTGCTTAGCTTGACAGTGCAGTGTTACATCTTCAGGTGAGGTGAAGATGTCCTCGTACTCCACCACGACCTTGTCCATCTGTTGTTGTCATGCAGAGGAGCTCTGTCTGGAGGTCGTGGCCACAATGTTCTTCTTTCCCTGAGGGTAGATCATAAGGAAAACAAATTTCTCGGTTTGGGAAATGAGCTTACTACATTGCTTTGCAGTGATCAAAGAGATGGATGTAGGCAGTGCTACCTCCAGTATCATGTACAACTTATTTCTCAAAGTAAAAATAACAGTGTGAAGCATGGAATCATACACAACATGTTGCTTCCACAAGTATGGTTGGCCTAATAATACATAAAAAACTTAAAGAGGAGAAACATCACATAATACCTCATCCGTGAAGGGATTGGTGTTGTAGGGAAGGCGACACTAATGATTGATGCAAAGATCTCGTCCTTGGTGAAGCCACTCGATGGTGTAAATTTGTGGGTGTGATGTGTTCGACAGGCCCAACCACTTCATGAACTCTACTAAAATGAGGTTATTTTGGCTCCCGCTGTCGAAAATGAACTGTAGCAGGGAACCCTTCACCCACATCTTGGAATGGAAGAGGATATCCCCCTCCTCTAGATATTTGGGTTCCTCCTTCTGGATCTTGGTGGTGGAAATAGTGGCACTAGGCTTCACATCGATAATTTTCTTCCCTTTATCATTCCCTTGTCAGGTTTTGACTCGGAGTCGGAACATACATCTGATTCAGAAGCCTTAAGCTTGGCCACTAGTGACTGCTTGGACCGACACTCACTTGTGTTGTCAGGGGAGCTATTATGGAACTCACACCACTTCCTTGTCTCCTTCTTTGGCTTCATGGTGTTGTTATTATTTTATAGCTTCGGTGGGTTGTCCTAGGCCACCCGACCTTGGATTTTTCCTTTCTTCTGCGGTTTGGGGCCACCCCGCCTTGGATTTGTCCTTTGTTCTACGATTTGGGGCTACTTTTCTCCTACTTCTGATTCGTAGATACAAAGTCTCGCTTCTTCTGTTTGAATTTTTGCTCAATCTTAGCAACATACTGATACGTTGCACCAAGCGAGGAGATTTCAATGAACTACATTTCCTCTTTGATGTATTTTTGCAAAAAATTGTGGTACTTAAGCACCAAATTTTTCTCTGAATCTTTGACACCCAACTTTGTTTGGAGGGTATGGAACAAATTTTCCATCTCATGCAAATCTTAATCCCTTTGTTTCCGTAGCGTCTTCCATTGTATGTACTTGTCCTCATAGCTCCCCACGGGGTAATATTGTTCCTTGATAGTGTCTCAAAAATAATTCCAAGTGGGTGTGGCCGAGAACAAAAATGATTCCCTCTTGTCATTTTTCTCACAATAGGTTTCCCACCAGTCCTTTATATGGGGGGTAGCTTTGAGGAGTGAAAAAGTGATCTTTTCTCGATTGGAAAAGTTATGAAAAGAAAAATACCTTCTAATACACTCAACCATCTATCTATGACATTTACATATATTTTTCCCTCAAATATGGGAATGTCAAAGTTAACTTGTACCTTAAAAGGAGTGGCACCTCCCGAGTGGTTGTTGGGGGAAGATGTGTCATTGGTGGGTAGTTGTCGAAAGATCTAGGAAAAATTATCCATCATCGCATTCCTCTATTTCTAGAGGGCCTCCTCGAGCAATATTTTGATAGGATCTCCTACTCCCTCATCTTTCTGTAGAAATTTGAATAATAGCTGAAGTATTCACCGAGATTATCCTGATTACACACTATTTAAGCTTCATGCATAATACATAACCTCTTCTACAATTGATCATCAATTTACGGAAATTAGAAGCAGTCGCATGCGCACATTAAAACATAATCAAGCACACATATAACACAGTATGTAATGGGGAAAGCTTACAGCTGAAAACCCCCAACTATCTGTATATTATAATGATAGAGAACATGTAACAATACATAGCACAAAGCTCCTCATAGCTCTCAGCACTATCTCACATGCTACACACAAAACTAGCTCTGAGATGAGCAAGTCACAAGTTCAAATCTCCTCCACAAGTCTGCCTGCCTCTACTGCGCAATCCAAGATGAATAATGATGAGATCCAAGTTCGAATCCCACTAGCTTGTACTGCACAATCCTCATTGGAAATATCAATCAATGTGTGTGCAAATCTCATGCACAGCTATAGTCACAACTGATAGTAGACTCACCCTTTCACCCACCTCTAACACTGGTCTCCACTGAACTGTCCATGCATTGCAGTTAACTGATGTGTTCTTTAGTTGATTTATGAGTTAATAATTAGTTAGTTAATTAATAATTAATTCACACCACTCATCACTAGTGTATTTTTCAGTTAGACTAAATACAACTAGTTCAACTAAGTTAAACCGAACACAACTCCACCAACTGTCCCATCAACTCCACCAAACTCTGCCACATGAGTTCTAACTGAAGTCAACCATGCAATAGCTCAACTAACCCTTAGGAAAAGCGTATTTCCTTCTGTCAGCTGCATTTGCCACATCCAAGCATCAAACTGAAGTGCTCCAAGAGGAAAAGATAATGTTTATAGTCTAAATATTATTAAGGGTTAATAATATTTGACTGTTCTATTTTAAGCCCGACAGTCTAAAAATAGAAACCGCCAATGTCTAAAAATAGAGGTCCATCTATTTTTACCAACTCGACCAATCATCCATAAATAGCATCCTGCAACTCATAGACCATGATCCATATGTCTAAAAATAGACTTTGCGCCAAAAATAGCATGCGGGCCCACTTAGTGAAGGCGACTTCATTTCACTAAGCTCCATCATCTTGTTGCATTTTCAACACTCCCTCTCAACAAGATATGGATTATCTGCAACCCCTATCCTACCTCTGTGGAATTCAAATTTTCTCCTGGTGAGCGCCTTCGTCAAGATGTCAGCATCCTAATCCTCCGTGGGAATATATGAAAGTAACATGATTCTCCACTGCACACAATCTCTGATATGATGGTACCTGATGTCGATGTGTTTGGATATATCATGAAATATTGGATTAGCTGAGAGTTTAATGCAACTCTGGTTATCACAATAAATCACAGTAGGCTCCAAGTGTGACCCGAACAACCCGACCAGAATCTTCCTCATCCATATGGCCTCGCATGCAGCCAAGCTTGCTGCCATATGCTCAGCCTCTGCTGAACTGAGTGCCACGGATCTCTGCTTCCTGCTATACCAAGAAACTGCTGTCGACCCGATACTGAAGATCCCTCCAAATGTGCTCTTTCTGTCCGTTGGGCTCCCTGCCCAATCTGCATCCGTGAAGCCACACAGCTTCACCTCATCCTCCTGTCTGTACCACAAACCATATCCCAATGTGCCTCTAAGATAACGCAATACATGCTTGCATGCCTTCCAGAAGAGCTTGTTTGGCTTAACCATAGCTTGTGAAAGCTGGTTAACAGCATAGCATATATCGGGTCGTGTATTGACCAGATACATAAGCGACCCACCAACTGTCGATAAACAGTGGCATCCACTACCTCTGCTGAAGTAGCATCCTCCTTCCTCCAACCTCCAGGAGGAGGAGTATCAACAGGCTTGCAGCCATGCATGTTGAACTTCTCCAGTATCTCTCGGGCATACTTACCCTGTGAAACAAACAATCCATCACTACGCTGCCAAATTTCTAATCCCAAGAAATAATGAAGGAGGCCCAAGTCCTTTATCTCAAACTCTCTAGCAAGATCCTCCTTGCATGAAAGTATCAACAACTCATCACCCGTCAAAATCAAATCATCTACATAAAGTACAATGATCAGCAACTTACCCTCCACCACAATCTGGTACAGGTTAGGATCCGCGTCACTCTTGGAGAATCCCGTCCCAGGTAAGTCATGTCAATCCGTGTGCCAAGCACGAGAGTGCTTGTTCCAACATACGGTGCTCTCTGGTCTGCAAATACGACTCGCCGACGAAGATCTCAAAACAACAAGGCTTATCACCACCTCCTCCTCAGCCAGCTGCTGTTGAAAACGCAATCTTCACATCACGCCACAGTGGATAGCACCACCCATCTCGGCAGAGGCTAGGATCGCGGCGCGGAAGAATCGCCCTAGAAACAGGTGCAAAGGTCTCCTCATAATCGATCCCCTCTATCTGTGAGAAGCCTCGGGCAACAAATCTTGCCTTGTACTTCTCCACACTCCCGTCATCCGCCTACTTCACTTTGTAGATCCATCTCGAACCCACCACTGATTTCCCTTCCGGTCTCGAGACAATCTCCCATGCACTATTTCTGACAATCAAATCATACTCTTCCACCATGGCATCTACCCATGCGGGGTCCTCCACAGCTTCCTCGAAAGAGGATGGCTCTGTCACGACACATTTTCTCACAAGAGCCATGTATCCAGTGTACTGGTCCAGTGACTGTCTCTATCTGCGCTGTGCTATAGGTGGTCCTACAACCTTCTCTACATCTTGAGCCAGTCGCTCAGCTTCTGTAGTGCGCTTGCGCCCTCTGATGGTTGGCGCTGCATGAGTGGTCTCTTCCACTCCATGAACCTCATCTTGTGGCTGATCCACATCCTGAGACTCATCCTTAGGAACTAATAGCTCCTCATCTGCATGCAAGTGTGGCTCCCTCTCAAGCGAACACTTCATGGTTTTCTCCTCATGAAATTTGATATCCCGTCGCACAACAGTCTTGTGACTGTCTGGAAAATACACACGATAGTTGTGGGGTGTATCAGTGTACCCCAAAAATATCCCAACCTCTGCAGTCAGCTCCAGCTTCTTCCTGGCATCCTTCGTCACATGAATGTAAACAAGTGAACCAAAAATCCTCAAATGGGAAATATCAGGCCTCTTACCAGAAAACGCCTCCTCGGGTGTACTCATGCCAAGTATCCTGTGAGGACAACGGTTCTGCACATATACTGCAGTATTGCATGCCTCCGCCCACAAGTGAATGGGTAGGCCTTGATCATGCAACATTGCCCGTGCAGCACCCACGATCGTTCTGTTCTTCCGCTCAGCAACCCCGTTCTGCTGTGGGTTATGAGGTGCTATGAGCTCTCTCCAAATTCCTTCTGCGCTGCAAAAGTCCTTGAATTCGGCAGAGATGAATTCACCACCATTGTCGCTCCTAAGAGCCTTCACATGCTTCCCCGATTCCTTCTCAACCAGTGCCTTGAACTCACAGAACTTTGAGTATGTCTCGCTCTTCTTCTGCATGAAGAAGATCCAGCACTTCCGAGAAAAATCATCAAAAAAGATCACATAGTACCTGTGCTTTGCTGTCGAAGCTACTGAGAAAGGTCCACACACGTCTGTGTGAATTCTCTCAAGGATCGTCGTGGCGTGACTATCCTTCTCGTGAAAGGTGGCTTTCACAAATTTTCCAAAGGTACACCCCTCACCGATCTCACCACAAAAGAGTGCCCCTTTTAGGAAGCCCATGAGAAACTTCTGATGCAAGATCTTCAAAGCTCCATGGTGAAGGTGTACCAGCCTCTCCGATGCCACGGTACCTCGCCATCATCCCGGCTCACCACTCCTTCTGCCTTGCCTGCCATTGTTGCGCAGCCATCTACCTGCAATTGATAAAGGTTCTTAACTCGAATCCCTATCCTCCGGGTCTCACCAGTTGCCTTACTGTGCAAGAAAGCCTTTCCCTCGCTAAAGACAACATCATATCCATTGTCTTCTAACATCGCCACAGAGATAAGATTATTCTTCAATCCTGGAACATGCATCACTTCCTTCAATACGAAGGGTTTACCAGACTCCCTCTCAAAGGAAATGGTACCGATACCGGTCGCACTGTATCTACCATCATCGCCCATCTCGATGTGCACTCCAAGATCTTTCTCATCCAGATCTGAAAACAAATCTCGATCTCCTGTCATGTGAAAAGACACACCACTATCCAAGAACCAAAATGAACCCATCACACTTGATACCAAGCATGCGATCAGTGAAAAATCCAGCTCAAACTGCGAGGCTAAGGCCTCTCCCGCTGTAGATCCAGCAGCATGCTTATTTTTCTTCTTTTGCGGACAATTTGTGGCATAATGTCCGTGCTGGTGACAGTGAAAGCACTTCACCTTGGACATGTCCTGCTTCTTGCCTTTCGCACCGGAATTAGAAGCTTTCTTGCTCTTCCCCTTCTTTGATTTGGCAGCCAAAGCGAAATTTTCTTCATCAGATGCCTTTGATGAAGGTCCGTCCCTGGTGCTCCGCCTTATCTCCTCTTGCATGAGATCCGACTAAAGTCGCTCCCATCCTGGAAATTTCTCCCGACCATTGACAGAGTCCTCATAGGAATGCCAACTCTTCGAAAGACCAAGGAGAGCCAAGTCCACCAAGTCCTCCTCATCTACAGTCACCCCCACACTTCCCAGCTCATCCCTGCATTGGGTGAACTTCGTGAGGTACTTGGGTATACTGTCGCCTTTCTCCATCTTTATGTTTCTGAGTTTATCCTTGAGCGCCAACTTCCTCTGGTCGCTCTTGCTTTGGAATAAATCTGTCAACGCTTTCCACATCAAGTATGGAGAATTTTTTCCATGCAGGCTAGATACAATATGATCCTTCACGCCCTCCAACAGAATCCTTCGACATTTTGCTGTCTTCTTTTGCCAAGCCTCAACTTGAGCAGCATCAGTAGGCTTTGGGACTTCAGCATCTATGAACTCCTTCAACCCATTGTCATATAACACCGCCTCCATCCTGTCCTTCCATGCAACATAATTCGAGCTGCCCTCAAGGGCATACTCCAATCGCAATCCGTTGAAAGACATTTCAACTTCGACACCAAGAAAACTCTTTTGCAAATTCGAATTCCACCAGCTCAAAACTCAACCGCTTCTGATCTGTGAGAACAAATTATTTCTAGCACAGAGATCGACTGTAGGGGCATTTACTGGATATATCACCTTTCAAAGAAAGGATGGATCCAGAGGCTACCTGGCCCGCTTACAGACTCTGTCTACCGAAATAGATTGTAATCACTGTAATAGATCCGATGATCAATTCGCTCTGATACCATGTAGAAATTTGAATAATAGCTTAATTATTCACCGAGATTATCCTGATTACACACTATTTAAGCTTCATGCATAATACATAACCTCTTCTACAATTGATCATCAATTTGCGGAAATAGAAGCAGTCGCATGCTCACATTAAAACATAATCAAGCACACATATAACACAGTATGTAATGGGGAAAGCTTACAGCTGAAAACCCCCAACTATCTGTATATTATAATGATAGAGAACATGTAACAATACATAGCACAAAGCTCCTCACAGCTCTCAGCACTATCTCACATGCTACACACAAAACTAGCTCAGATATGAACAAGTCACAAGTTCAAATCTCCTCCACAAGTCTGCCTGCCTCTACTGCGCAATCCAAGATGAATAGTGATGAGATCCAAGTTCGAATCCCACTGGCTTGTACTGTGCAATCCTCATTGGCAATCTCAATCAATGTGTGTGCAAATCTCATGCACAGCTATAGTCACAACTGATAGTAGACTCACCCTTTCACCCACCTCTAACACTGGTCTCCACTGAACTGTCCATGCATTGCAGTTAACTGATGTATACTTTAGTTGATTTATGAGTTAATAATTAGTGAATTAATTAATAATTAATTCACACCACTCATCACTAGTGTATTTATCAGTTAGACTAAATACAACTAGTTCAACTAAGTTAAACCGAACACAACTCCACCAACTCTGCCACATGAGTTCTAACTGAAGTCAACCATGCAATAGCTCAACTAACCCATAGGAAAAGCGTATTTCCTTCTGTCAGCTGCATGTGCCACATCCAAGCATCAAACTGAAGTGCTCCAAGAGGATAAGATAATGTTTATAGTCCAAATATTATTAAGGGTTAATAATATTCGATTGTTCTATTTTTAGACTGGCAGTCTAAAAATAGATTCCACCCAATGTCTAAAAATAGAGGTCCATCTATTTTTACCAACTCGACCAATCATCCATAAATAGCATCCTGCAACTCATAGATCATGATCCATATGTCTAAAAATAGACATAGTCTAAAAATAGACTTTGCGCCAAAAATAGCCTGCGGGCCCACTTAGTGAAGGCGACTTCTTTTCACTAAGCTCCATCATCTTGTTTCATTTTCAACACTTTCTTTTATTCCTCCATGGGAGGTCGTTAGGGTTTCTGTGGTTGATGTTGCAAAGTTTCAACCAAATCGAGCCCTAACTCCTTATTCCTTGATCTCGTTGGGGACATGAAAGAAAGATCGAGAAAGATAAAACCACTCTAATACCACTCATACAGACTTATATAAGAACACAATAAAATAAATAAATAAACATAAATGCAGATATGCATCAGGAATAAAACTTCACTTCATTAATATCAAATAATTCAAATATGCTTACAGGTAGGATAGAAATAAACTAGCTCAGTCGATGGTATCTTATCTCTGAGAATATATGTGGCGACTACATGCCTTTGAAATACATTACAGTGAGGCTCAAGGACCTTTTTATTATTGAACAACATGAGAAAACCCTAAACAACAAAAAACTGAACCCCGGGATATGGAATGCCAAGAGTTTGTGGGCCCCGTTGGGGTTAGTTGAGTAACCAACTTCTTGGGGTCGTAACTTGGTCATATTATCTCCATTTTGCGTGTACGATA
This sequence comes from Pinus albicaulis, assembly GCA_034641835.2. Lineage (NCBI taxonomy): Eukaryota > Viridiplantae > Streptophyta > Pinopsida > Pinales > Pinaceae > Pinus > Pinus albicaulis. Next base: position 794,262,955 of record CM076577.1, on the reverse strand, counting down.
TATCATCGACAATATATGTATGAGTACTATAGGATTTTCAATAGGCCCCTACCTAAAACTATGGGCCTACAACGGACCTCAAAAAATGTCATTTAGGGGGTCAAAATTGCTCCAGAAGTTAAGGAACCAAAAATTTTCTAAAAATAGTAAATGATGCTATAAACAAGGAAAATAATGAAACTGACTAGAGCTCTTGGTGGAAAAGGTGGGTGTCCAGTAACATCCACCTGGATTAGAAGTATTCACCTTTGATTGTATAGACAATAATTTAATTTAAAATTTCAATTTACATGTAAATATTTTAGAACAGAAAATGATATATCTCAATAAGAATCCCAAACAAACTACATAGGGTATGTTAGAAGCAAACCACATTTGTATCTAATTCTAGTTAAGATGAGATACTAACTATATAGTATAATAAATACCAAAGGCATGGTTGATTTGGCTTAATATATTAGAAAAGAATGAAAATTCAAGTTACGGAATCAAGCCAAACATAATCTTATACATAAAATATATAGACATAACAAAACTTCAGAAAATGGATGAATTCTCTACATTTAATCTATGGAAAATCTAGTATATTTAGCTAGTAAGTAATTGAAAGGTTGTAGCCAACAAAGAGATGTACACCTTAGGTGGTGAAAATTGTTATATAACATTTATCTTAGAATTTATCTAAAGCATAAAAATATTAAAATATTAATAGGAGCATATAGTGTAATTTTTGAAAACAATATATAAACAAAGAAACCATAGGTTATGTAATAATCCCTTTCAAATTATCAAACAAAGACTCAACATATAATATGGTTTTTACAAAAAAATATTTTTTGTCGAAAATGATTGAAAAAACTGGTGAAAAAATGTAACAATAACGTTACCCATTGACTGAAGGCTTTTGTCCATGGTCATTTTAAATAATTAAAAATAAGGAAAATTTTCCTTTAACCTTAAATTTCCCCTCATGGTAATGTTTTGCACAGCATCCATGGTAACTAATTTAAAAATAAAGCCCAAGTAAATAATTTAAAATAGAACCTTGGTGTCTCTATCCTTGATGAGCACATCAACATACATAAGAATAGATAAAAAATTCAGGAGCACCCAACTTGTAAGGGAGGATTTGAAACTCATTAAGGGACTAAAAAGGTTCTGCAATGAGTATAAGGAAAAAAAATTCTAAACACACCAAAATATGATTGTACCTATGAATTTCTATTAGTACAAAGATATAAGTCGTGGTTGGTAAAAAGGAAACTATATTAACGAAGAAACAAGAAAAATATTATGTACCTAATTTACGAGAGGAAAAACCTATGTCCATGGACCCATATTGTTTACCTGCAACATAATATATTTTTTTCCAAAAACCATTTACAAATGAAATACCCAAATTAACAAGTTCAGTTAGGGTTAAAACCCTACGAATGTATAAATTTTCTATATAAATAAAAATACCCAAAACACAACATTTATAACCATGGCCATAGCCAAAATGATTCATGCAAAGGTCTACTCATGGCTAAATAAAACCATCGTTTTCTAGGGTTTCAGTTTTGAAGCCCCAAACTTGAAAAATGACCATGAAATAACTAGGTAACGAAAGGGAAATACAGAGGTTTTTTTCCCTTGAAAGTAATAGTAGGAAATTTACCTTTCAAAATAAAACTCTTGCCGAGAGAATTTTGTGAATAACTCCACATTTCCACATTAATATTGCATAAAAATGAGAGAGGGTTGGTTTAAAAACCTAGATTGTATAGCAAACCAAAATACCTAGAGTAGAAAGGAGAAATGAAGATATTCCCCTGCAATAAAGGTTTATTTAAACTTCAATCCAGCTAAGGAGGCTTCTTTCTTGCAATAGAGATTGAGAATATTCTTGAAATACTTAGGAAATACTCCCTACCAATCATACAAACTCCAAGCAGAACAAACATTGGGTGAAATTAATGATACAAGTAAATAATAGAAGAAAAATATAAAACCCATAAAATCAACCTCATGTTTTTCTACTTACCAAATACGTATGGATTCGTAATGTATCTTTGTCAAAGGTTAAAGAACTAAGCCTATAGAATTACCAAGTTATAGGTATTTGCAAGTTAACCATGAATGGAAAAACGAAAAACCTACTCTAATTGCAGAGAGGTGTTAAGGTGTTAGGTCGGAAAGCCAAAAGATAAATGATGTTAAATTAGTTCATTAATTTTCAACCAAGGTTCGTGTACTTATGAAGTGCATGTGCACAATATATGCTAGGAGTTCTATTTTTGTCATTTAAATGATGAAATTGATCTGAAAATGAATTAATGTTAGATTGAATCAAAGTTTTTCCATGCACATGTTCTTTCCATTAAAATTAATTCAAATAAAAATGAGATTAGGAATTGAACTAAAACTTTAATCTATGAATTCAAAATGATAAACTATAATTGTAGAAAATAAATTTTAATCCTACTTGCAGAAAGGAAATTTTAACTATACTTACAAAAAGGAAATTCTAACTCTACTTGAAGAAAGAAAATTCTAATTCTATAGCAAACCAAAATACCTAGAGTAGAAAGGAGAAATGAAGATATTCCCCTGCAATAAAGGTTTATTTAAACTTCAATCCAGCTAAGGAGGCTTCTTTCTTGCAATAGAGACTGAAAAGATTCTCGAAATACTTAGGAAATACTCCCTACCAATCATACAAACTCCAAGCAGAACAAACAATGGGTGAAATTAATGATACAAGTAAATAATAGAAGAAAAATTTAAAACCCATAAAATCAACCTCATATTTTTCTACTTACCAAATATGTATGGATTCGTAATGTATCTTTGTCAAAGGTTAAAGAACTAAGCCTATATAATGACCAAGTTATAGGTATTTGCAAGTTAACCATAAATGGAAAAACGAAAAACCTACTTGCATTGCAGGGAGGTGTTAAGGTGTTAGTTCGGAAAGCCAAAAGATAAATGACCAAGTGAACGAGTGGAGGGAATTCCATTATGAAAAAAAGACGAAACCCTAACATTTTACACGATTGATCTATCATCATTATATCTTATCTATTGATTTCAATTTCAAGCCCTTCCATGCAAATCCATGTGAGCCCAGGTAGGAAGTCGCGTCCTAGACCAATGGAATGGCTCCATGTAATCAAGCATGGTATACGTGTTAATTCATATGCTATCTCAAGTATGGGATAAAAAAAATTTGGAATATGAAGAGATTCCATGTGGCACATTAGCTCTACATAGTGATATGAAGTTTAAATTGGATGAGGCCTACGATTGCATCACCTTAGTGTGATAATAATAATACAACCTTTATTTTTATAGAGAACATTGAACATATAAAAAGTGAAGAATTAAAATATAGTGTGTATAGGAAAATGAATTATATATATAACATCCTATTGTATGAATATAAATTAAAGTGGGTTAAAACCATGTTCTAAAGAAACAAAGGAGAATGCGTAAAACCCAATGGCATTTTATTATAAAATTTGTACAAAACAAATATTGGATCAAACCTTGTGTAAGAACCTTCGAGGAATAAATTTTACAATAGTTGAGTTGAAATATTATGGTGTTTAAAGGACCTCTTTGTGAACTTGAAAGCAGTGGTATTTTAATCAGACATTAACCCATACCATAGACTAAAAAGTGTCTTACAAAAGAATAAGGGTAGCCAAAAATATATGTAATATAAGGGGAGAAAACCTTATATTAAGACTTAGTGATAAACATGTGATCTAAACATTGCAAAGAAAGATTTGGTGTTCCATGGTATTTAAATGGAGTATTATTTGAGAACTGTAAAATAGACAACAAGAAAAAAAAAAATTAAGGTGTATTTTAGGGGTTCTTGGGTAATTTAATTGATGTTAAATTAGTTCATTAATTTTCAACCAAGGTTCGTGTACTTATGAAGTGCATGTGCACAATATATGCTAGGAGTTCTATTTTTGTCATTTAAATGATGAAATTGATCTGAAAATGAATTAATGTTAGATTGAATCAAATTTTTTCCACACACATGTTCTTTCCATTAAAATTATTTCAAATAAAAATGAGATTAGGAATTGAACTAAAACTTTAATCTATGAATTCAAAATGACAAACTATAATTGTAGAAAATAAATTTTAATCCTACTTGCAGAAAGGAAATTTTAACTCTACTTACAGAAAGGAAATTCTAACTCTACTTGAAGAAAGAAAATTCTAATTCTACTTGTAGAAAGAAAATTCTAACTTTACTTGCAGAAAAGAAAAAAATATAAACTAGACTTCTTCAACAAAATAGTAACTTCAAAGGATTACTAGTGTGTGTAATGGTATTCCAAAACTTCTCTATTTATCATTCATGTAAACACTTAGAAAACTTAATTGAACTATGAAATGAAAGTGTTGAATGAAGTGAATTATGGAAATCAAATATTTTTGTATTTTTATGAGCGCTCTGCTTGTTGCAAACACGAAAAGCAATAAACTATGAATTGATCAGTAAAAATCATCAACAGACTATGATGGAATAAAACTATTTATCAAACAAATTGTAATAAGCATAATCGAAAGCTAATCTGCTCTTAAATCTCTCCAGGGGGCCATCACGTTGAGTGCAAGTTTGTAATCAAATATTAAATCACTTAGCCACGCATTTTCTCAGAAACAAAGTATTTATATTAATCATAGAAGTTATCAATACAAAGAGATTACAACAATTAACAACAATCATGGATGTTTTTATCCTCGTCTAAGGGATTTTTATACTCTTTTATTAAATAATTGTTTGGGAGTCATAAGTCGAGAGATAATCGAGTTAATTCAACAACTAAGTAAAATCAAAATGAAATATTTCTTCTCATGATTTGTTACTGAAAGATAAAACTATGAGGTATTCACTAGAACACATCAGCCTCAAACTTTTCTCGATCATTCCCACACTCGCTTGATCCTTCTACAAACCGTCTTTAAAATATTCTCATCATTGGAGTGTCATAACTAGAGTTGACTTCTAGTTTGACTTCTAGATCTCTCGAACTATGTAATTTACCAGATCACCAAGAGATGTGGATATCCATATGTTGACCATTTTCTAACTACCAATGCCTTTTTTTCATTCTCTAGTGCACTAGAACTTGTCTAACCATGGACATAGTTGCATAACTCTTAGTTAGCTGCAGAATGAACGAGTTTTGGTAGCTGTAGGAATGTTTAAGTTAAATTTCTCAGAGAAACAAAATATTATAAATCATGGATGATAAATACATTTTTGGATTCTTGAGCATATCTATGATGACCTTTTATATTGAAACTGCAACAAAATTATTATGAAAAGGACAAAAAGGAAGGCGAAAAAGGTTGTAAAAAATAGAAAAATTTCATACTTCAACAAGGGTTCATTACATGTGGTATCAAAGTTATAGGTTTCAACGTCAGGCCTTTATGGGTCCTAACTATTTTTTTTTTTTTTTTTGTAACATACATAAAGAAAAATTACTACCAAAAAGGAAATTCAGGAATGGATGAAGATAATAATAAACATACTTCTATAGGATCACCAAATGGGGGAAGAGAGCATGATTATGAACAAGGAATGGTGAGGGGGGGGATAGAAACCAAAATAACCATGAATATAAGATTTTACAAGTAGTTCATAGTCTAAAATCATATCTAGACAATGTTAAATTTAAGTAGGAGAAAATTTCTAAGGCAAGGGATGAACAAGAAGAAATAATGGGTACATACTCATGAGGTTAGAGGAAAACAGAGGCAGTATTAAAGCTAAAAGAACTCATAAGAAAAGGCTAAAAAGTGAGTCTCCAAAAAAGTGAACCTAAAACATCTAGTGAGATTCAAACACCCAAGTTTAATGATGACTTGGAAGAGAAAAAGTTAGGGAGTGGAACTTCTATGTCTAAGAAGAAAAGAACTATATCCCAAATACACGGTGAATTTAAAAAGACCAGACCTCCAAATTCTGACGGAGAAACTTAAGAAGGGACAAAAACTTGGATTTAGAATATATCAAAATATTTTGAAGCCTATAATTACCCTAGTAACTTGAAATTTAGACTGACTACATACCAATTGATTTGAAAAATAACTTTGTGGTGGGAAGAAAACAAAGCAATAAAGAAAATTAGAGGGAAAAATTTGACCTAGAAATTATTAAAGAATAAGTACTTAATAGAGAGGTACTACAATGGGAAATCTAGAGAATTCCTTGAGTTAAGACTGGGTCAATTAAAAATGGATGATTTTGTGAATAAATTTATGAACCTGATACAGTATGTGCCATATCTTAAAGAAGAAAAGGAAAAAAATTGTTAGATTTTTATCAATTATTTACAATTTTCTTACAAAGAAAGAATTATTTGATAATCCAAAATTAATGGAAGAAACAAAAAGAAAATAAAATTTGTCTTACAGCTAGAATAAGAAAAAAATTGATAGTTCTAAGAATTGGTTGGAAAAGAAGAATGAAAAAATTAATTTTAAAAAGAAAGGGTTTAAGAAACCTGTGTATGCCAATACTTCTAAAAGTGCTCACGGGGGAAATTAAAGTAGGAATTTGAATGAGAAAGTAAATCTGAATTAGGGAAGTGGGAAGTTAACTGGATCTGTAAATTGAAAAATTGATGAATATTTATGGCCGTCAATCAAGTGTTGGGGTTGTAATGAAAATCATTTGTGTAGGAATTTTCCACAAAAAAATTTGAATATGAAGGAAAATGTTGATAATATATAGGAGGCCTCTACTATAAATGATGTTTATCATACCATTACAAGGATTAATGCAATGTTGGATAATAGATAGGCTAGCCATCAATATACTATCATACATATTCAAAGTAAAATGTTTGGAAAAACTATATCCATGTTAATTGATCCTAGCTTTAGTTTGAATTATATTTCTCCTTTTTTGATTGAAAAATGTGGTATTAATAAATAAAAACAAACTAAACTTTGGTTAGTGCAATTAGCTACAAGAATCAAAAGAATGGTTAATGAGATTAGCAAAGATTGTTTAATAGGCTTAAATGGATTGCACATTAAACTGAATATTAATATTTTTCCTTTGGGATGATATGGTATCCTTATTAACATGGATTGAATGTAACAACATAAGGTTGTCTTGAACTATTTGGAAAGATGTTTTATATGTGCCAATGATGAAGGGGTAACCTGTACGGTAAAAGGGGTACCAAGGGCCATTTTAGTAAGGCAAATATATGCCTTATGGTTAAATAAATGCACTCAAAAAGGATGTAAATTGTATGAAGTTAAGAATGAAGATCATTCTAATAGTAATAAAAAACCTTCCATAGAATATTATCCTATCCTATAAAGGTATAAGGATGTTTTTCCTGAGGAAATATCAAGACTACCTCCACGAAGGGACATATATTTCACTATATATCTTATCCCTGGAGCAGTCCCAACATCTAAAGCTCCACACAGAATGATTGTTCCAGAATTGATAAAACTAAAAATGAAACTAAAAGAGTTTTTAGAAAAGAAATATATCAGACCAAGTGTGTCACCTTGTGGTGTGCCCGTATTATTTGTGAAGTAGTATGGAGTCCTTATACTTTGGATAGACTATCGATAGATTAACAAAATGACAATAAATAATAAGTATCAATTACTGATCCAGGCGGATATTGGTGGCAAGTTTCCTATTCCACCTAGACCTCTAGTTGGTTTCATCATTTTCCTTGTTTATAGCAGCATTTACTATTTTTAGCATTTTTTCGGGTCTTGAAATTCCGAAGTGGTTCTGAACCCCTAAATGATTTTTTTTAGGTCTGTAGTAGGCCCATAGTAGTAAGTAACATCCTATGGAAAATCCTCTGTATCTGGAGAGACCTTTCCAACAAGGTATCTTACGTGCCAAACAGAGATAAGATGACCATTTTACGACCCCGGGAAGTTGGTCGCCCAACTAACCCCAACAGGGGCCACAAACTCTTGGTGTTCCATATCCTGGGGTTAGGTTTTTGGTTGTTTATAATTTTCCCTTATTGTTTAATAATAAAAATTCCATTGAGCCTCATTGTAACACAGTTCAAAGGCATGTATCTGCCACATATCTTCTCAAAGATAAGCTACCATCACTCAAGCTAGTTTATTTCCATTATGTATTTAAGAAGTTTTCAGTTCTTTGATATTAATGAAATGAAGTATTATTTATGGTTATATTTGTATTATGTTTCATTCCTGTTTAATTTCAAATCAGTGGTATCATAGCAGTCTACTATTTCTCTATTTTTCTTTGCATGTCCCCAAAGACGTCAGGTATAAGGAGTTAGGGATTGAACTGGTTGAACCTTTGCAAGACCATCCTCGCAAACCCCGATGGCATCCCATGGGAGAAGAAAGGAAAGACGAGGGAGTAAGATATCCTTTCAAAATATTGATCGAATAAGCCCTTGAGCGACAAGGGAACGTGATGATGGACAAATTTTCCCAGATCCTTCGACTGCTACCCACAAGCAAGGCACCTTATTCCTGTAGCCACTCTAGAAGTGCTACTCCCTTTAAGATACAAGTTAAATTTTACATCCCCATATTTTAAGGTTAGATAGATGCAGATGCCATAGATAAATGGCTAAATTTTCTAAAAGATTTTTTTTTTCATGAATTTTCCAACCAAGCAAAGATTACTTTTTCACTCCTCAAATCTGCCCCCCACGTCAAGGACTTGTGGGAAACCTATTGTGAGGAGAGGGATGAGAGTGGACCCTCCCTATTTTCAACAGAAACCACTTTGAATTTTTTCTAGGATGCCATCAAGGAATAATATTACCACGTCGGGAGCTATAAGGATAAATACATAAAGTGCATCGCGCTGTGGTAGCGAAGGGACCAAGGCGTGCCATAGTTCACAAATATTTTTTATACAAGTTGGGTATCAAGGATGCTCATAAAAATTTGGTACTCAAGTACCACGATTTTCTACACAAGTACATCTAGGAGGTTAATCCTGGTTATCCAGGAGGTTTCATGATTCCCAATGCGCATCCAATTCCAGGATATCCTGGATATCCTCCTCCTGGAACTGGTTTGATCACACAAGGTTATCAAGACCCTAGCCATCGGTTACCATTTATAGAAACTTTATATTTACCTGATCTATTGCGCCTTACGAATGATCCTATCTTTTATCTTCCGTATTGGCTGTCGATGCCTAACAAGTTGCCCAGTGATATTCCAAAATTTGAGGGTAAGTCAGGAGAGGACCCATCTAATCATGTTATGAATTATCACCTTTGGTGTGCATCCAATTCACTAATCAATGATTCGATTCGATTGCGTCTTTTTTAGAGAACTCTCATTGGTCTAGCTGCCAAATGGTATATTGAGTTACCACGAGGCTCTTTTAATATTTTAATGCACTAGCTACTGCTTTCTTAACCCATTTTCAGTTGCCTGTCAGATACAACAATGGCACAGAATTGTTGACTTCATTAAAACAATCTACGTCTACATACATATCCGATCACATTCATGAATGGAGACGTAGGAGGTGTTTAGTGAATGTCTTTATTCTAGATCAAATTTTGGCTGAATGGTTTTGCCTGTCAGATACAACAATGGCACAGAATTGCTGACTTCATTAAAACAATCTACTTCTACGTACATATCCGATCACATTCATGAATGGAGACGTAGGAGGTGTTTAGTGAATGTCTTTATTCTAGATCAAATTTTGGCTGAATGGTTTATGAAATCGTTATTACCCAAAATTACTGAAGATGTGGCCAAGGGAGGCGTTGTTACAGAAGAGCAAGTCATTGCTCAGGCTCAGTACCTTGACCTTGTATATACCCAGTCAGGTACTCTTTATGATAAAATTCCTGATTTACCAAGACCTGGTCAATTAACTACAACTCCTTCCGGCTCTCATGCCGCGGACGGTGTAATTGGTTATGTTAGCACTAGTAAAAGTAAGAAGAAATCTTCCAAGACAACTTCTCCTATTATCACTTTACCTTATTCACCGAAAGGATATTCTTCCGTTGAAACTTCCGCTGATATTCATGTTGTAGAATCATCTACAACCAAACCTAAAACTGGTGGTAAGAAGAAAGGTAAGAATAAAAAGAAAAAATATTGAAAAAATAAAAATGATAAAACTGAACCAACTAACGAAAAATGAAAACCTCGTTATCCATGTTTGATCTGTGATGAAGATCATTTTACAAAAGAGTTTCCACATAGAGCCGAGGTATTGAAATTTGTTAAGAGTTCACCCATACCTGCTGTCTTGAAGGATCCCTTTCCTACTCAAGATAGTAATATGGTTGGATCTTACTCAAATACACTAGAGGATATTTTCATGGTTGCGATGTGATCGCAAGATTACAGTAGTAAAAATTATGGTAAAGAAGCAGAAACATCTAATTCAACATCGACTACATCTCCTTCAGTTTCTGATCCGCTACAGATCGAGAACCAAAATTCTAACTTAGTAATCAAACCGCCTATTAAAGGTGTACTTCGTAAATCAGCTTTCAATCCACATGTGAGAGCTACTCATAATTACAATATTGTTGAAGACTTGGCAATTTCCCCTTCAGCAATGTCAGCTTTGGAAGTGTTGCAATCATGTCCAGCCTAAAGAAAATTACTATTGACAGCTTTAGGAGCCGTGGAACTCCAGGATTCAAACCTCATGATCTTCGATCTAGAGAATTTTACACCCCTCCTACCACATCAAATGGCTTTTCAAATTCCGGTAATAGTAAAAAACAAATGTATTTTTCGTACTGTTGTTGATGAAGGGGCTTCCACGTGTATTATGTCATTAAAATGTTGGAAATCACTTGGTTCTCTGACAATTAACCAATCACCGACTATTCTCAAAGCTTTTGATGGAAGAGGTTTTCAGCTGTATGGTATTTTATAGGATCTACCAATAGAGGTCAAAGGAAAAACCGTTAATCTAGATGTGGAAGTGGTTCATGCCCCTCTGGATTACAACCTTCTCCTGGGTCACAGTTGGTCTTATGCCATGACTGTTGTTGTATCGTCGATCTTTCATCTCATCATGTTTCCTCATAAAGGAAAGATCGTTAAAATAGATCATCTTTCATATTATTCATCCGACCCAGCCTCTATTGATAGTATCCAACATATCGGAAAATCGACTATCCCTTACAAGGATGTTGGGATAGGCTTAATTAAAGATTCTGCTTTATTGGGAACTTTTTCCTTCCCTGCTCCCAACGTACAACCTCCTATTTCTAATATCAATATGATTACATCAAGTACTATTTCCTTTGATGATCCTTGGTTAGTACCTTCAGAATCAAAACTGGATTCTTTCAATGGTGCAATGCCTTTGAGTCCTTTTGAATTAGCATATCAGACTGTACAGTCATTTTCTGATACTCCTTCAACTAAATCAGATCCAATGAATGTGATCAATGAATAGTCATTTTCAATATCGAGCTCAGCTTTGACATCAATTCCAGATCTTGATCACCACGTATTCAATATTGATGAACAAATTCGTGAATTTTTGTCTGTCGATGAATTACCATGGGAAGATCTACATCATAGGTCTTCATTTTTACTTGATCTCAATCATTTTGAGAATAATGTTTCCTCTATTTTTAATACTGATTACGTCAAGAACCTCAGAATCCTATCTCATCTTCTGATTCTGAATTAAATTTAGAAAACATTTCTACAACGGTTCCCATTGACATTTCAGTAAAACTCAAAATTGTTGAAAACATTCATATAGGTGCTTCTTGTACGCCAGATGAAATCCAAGCATATAAAGCCCTATTTCAGGAATTCTGCGACATTTTTTCCTGGTCATATGAAGAAATTCTAGGAATCTATCCATCGATTATTGTTCATGAAATTAAGACATACCCGGATGCTAAACCCATCAAACAGAGATTACATCAGATACATCCGAGAAAAGCTTTCGCTATTAAATCAGAAGTTGAAAAATTACTTCATGTAGGTTTTATTTATCCGATTTCGTTAACGGATTGGGTGTCTAATATTGTTCCTGTCAATAAAAAACAAGGAACAATACGAGTATGCATCGATTATAGGGATATAAATCGAGCTTGTCCAAAAGACAACGATCCAACCCCTTATATCGATCAAATTATTGACGATTGTGTTGGAAGTGAAATTTTTTCATTCATGGATGGATTTTCCGGTTACAATCAAATTAACATACTCCCTGCAGATCAACCTAAAACAACTTTCATTTGTCCATGGGGGACTTTTTCTTATCGCAAATTACCTTAAGAATGCTGGCGCCACTTTTCAGAGGGCAATGTATTATGCATTTCATGACATTAAACACATTGTGAAACCCTACCTCAATGATTTGACTGCTCATTCCTTGCGCAGAGCAGATCATATCACTCATTTACGAGCCATTTTTATACGATGTAGGCATTATAAGATTCATCTGAATCCTCACAAATGTGTTTTTTGCGTGCAATCTGGACGATTGTTGGGATTTATTGTCTCAAAGGCAGGCATTTGTGTCGATCCATCGAAGGTTGAGGCTATCATCAATTTACCTCCTCCTTCTACTCTTCGCCAACTCCAAAGTTTGCAAGGCAAAGAAATTTTTTTACGTCGATTCATTCCTAACTACGCTGAGTTAACGAAAGGTTTTACCAGGTTGTTAAAACATAATATTCGTTTCTTTTGGGACGAGATCATTGATCGATCTTTTGATGCTCTTAAAAACGCGTTGACCCATGCACCGTTACTGCATCCTCCCAATTACAACCAGGATTATTTTTTGTACCTCGCCGCTTCCGATTCCACGATAGGAATGGTTTTAGTTTAGGAAGATGAATTCAATAGTGAACATGTGATTTACTATCTTAGCCGTGATTTTCATCCAACTGAAATCAAATATTCACATGTGGAGAAATTGGCCTTGGCAGCTGTTCAAGTTGTCGAATGTTTTCGTCATTACATACTTTTATGCAAAACAACAATGATTTCTAATTGTAACCCTATGATGTATATTTTGACCAAACAATTGCTAGGGGGGAAATACTCCAAATGGATTGTTATCCTACAGGAGTTTGACTTGGAATTTGAAAAATCCAAATCAAAGAAATCATTGATATTTGTTGAACTTATGTGTGATTTCCTAAGTACTGACACAAAAATTGTGGCAGAACAACCAATCACGGAAGAATCCTTGTTTCTTATTAGTACCATTGATCCTTGGTATGGAGATATAATTGTTTATCTTCAAACCCAATCTTTTCGGCCTGAAATTTCATGATCACAATGATGTAAAATCCGTTTCCAGTCTCAATAATATCATATTGTTGGCGACACACTATATCGTCGTGGTGCAGACTTTGTTTTTCAACGTTGTCTCACCCATGAAGAAGCTGAAAAGGTTTTAAATGACTATCACTTTAGAGCATGTGGCGGTAATATGTCTAGGTATGCCACAGCCCAAAAGATATTGCGCGCTGGTTATTTTTGGTCGTCCTTATTTAAAGATTGTATTTATGCGGTCTGAAAATGCCATAATTGTCAAATTTTCGATCGAAATATTCATGCACCACCTGCTCCTCTTCACCCTATAATTGCTGGCGGTCCTTTTTCAAAATGGGGCATTGACTTTATTACATGTAACCCTCACTCAGCCGGGGGGCATGGGTATATTATTCTCGCAATAGATTATTTTACCAAATGGGCCGAGGCGATGCCTAAATTTACGAAAAATGGAAAAATTGCAGCTACTTTCATGTTCAATCATGTGATTGCTCGTTTCGATGTACCCCAAGTGATAATTACTGACCATGGGAGTCACTTTCAAAAAATCGTGATGACTGAGATAACTGACCAACTTGGCCTACGCTATGAAAGTTCTACACCATATTATCCATAGGCTAATGGTTTGGTTGAAGCGATTAATAAATTTTTAGTCACCATGATCAAACGAATCATTGGCATTCATAAATCGAATTGGCATACCATGTTTTTTTCAGCACTTTGGGCATATCGAACCTCAGCAAAAACATCAACAGGATTTACCCCTTTTCAACTGGTTTACGGTTTAGAAGCGTTATTATCGATTGAATGCAAGATACCGTCACTCAAACTAGCCATAGAGTTACTACCAGCTACCTCTGAGGAGGAAAAACGCTTTTTGTACTTAGCTCAATTAGATTAGAATCGGCATACCGCTGCATTAACCACTGAGACTCATGTAAAACAAATGAAAACTCAGTATGATAGAAGTGTCAAACCTCATATTTTTTTAGAAGGAGACCTAGTTTTTCTATATGATCAAGCTAATGATAAGCTAGGGGCTGGGAAATTCGAAACCATGTGGCATGGTCATTATATTGTCAAGCGACAGCTTGCAAAAGGGGCCTATGAATTGATTTATTTTGATGGAGTTTCTTTAGGTAAACACAGAAATGGGCTTTATCTGAAGAAATATTACGCTTGATTTTTGTGTGAAGATCTTTCTTGTAGATTAGTTAGTTTTTTAGCTGGTGTGTTGTACATTAGAAATGTGTGCCTAGCTTAAGTGTGCTTTTACTACTATTCCTGCTTATCTGGATTACTCTTGATATTGCAGATGTCGACGTCTTTTCAAACATACATTGGTTTTGCTGATGGTGCTTGTTGTAGTACATGGAACATTTCTTCCGCAGCATGGGTTATTTATTCACCCACTGACGAGTTATTATCTATGCATGGGGTAAGCCTCGGTCAAACGATAAACAATATTGCAGAATATAGCACAGTTGTTGAATAATTGTCTGAATCCATTTTATTTGAAATTTGGAGTTTGATCGTTAGGTTAGATTCTGAGCTCATCGTATTACAATTAAATCGAGTATATGCAATTAGAAACCCATTTTTGTTAAGATTATTTTTGAAAATTCGTCTCTTGGAAAGAGAATTTGATTATATTGAGTATCAACACATTCCAAGAATATTAAACACATTAGCAGATACAATTGCTTCTAGTGTTATAAGAAGACATTTGCGATAATGAAAGCAATAAATCAAAATAGCATTCAATAATATGTTGAACAAGTAACTGTAAATAATAGTATATCATAGTATAGAGTAGTGTTTCAAAAAATAGTACATCGTCCTCTATCATAGGTTTAAAACACTTTATGATCGGGAAAAAAGTGATACAAAAGTGATATGAGTCTATACAATCGATCATCCACTATCCGTGGTAATGATCATGATAATATACTACCGCTCGTGCCACTCTATTCATGAATCTCTTGAATGGTCCAGGAACACCAATGACATATCTCTATAAACGGAGTGGAATGTCGTCTATGGTAGTCTCAAGAATGTCCATAGTCAGTCGCTCCAGATGGTGTTCCAAATCAATGAGGATCTTTGTTGTCTGATCCTACAGTGGTGGTGCTGTTGAAGCTGCCTCCCTTTACCTCCTCTCGAAGGGGCGGAGAGTGACTAGTCGGTGTGGACCCACATCTGCATTTGAAATTTTTGTTATTAGTTTTGGACGATTTAAAAAAAAAACAAAATAAAAATTAGAAATTAGAGCATGTCAAAAATATTTTTTATATGACTCATCCCACTGAACTCCTAGAGGGAGTGGCATATCTCGGTCGCCGCGGAAATCTATACCTGCATAAGGAAAATCGTCTATCACAAAGAGTTGGTGCTCTAACCAACGGAAGTATGCCGAGGGAAATCGAACAATCTCTCCACCTTCACTGTGACGAGCCATCAAAGAAACCCATCGAACCATCCAAGGCTCTTGAGCTCTACCAGCATCAATTGGAATATGTTGCGGGGCCAATAGAGGAATCCTGTCCAGAGCAAAGGTGACAACGATCGATCCATATCCGAAGTTATTTAACTTCCCATTCTTTGCTCTAGTTAGTTGGCCTTTGATGTTAGCCAACACTGCCTCACACCAGTTGAATATGGTGCCTCAGAAACAATCTACTGCAATCCTCATTTGAGATCCAGTAGCAACGTGCAAAGTTGCACTTCCACATAACTTGGTTATGGTAAATGCAACCACTTTTAACTCAGGATGGATGATAGTTTTAATATCAATCCATTTGTCTTTAGGATTGGCTTCATCATCGCAGAACTCTAATTGCAGGCTAGCGACAGACTGGCCACCTAGCCTAGCCCCAAATAGAGAAAGTGGTTCGCCTCTTTTAGACAAACAAGTCAAAAAATATATGTCCTCCAGCTCAATTTCGAGCCGGTTGCCTCCAATCATAAAACACTGGTCCTGTACATCCCACTTGTTTACCAACCAAGTGAGAAGGTCTACTTGAGCTCTCATGCCACTCATAGCCCAGAATTTAAGTAGCCCGCATGCTCTTAAAACTTGTAATGTAGGTGGATGAATCATTGTGGCTTCATCCACCTCCTCATGTTCATGTTACCGCCAAATGAGCATTGTAAATATCCTACAATGAACAAAATGAAATATTAAAATCATTTTAAAAAAGAAAATTTTGGGTATTTTGGGAAGAAAATATGTTTTTAAATTCTTCACGGCACCCCTGCACTTTTCGTTCATAGATAGTGCGTAGCTCCGCACGGGCTATGTGCTAAAAGTGTAGGACCATGACATTTTTCTTTGTAAGAAAATGTCGGGGTCCGCAGGTGCTGTGTGTCTTACCTATGGACCCCCGAGGGTGGAATTTTGAACTTAATTCTTCTCCATAAATTAATTTTAAACCCTAAATTAAGGAAATGAATGGATGAAAATCAAGGAAAAGAGGATGTGGATTACCTGGAGCAAACTTTTTTCGATTTCAACTGTCGATTTGTCCAAAATTTTCTCTGGAGTGTGTTTTTCCAAAAGCTCTCAAATTTTCACTCTGAACTCAAATGGTAAAAATGAATTTTGAAAACTCTTTTTTATAAGTTTTTTCGAATAAATGAAATTTAAATTTGTTTATTTTTCACTTTAAAAAGATGGTTTTTCAAAATATTTTTTATTATTGAAGCAGGTACGTTTAATTTTTTGAGTTTTTGTGCAGAATATCAGATTTTTCAGGTGAAATAGTCTTTTTTGACGAAGAGTATACTTTTATCACTTTTTCGAGCTCTTTAAAATTTATGAAAAAATGAAACTATGGAGTTCTCTTTTAAGCCCTTTTCAGACTCTCTAAAGATGAAAATATTGCTGAGTACTTGACTATTCGAACTCGTTAAAGGAAATGAACATTTGTCCCTTCAGTATAAGTTTACCCCTTTTCTGGACTGAAACGGACTATTTACAAAAAAGGTATACGTTGACTAATCATGGTCAATAGAGTTCTCTCCCGCATTATTTTATCCTTTTTCAGGCCTGAGAGACTAAAGTTACGAAAAAGAACACCCATGGAGTTTTCTTAAGTTTTTTCTTCTGACTCCCTAAAAATTAAAAACACTGAGTTTCTCCTATCCTGGACTCGTTAAAATTTAACAGTAAAGGACCTGTCGATTACAAACAGAAATGGACCACTCCTTCTTAGGGTTCAATTTTAAACTAAGTTAGACTCATTCGAAGGATGAGCTTATAAAAAAGAAAATGTTATCCTCCTCAAGCTTGTCAAAAATAAAGAGGTACTTTCCAGAAATTGTGGCGGAAAAATAGAGAACGAATTCATTTGTTACACTTTGATTTAAAAGTAGTAAACCACTCTTGAACACGACACTTTTTGTCACACTTCTACCTGGGTTGGGAAAATCCTTTGCCTATTAGTTAATCAAACCACATTGAAGGTCTTCAGCTGGTTTCTGGGTATTAACTTAGGGAAATTTTTACCAAACCATTTGCAGTGTCGTTATGTGTTCAAGAGGACAGTCAAAAAAACCATTCATTTGCAAACATTTGTCTCCATTCACGTTGACCATCCCTGAGTCAGTCCTTGCAAAAAATTTCTTCAAAACTTGATCTATGGTTTCGTGTCGTGAGCTTGCTTACGATGGATCACTTTATATCGATGACAGCTCATCATCTAGGAAGTTGATCTAGAATCTGTCAGTACCTTGAAATCTGCATGCCTTAATGGCAGGTTTCTCACCTTCGACGACAGGTTGCATCATTGACCTTCGATCGAACGATTCCGTGAAATGTTCGACTTCAGATCACTTGTTCACATTTCATGAATTGTACTGAGTACTTTGAGAGCCATTGTCATTATTGGTGGTTTATCTCACACTTGTTAATAGTTCACATCATTTCTGGTAATCAAGTGGGTTCTACCATGTTCGACTTCAACACATTTAATCGCATGGATAGAACCGTACTAGTTCGGGAAGCAGAAATCAACACCCTGGATCTAGTTTCCACCATCCAGGTTGCGAGGAGTTTTATTATTCATTATGCAATAGACTATTTATTACAGATGGTTGTGTCCATGTTGTGTCTACAATATTGATGTAATATTAAAATCATTTCTCTATCAGAACAAGTTTAGTTAGTTTTTTATCTGAGTATGGGAATTCCTACCTCAGTGATGATATATATATATATATATATATATATATATATATATATGTTTTGCATTAAGTGTTTTTACAGGATTCGGACTGGGGTGTCCACAAGCTAATCCTTGAAATGATAAAGCAAATCACTCTTCGAATGCTCTCAGATTTCGCACTTTAGGGAGCAATTTTTTACACTAAAATTTGTCACCATGACGTTTTAGTATCTATATGGGTTCATCATTCCTCATATATTACTCCCTTAGGAGTCTAGAACATCTAAGTTCCTAAAATCAAGCTTTGAAATTGAGAGAAAAGCTCATAAAAGTCTTAAAAACACTTGTACCACACTTTCTCTTAACATTGTCTGTGGTGCTGCACTTTTTTTATCTAAAGCATGCGGAACTAAATGCACTTTTTCTTCATTAAGGGTGTGTACCCCTGTAAAAGGTAAAATGAAGGCGTAAAGTAACATTTAGAAGCCCAACAGTCAAATCTAGAAGCTTCTAGAAGCAATTATCCGGTCGAAGGTTCGCTCCTATCATGTATGTTCATTCCTCCATTATGAGAGCCTACCCCTTGGTTTATGGAGCTCAATCCCTTCAAAAGAGCATCCTATCCCTTCATATGTGGAACCATAACCTCCTCTCTTTTCCTATAAATTGAAGCCATAGTGTAGCTTCAAAAGCTAGTGTGTGAGATAGTGGAAAAGTTAGTGAGTTAGACTTTGAGAATTCTTGAGGAGAAATGATGTATAGACTCAGACTCTCTTAACTGATCATTATGTGGGAATGATTACACACCCATGTGCATTTTAGCTGAGAGAGTGCAAATCTTGTCAGAGTAAAGGAAACACCTGTTCCGGACCCCAGGAAGGCCTATACGACATCAAGGCGGACACGGTTGTAAGGCTCTTCTTTATCAAAGATAATATGAATCAATACTGTTTTCTCAATGAGTTCTTTAATTAAGTAGCTTGTTTATTATTTTTTATCAATGATTTATTTAATTGATTTACTTATTTCTTGAATTCCTTGATCATCTTGATAGATATATAATTCGTGAATTAGTTTATCCTATGCAGGTGCTATTGATTTTTTCCATGTTTGTGATTGTAGAACTTTTAAGATGACTCTTTCAAGCAACTGGAAAGAAGATTATTACAAATAACGCTGGAATACAGGTAGGTCTTTAAAACCCCTGTTTTAGCTAATTAATGAATTGAATATTATCTAGAGAAAATATTTTTTGTTTTGCCCGTTCGTTACCGGCTATTCGTAGACACTTGGAGTGTTTGTTTTGTCCGCAAGAATGACTTATCCGTCCGAACATGTAGAAACATAGCGATGGGAAAAAGTGTAGCCCTACCTCCCGTAAAACGTCGTGCTACTTCTAGAAATGTATCGTAATGGGCTTTATTGCAATTGTTTCCAGTTTTCTTCCACCTTTGGCAATGGTAGGGTATTCTGAAGGTGAGAGATGCACTTTATCGAGCAAGAGAAGATAAAATGAGTGAAAGAAATCACTTTTTCCCTTTTTATAACATCAATAAGACACCTTTTTTGTCATTTAGTGAAAACATGACCTTTTTGAATAACACTTTTTTGAATATTTTGACAATGTAACAAGCTTTTGAAAGAAGAAAATTTGTCTTTTTTATTCACCTACCTAAGATAAATCCTTTTTAAATATAACTTTGTATAATGGAAGTGAATGACCCTTCTTTTTTCCTTCTTTATGACAGACTTTGGACTTTTATGGTGGCGAAATGAAAGATACCTAGACAATGACCTAGGTGAAAACATGGCGACTTGACCTGAAACTCTAGATGAAAATGAAGGACATGACCCATGAAATGAAAATAACCATGAATAAACTAGAGGGAGTAGCTTTAAAGACCTAGAAATACTGAGTGATCAATATTTTATTTGAAAATTGACTTGAAAATGTAAAATTTTGACCTAGAACCACTACTAAACAAATTTGAAAGAGTACATATTTATCACTGCATATTGGACATTAACATTGGCTCTAGCTGGGGATGGAAGCTCCTTCAGGAGGTGTCAAGAACACCATAGATCTGGTAGACTTATCCATTGGGCGATGGAGTCAAAACTGAACTGAAACAAATTTGACAAATTGAAAAGCTGACTAAAAAACTGATTGAAATTTTTGTAATTTTTTGAAATAAAAACATCAGCTGATCATAGAAGTCTCATGGCCTTCTCCTTGGGCTTCAAAATTTTGCAAAAAATTCTTATTCTTGACATCAAAGAAAAAGTGATATTTACAATGAAAGTGAACCTTTTTCTTCAAACTTAGGTAAGGTAGTGTTTGAGGAACCTACAATTCACCGGTCCTCCCATAATTTCTTGCCAATCAAGATCTTCTAGCAAGAATGCCTTATTACCTCTGAATGTTGTGATCTTGTATAGACATTTCCATAGATTATCGAACTTACCATGCTTACCTTTGTCTTCATTCCAGGCATCCCACCGAAGGACAACATCCCCTACTTTGAAATCATTAGCTTTGGTCTTCTTGTCATACACTTTCTTGATTTTCTCCAGAAGTTTTGAAGTGTGATTGAAAACTTCTTCGCTTGTCTGCTATAATGAATCATTTGACCGATTCTTCATTGGATATCATTTGGTTCACTGTCGATCTCTTACATAATTTTCATCACTAGGACAACTAAAGAAGTGGGAGACACCATAGACAAGTTGAAAATGCGACATATTAATTGATCTCTTCGTGCTAACTCTATCTGCCCATAGAGAATTTATGAGCTTCTTGTGCCAATTTCTCTTTTTCTCTTGCAACAAATTCTTAGTTATATTCACCAATGATTTGTTTGATGATTCATCCAACCTGTTTCCTTGAGGATAGTATGTTGTAGAATGACCAAGTCTTATATGATATTTATCACAAAAGTCAATCATTTTATTAGACTTAAAGGCAACTGCATTTTCAGTAATAATTTTTGTGGACAACCAAAATGAGACAAGATATTGCTTTCCAAAAACTGAATGCTGATAGTATCTGTAGCTTTCCTTGTCGAAAAGGCTTCAATCCACTTTTTGAAGCAATTAGTGGCTGTGAGAATCCATTTATGCTAGGCTGATGAAGGAGGATGGATCTCGCCAATGAAATCAAGACCCCACTGCTGGAAAGGTGCTTGAACTGCGATGGGTTTTAAGGGAAACGACAAAAGCTTTCTTTTTCCTTGAAAAATTTAACATTCATGACACCTCATGAAAATATTATACACATCTGAAAATAAACTTGGCCAATAGAAACCAACCCTCAAAATATTATTTGTTGTGGTCTTCTAGAAAAGATGACCACCAAAGTCACCTTTATGAAAGTCTTTCATCACTTTTTCAACTTCTCTTTCTACCAAGAAATTCAACAACACTCCACCTGGATATTTTCAATACAAATCATTGTTAAAGATGCAATACTTAAGAGTCCTCAACTTCAAAGATCTAACTTTAATATTAGGGAAGTCGGGAGGAGGATTCAAGTGTTTCAAAACATAAACAATATCGTTGTATTGTTATGCAGATTAATCCCTCTTGCGGACAAGAGCGATCTCCCTAGTATTCTACGAATAGCTAGAAACAAACATCTATTTGTAAATAATTTTCTCTAGATTATTAGCAATTCAAAATTATTATAAACAAAGAAAGAGGACATGCCCCTATCTTGAAATCCAATGTTTGGTGCATTCTTTTATCCAGTCGCTCCAAAGAGGCTTTTTCAGTAAGTAAAACTTGTAATCAAAGATCGACAAAAAAAATGAAAAGCACCTACAACATATAATAATTAAGTACAACTAATCTAACTTAGTGATCAAGGAGTCTAAGTATTGAATTATTCAAATAAGCAAAAGAACAACTCAATGAGAAAAGGAGATGCATATGTATTATCTTGAATGAAAAGAGTAAGTTTACAACATAATGCCTTTATGTCGTACAAGTTCCTCCCGGAATCTTGAACAATCGTTCTTCCTTCAGTTTGACAAGCCTTCCTCTCGTTGAACCAGCATGGAGTTATGGACATAAGGTTGGGAAAAATACTGAGAGGGGGGGGTGAATCAGTATTTAGACCTGACTGAGAACTTTTAATTTTTCTTTCTTGAAACCATATGCTACTTTACTGAATCCAACTTGTATGTTCAGAGATATTATTATGTATTTTCTTAGATCATTGCATCATTCATTCATCAGATGTTATGCAGTAAGCATGAACAGAAATAACAGAACAAACCATCAATCATAAGCAACACATATGAACACCAGTATTTAAGGTGGAAACCCAATTCAGGAGAAAAACACCGTTGTTGTTATCTCAGTCTTCAATATTTATTATAAAGAAAACTTCTTACAATTTTATGCTAGTGCAGACTCATACCAGCACACAGACACCCACCTGCAGAAGGCTACAACCTTCTCTCGTTCTCCAGCCACTACTGGAAGGGAGCTCCAACCCCCTGATTTAACACCAGCTTCTACTGGCAGGATACTTCCACTTTCATACAGAAGGCTTCAACCCTCAGATCCACTAGATTTCTTCAATGTCTTCATCAGACTTCCGTCAGGTCTTCATCATTTCTTTTTGCCGATCATCGTAGAGATTCATCATATTCATAGGTGCATCATCTATGCAGATATCTCTTAAAGAGATTCATTCGTTATCAACTCCTCTACATGCACAGACTGTACTATAATCGTCTTCTCCTTATATAGTTTTTGCCTTTATTAAAACCATTAGTCAAAACCACGAACCGCTAATGGTTTTCTTTCTTTTATTGGAATTTTATTTATCAAATTCGTGGAATTTGATAAATAAACATTATTCACAACCTTTCGGACCCTTTAATAATATTTAATCTTCGACTTGGGGGTTGAGATCCGGCATAACACAACGATGACGTATATTGAACCAATAATGTGAAGGGAAATCGGGTCCCACACCCTTAATACATGCGTATGGGCCCCATCGTTAACGGTCGTCTCCAATCGACGGTTGTTATCGCGTCACGCTGCCTCATTTGATCGAATGGATATCGCCTTACCACATTAATATGAACAATAACATGCGAAGCGGCCACCTGCATTTTGGCTAACCTTTTGCTTAGCTCATAGACCACCGTCCGATGGCTTCCAGATCGACTTGCTCAAAATATCGCTGGGCATCCCGGGGTCGAACGGAGCAACGCTGCTGGCGCATGCCAGTAGCGACGTTGCTTGTGAGCTATTAGGACGCATGTCGCCATTCTATGAACTGAGCCAACCTCTTTGATTACCGGCTTGAATCCGCAAAATTGTAAGTGATAAAACCGAAACCCGAAACCCAATTCATTGTTCCCCGCAGATTGCCCACCTAATTTCAATGTATTATTATAATTAAGTTGCGCTTTAATGTTTTTCCTTTTATTACAGTTCCATTGCTAAGTTTAGAGTTCTATCCTGTTGCAGTTCCGCTTCTAACTGCACATTGAAGTTCTTGATTCCACAAGCTTATTACTGTACTATGGTCCATCACAATTATAATCTTTTCTATATTCATCATATCTCTGCAACCATTAATTCCTTCAATTTATACACTAAATCTTTAATTTCGAATCCTTGCCACAAGGTTTATGATGTTTACGGAAAATGATTCATAGTTGTCCACAGGGACTCAACTATCCTTCCTTCTGAATTCTACCAAGAATATACATATAATTTAGAGAGAATGCAGAACCTTTTTCTGTTTTATGGCCTTTTTCTTCCTATACTATCTCTGGACAACTTTAAATTCACTACTTGTCCCTGCTCCTTGACTGATACTTCTCTCTGTAGCTCAAACTGTCGATGCACTCTTTCTTTGTTCTTCTCTGCTACATTTCTTTTCTTTGTTCCTAGTTACTGTTTCAGATGCCAATTCCTTTGCCACTTCTTTTTCCATCAATGACAATATTCCAATAAGGGTGTGATCATTTTCATGCCAACAATAACTAGTGTAGAGAGTATGCACTCTTGGGAATTTCTTCAGCAACCAACATGTATGTCTACAATCTACCCTTGAGACTGAAACTTGAGCTCAATTTATAGGGAAATGGAGGTAGTTTCAGTTCCATGAAGAGGGGGATGGATTCCTCTCATGAAGGGATTTGAGCTCCATAGACTAAGGGATAAGCTCCATGAGTGGAGGGATAAAGCTCGAATTGATCGCGTCTCTAAAAGCTTCCAGTTGGGAGAATATTCGACCAGCTGGGCACCTAGAATTTACTTTTTCCTTTATTTTACTCTTAAAGAGGGTCTGCAGGTTTTATTAACAGAACGTGTGGGAGCTGTCGCGGGCTATAGAACAAGTATTCGCAAACCCACAGTAAAAGGCTAGAAAAAGTGAGGAGATAGACTTTTAAGGGTTTTAATGATATTTTCTTCAATTCCAAGACTTGGTTTAGGAACATTAGAGTTTTTTACATCTAAGGGAGCACAATATAGGAAATGATAGACCTATATGGATAGTCAAATGTCATAGTGACAAAATAACGTGTAACAGATTTCCCCCTAAAGTGCGAAGTCTGAGGTTGTTCTGAAAAGTGAAATTCTTTATCATTCCGAGGAATGGATTGTGGACATCGGTCGAAACCCTATAAAAACATTCAATGCAAGAATTTATATAGATATATATATATATATCATCGTTGAGGTAGGCATTCCCATACTTCGATCCAAACTAGCTAGATGTTCTAGTACAGATATGATTTTAATATTACATCAAAATTAGATACAGTATGGGCGCAACCATCTATCATGAGTAGTCTACTGTATCATGAATAATAAAATTCCTCACAGCCTGGATGGTGGAAACTAGATCCAGGGTCTTTATTTCCACTTCCTGAACTAGTACGATTCTATCCATGTGATTGATTGAGTCGAAGTCGAACATGGTAGAAACCACTTGATTACCAGTCAATGATGTGAATTGTTAACAAGTGTAAGAGAAACCATCAATAATGAAAATGGCTCTGAAAGTACTCCAATACAATCTATGAAGTGTGAATGAATTATTCGCAGTCGAACACTTCATAGAATCATTCAATCAAAGTTCAATGATGCAACCTGTCATCGAAGGCAAGAAACCTTCCATTAAGGCATGTAGATCCCAAGGTACTGATAGTATTCTAGATCAAATTTCTAGATGATGAGATGTCCTCGATAGAAAGTGACCCATCGCAGGAAATTCCATGACACGAAACCATTAAATCAAGTTTTGAAGAAATATTTGCAAGGAGTGACTCAGGGATGGTCAACACGAATGGAGACAAATGTTTTCAATGAATGGCTTATTTGAATTATCTCTTGAACACATAACGACATTGCAGATATTTTGTTAACAATTGACCTAAAGCTAATACCCAGAAACCAGCTGAAGACTTTCAATGTGATTTGATTAACTGTTAGACAAATGATTTCCCAACCCAGGTACAAGTGTGACAAAGTGTCGTGTTCAAGAGTGGTATAGTTCGTTTTAAACAAGGGTGACAACTGGATTCTTTTTCTCTCTTTTTCCCCCACCATTACTGGCAAGTACCTCTTTATTTTTGATAAAATTGAGGAGGATAACATTTTCTTGTTTTTGTAAGCTCATCCTTTGGATGAGTCCATATTATTATTAAAATTGAACCCTAAGAAGGAGTGGTCCAATCATGTTTGTAATCGACAGGTCCTTTACTATTAAATTTTAATGAGTCCAGTATAGGAGAAACTCGATGTTTTTCAGTTTTAGGGAGTAAGAAGAAAAACATAAGTAAACTTTGTGGTTGTAATTTTTCGTAAATTTACTCTCTCAAGCCCAAAAAAGAATTAAATAATACAGGAGAGAACTCTATTGACCATGATTATTCAATGTATACCTTTTTCGTAGTTAGTCCATTTCAGTCCGGAAAAGGGGTAATTCCATTTCAGCCCAGAACCGTTCATTTCCTTTAACAAGTTCAAATAGTCAAGTACTGAAGATTTTTCATATTTAGAGAGTCCGAAAAGGGCTTAAAATGTGCCTGCATGGCTTTTTTGTAATTTTCAAGAGCCCAAAAAAGTGATAAAAGTATACTCAAATAATAAAATAATTCTTTCACCACAAAACCAAAAAATCTCGTATCCTACACAAAAACTCAAAATATTACACATACCCATTTCCAAGAAGTAAAAATACTCAGAAAATAACCTTTTTAAAGTGAAAACTAAATAAAATATAATATTTTATTCATTCAAAAACTATATTTTATTCATTCAAAAAGTGAAATCTAGCTTGAGGATATCTATTTCACTAGGAACCAGTCTCTAAAAAAGGAGAAAAAATATCCTTGTTTGGGGCTAGACGGGGTGGCCTACCTGTTGCTAGCTACAAACAACAATTTTGTAGTGATGAGCTAGATCCAAAGGATAATCTCATAGACATAAAAATTATCTTGCGATTAGATCTCAAAGTGATTGCATTCATGGTAACCAGGTTGTGTGGAAGTGTGGCTCCAAATGTAGCCACTAAATCTCAAATTCAAACCGCGGTAGTGTTTCAGAGGCACCATATTCAATTGGTGTGAAGGGGTATTGGCTAACATGAAAGGCCAACTAACCAGAGCAAAGAATGCAAAGTTAAAAAGCTTTGGTTATGGCGCCATTTTGATTTCTTTTTCTTTTGAGAGAATCTCGCTTCTCACCCCTCAACTTATTCTAGTAGATCGTGGGGAACCTCGAAAACCTCGGATGGTACGTGGGTTGCATTAATGGCCCGCCATGGTGGCTGGCGGCGCCTCGCAGTTCGGTTCAGTCCTAAGATACTTTATATGGCTAAGAACCCAAGTCTTTACAATCAGCAGAGCACTTCCCTTATGCAAGTATAGATTTCGTAGAGGTGATCTTGAGATGTCCTTGCCTCCATGTACAAGGATGAATCGTGCAGAACTATTTTTATGTTTTTAATCTAATTTTTATTTGTTTTTTATCACTACCGATAACAATATTTAAATGTAGATGTTGGTCCATGACGACCGATACACTCCGTCGCTGATAGGAGACAAGCGTGAGCCTATAGCACCACCAGGATTATGCGCCAGAGACCCTAACCGATATGGAATACAAATCTGAGAGGTTTTAACCAGGATATCTCTTGAGATAGGGACATATGAAATTCCTCTCATCTCCATTTCATTAGCGGCATGCCGCAACTTTTCTCGGATGTATCTGACGTAATCTCTGTCTGACGGGTTTAGCATCCGGGTATGTTGTAATTTCATGAACAACAATCGACGGATCGATTCCTGGCATTTCTTCATATGGACAGGCAAAAATGTCTCGGAATTCCTGAAATAGGGCTTTATATGCTTGGATTTCATCTAGCGTACAAGAAGCACCTATATGAATGTTTTCAACAATCCTGGGTTTTACTGAAATGTCAATGGGAACCATTGTAGAAATGTTTTCTAAATTTAATTCAGAATCAGAAGATGAAATAGGATTCTGAGGTTCTTTGACGTAATCAGTAGTAAAAATAGAGGAAAAATTATTCTCAAAATGATCGAGATCAAGTAAAAAGGAAGACCTATGATGTAGATCTTCCCATGGTAATTCATCGACAAACAAGAATTCACGAATTTGTTCATCATTATTGAATACGTGTTGATCAAGATCTAGAATTGATGTTGAAGATGAGCTCGATATTTAAAATGACTCCTCATTGATCACATTCACTAGATCTGATTCGGTTGAAGGAGTATCAGAAAATGACTTTACAGTCAGATATGCTAACTCAAAAGGACTCAAAGGCATCGCGCCATCGAAAGAATCCAGTTTTGATTCTGAAGGTACTATCCAAGGATCGTCAAAGGAAATAGTACTTGATGTAATCATATTGATATTAGCAATAGAAGGTTGCACGCTGGGAGCAGGCAAGGAAAAATTTCCCAATAAAGCAGAATCTTTAATTAACCCTACCCCAACATCCTTATAAGGGATAGTCGATTTTTCGATATGCCGGATGCTATCAGTAGAGGCTGGGTCTAATGAATAATATGAAAGCTGATCTATTTTAACGATCTTTCCTTTATGAGGAAACATGATGAGACAAAAAATCGACGATACAACAACAGTCATGGCGTAAGACCAACTGCGACCCAGGAGAAGGTTGTAATCTAGAGGGGCATCAACCACTTCCACATCTATATTAACAGTTTTTCCTTCGACCTCTATTTGTAGATCCTGTAAAATACCATACGGCTGAAAACCTATTCCAAAAAAATCTTTGAGGATAGTCGGCGATTGGTTAATTGTTGAAGAACCAAGTGATTTCCAACATTTTAATGACATAATACACGTGGAAGCCCCTTCATCAAAAACAGTACGAAAAATGCGTTTTTTTTTTACTATTACCGAAATTTGAAAAGCCATTTGATGGGGTAGGCAGGGTGTAAAATTCTCTAAATCGAAGATCATGAGGTTCGAATCCTAGAGGTCTACAGCTCCTAAAGCTGACAATAGAATTTTTCTTTGGGCTGGGCATGATTGCAGCACTTCCAAAGCCGACATTGCTGAAGGGGAAATTGCCAAGTCTTCAACAATATTGTAATTCTGAGCAGCTCTTGCATGTGGATTGAAAGCTGATTTACGAAGTACACCTTTAACAGGTGGTTTGATTACTAAGTCAGGATTTTGTTTCTCGATCTGTAGCGGATCAGAAACTGAAGGAGATGTAGTCGATGCTGAATTAGATGTTTTTGCTTCTTTACCAGAATTTTTACTACCGTAATCTTGTGATCGCGTCGCAACCATGAAAATATCCTCTAGCGTATTTGAGGAAGATCCAATCATATTACTATCTTGAGTAGGAAAGGGATCCTTCAAGACAGCAGGTATGGGTGAACCCTTAACAAATTTTGATACCTTGGCTCTACGTGGACACTCTTTTATAAAATGATCTTCATCACAGATCAGACATGGATAACGAGGTTTTCATTTTTCGTTAGTTGGTTTAGTTTTATCGTTTTTATCTTTTGAAGATTTTTTCTTTTTATTCTTACCTTTCTCCTTACCACCAGTTTTAGGTTTGGTTGTAGATGATTCTACAACATGAATATCGGCGAAAGTTTCAATGGAAGAATCTCCTTTCGGTGAATCGGGTAAAGTGATAATAGGAGAAGATGTCTTGGAAGAATTCTTCTTACTTTTACCAATGCTAACAGAACCAATTACACCATCCGCGATATGAGAGCTGGAAGGAGTTTTAGTTAATTGACCAGGTCTTGGTAAATCGGGGATTTTACCATACAGAGTACCTGACTGGGTGTATACAAGGTCAAGGTATTGAGCCTGAGCAATGACTTTATCTTCTATAACAACGCCTCCTTTGACCACATCTTCAGTAATTTTGGGCAATAATGATTTAATAAACCATTCAGCCAAAATTTGATCCAGAATAAAGACCTTCGCTAAACGCCTTCTACGTCTCCATTCATGAATGTGATCAGATATGTATGTAGAAATAGATTGTTTTAATGAAGTTAGAAATTCAGTGCGATTGTCGTATCTAACAGGCAACTGAAAATGGGTTAAGAAAGCAGTAGCTAATTCATTAAAATTATTAAAAGAGCCTCGTGGTAACTCAATATACCATTTTGCAGCTAGACCAATGAGATTTCTCTGAAAAAGACGCAATCGAATCGAATCATTGATTAGTGAATTGGATGCACACCAAAGGTGATAAGTCATAACATGATTAGATGGGCCCTCTCTTGACTTACCCTCAAACTTTGGAATATCACTGGGCAACTTGTTAGGCATCAGCGGCCAATACGGAAGATAAAAGATAGGATTGTTTGTAAGGCACAATAGACCAGGTAAATCTAAAATTGCTATAAACGGTAACTGATGGCTAGGGTCTTGATAACCTTGTGTGATCAAACCAGTTCCAGGAGGAGGATATCCAGGATATCCCAGAATTGGATGCGCATTGGGAATTGTGAAACCTCCTAGATAACCAGGATTAACCGGACCATATTGGGGTTGTTGAGGTATTTGATAAATATACCCAGGGTACGACTGATACTGATATACTAGATTTTGCGTAGCCTGTGCAAATTGATACTGTCCCTGGTACGGTTGATAAGTAAATTGTGGTTGACTAGTAATTATCGTGCTTGTACCAGTTTGTCTTGTAGGTATCTGGACCGTAGTATGGATTGTAGGTCCTGACTGTGGCATAGATACTTGAGGAATTTGCACTGATACAGGGGTAGTAGAAACAAGAGCTATAGATACTCTAGAAATAGGTGTGGTAGGTTGAACAAAATTTGCAGCAGTAGCAGAAGTCTGAGGCGGAGTTTGAGGTGTACTAGGCCCAGGCTGCTAAACAGAACCAGGTGCAGGGACTTGAACGGTAGGCTGGACAGGTTGCTGGGTTGGACCAGAACCTATAGGCTCTCGAGGTTGAGTAGGTAACTGCACATTAGGTTGCAAATTCTATTGAATTTGAGATGGATCCCACGCCATATTCATTCCGGGGTATTGACCCATAGAAGGTTGTGCATATGAAGGACCATAACCAGGTTGAACATAAGTTTGATAATTGACTGGCAAAGTTCCAGTTCATTGTAATAATAGTTGACCTGAAGGAGTTTGAAATCCTTGAGCTAGGTACTGACCTTGAGGTTGATAACCTTGAGGCGTGTACTGAATCTGGGGTTGGTATTGACCCTAAGGAATAAACTGACCCTAGGGTTGACCCTGAGGACTAAACTGACTCTGGGGTGGACCTTGAGGAATAAATTGACTCTGGGGTTGACCCTGAGGAATGTACTGTCCTTGAGGTTGATAACCTTGAGGTATGTATTGTCCTTGAGGTTGTTCTCTAGGCAGATAATATTGTCCTACAATTTGTCCTGGTAAAAACTTACCTTGAGGTTGCCCCCCAGGCGGTAACTGACTACCTTGAGCTTTCCCCCCAGGCGGTAACTGACTACCTTGAGGTTGAGGATTTGGAATATTTCCAGACATCATATAAATCTATTCTGCGTTCAAAGTTTCAGTTTTAGTTTCATTTGTACCAGATGATAGCATTTGTTCAATTGGTTGAGGAGCTGCCCCCGGGAAAGTACCAGAGAGCTACTGGTATTCCGAAGGAACAGACGGACCACCGCATAAAAATGTTTCCGGAGATTGAGAAAACATAGATGACCCACCTGACATAGCTGATGAAGGATGATAACCTCTCGGTGTGGGGTGAAAAGGAATTCAGGGTGGTGAATAAGTAAGACCTGCATTTTTAAAAAAAAACTGTCAATGATAAATACCAAGCGTTAGTTCTAAAAGGACTATAGAATATTGATTCACGTTCCCTAAGATTCAAAGTTTCTTGGTTTTCGGGAAGAGCTACGTCTTCGTCTGGAACAACAAGTTCTTCAATACATATGAGATCAGAAGGAAGGTTTTCAGTAATGTGATGTCTTACCCTAGGTGAATCAGGATCACTAGAAGTTGGAGTAACAAATCCTGAAGATGGTTCCAACACAGCAGGTTCAGTTTTGGGCTCAGAAATTTCAGGTTCTTCAGCTAATTCACTGGTTGGAGAAATGCTACCAGTAATTTCAGAAATTGAAATTTTCTCTTGAATATATTCTGCTGTTTGTGATGGATAATCAGGATGAATAAATATAGATGATTCTCCTGGTTATGTTGATCTAATTCTACTGACACTAGGTGGTACCAGTGCTCGCAGTCCTTCAAGTGGACTTGGTGTATACTCGGGGGGTTTCCCTTGGAGTCTATGCAATTGTCTTGGTAATTCAGCCATGATTGAAAATTATTAATCACACGCAATCAAAGAAAATTTCAATGAAAACTCCTAAAGTCACTAAGGAAACAAACAAATGAATCACACGCCTAAAAAACTAGGAGATCAAACCACACACAAACAGTAACTTCCCACACTAAAAACACTAGTTGGTGATGAAATCCAACATCGTAGTATTTTAATGTAGAAAGGGTAGTTGGAACAGTTACCCTAAAAACCTGCTTAATGAAACAGACTGGTGCAAGTTTCTCCACTTAAACCATCTCGAGTGAAGATAACCTTCTGGAGAGTCCAAGTGAGTCTAGTCGACATCTGCTCCAGGTACAGTGGGATCTTTCCTCCACCGTCACCTTAGGAAATAATCGTAAAGATTATGGCCACTAAGGTTACCAACAGGAACTAATATACCTAGGGGAACAGTCTACGATCCGACATACGCGCAAGGGCAGAGTAACAAAGCTCAATCCCCTTGAAGGCTCCTTGAAATAATCCAAGGTATACCGACAAGTGACACCAGGCTTCTCGAAAATGGTCTATCTGAGGTTTAACGTTGTTAATACACGCACATCTTCTATTGTTCCCAATGAGATAGAATTGATTATCTCAGTGGTTCAGATATGATCTCGTGCTTGACTCCTTTAAGAGGAGCTTCTCAGAGCATACAAGCGACTATTGGATTTTTCCTACCGCAAGATCAACTACTTGTTTGTTTTAATTATCTTGGAGAGTTAATTACTCCCTACTCCAAGACATTAGCCTCGGCTATATTGGTGAAAAGAGCCCTAGAAATATAAAAATTACTAGATTGATTTTAAATTAAGCGTTGATTTTAATAGGTTGTTTCTTAGGACAATAGGTGCGAAAGTGAAACTGATGATATGTAGTGACCTGACTCAAAACACACTAAAATGCATCTCTTTGAGAAACAATTCCTTTCCTTTCAATGAATTCTATCTAAAATAAAGAGTTGAGAAACTGCAATCTTTTAAAAAACAATTCTTTCCTTCAAACAAGAATAAATGAAAAGAAATCTAATTTCATGAGAACTCAAAATGATCAATTGCTCAATAACAAATCCCTTTATCATTCAAGATCGAAACTACAAACAAAATTTTCTCCAAAAGAAAACTACAATTTTTTAGAAACAACACTCAAAACTAAAAAACACTAATTTTGAGATCTAAAAAATTCTAAAATCTAAATTATCATTCAAGATCGAAACTACAAACAAAATTTTCTCCAAAAGAAAACTACAATTTTTTAGAAACAACACTCAAAACTAAAAAACACTAATTTTGAGATCTAAAAAATTCTAAAATCTAAATTTGAATTAAAACTTGAAATATTTTGAGGATGTTTAGCTTAGCTTGTTATCTAACTAAGAAATTCTTTGCTTAGATCAGCAAGAACTCAAAAAACATTCAATTTCAGTTTTTTAAGTGAAATTCCAAACTTATCAACAAATTTTTTTTAAAGAATTGCAAATGAGAAAATGGGATCTAAATCTCATAAAACAATTTCTACTATGAAGTCAAACTCAGCAAGAAAGCAAGGAAATACTGGTAATCTAAAGGTATACCAAGGCTTCTAATCTTTGAGTGGGATAAAGACAAAGAAAAAATCGTTATAACATGCAGATCTTCAGAAAATCATTCAAAACTTAAAAATGCTGAGGCAAACTCTCAATCAAAGCTTTCTAACAGAAAATACAAGTCTAGGTATATACTGAGAATCTAACAAACTGATCCAGAAAAGAGAATTTTAAGGTTTTCTAAAAAATTTCACAGGGTCCGTAGTTTCCAATGTAAACAGGTGCGGTCCCGCACTGTTTATATACGAAAAGAGCGGAGATGCCCGCACTGTTTCTAAAAGAGAAGTGCAGATACCAGAAAACTAAGAGAAAAATAAAAATCTCTAAAACATTTCTCAAGGATTCTACCGGGATAAAATACCCAAGCCAGTATAAACTAATAAAAATTAGAAAAAATAAATTAATAAGTCAAAAATAAAAGAAATCAAAGTCAAAAATCCATTCCCCAGTGGAGTCGCCATTTTTTTGGACGGATAAATCATTCTTGCAGACAAGACAGACCTCCAAAGTGTCCTCCGGAAAGCTAGCAACAAACAGAAAAACAAAAACTATTTTCTCTAGATAATATTCAATTCATTAATTAGCTACAACAGGGGTTTTGAAGACCTACCTATAGCCCAGTGCTATTTGTAATAACATTCTTTCTAGTTGCTTGAAAGAGTCGTCTTCAAAGATCTACAATCACAAACATGGAAAAAATCAATAGCACCTGCATAGGATAAACTAATTCACAAATTATACATCTATCAAGATGATCAAGGAATTAAAGAAATGAGTAAATCAATCAAATAACTCATTGATAAAACATGATAAACAAGCTACTTAATTAAAGAACTCATTGAGAAAATGGTATTCATTCATATTATCTTTGATAAAGAAGAGCCTTACAACTGTGTCTGCCTTGATGTCGTACAGGCCTTCCTGGGGTCCGGAACAGGCGTTTCCTTTAATCTGAAAAGCTTTATACTCTCTCAGCTAAAATGCACATGGGTGTGTAATCATTCCCACATAATGATCAGTTAAGAGAGTCTGAGTCTATACAACATTTCTCCTCAAGAATTCTCAAAGTTTAACTCACTAACTTTTCACTATCTCACACACACTAGCTTTTGAAGCTGCACTATGGCTTCAATTTATACGAAAAGAGAGGAGGTTATGGTTCCACATAAGAAGGGATAAAATGCTCTTTTGAAGGGATTGAGCTCCATAAACCAAGGGGTAGGCTCCCATAATGGAGGAATGAACATACATGATAAGAGCGAACCTTTACATGATAGGAGAAGCAAAGACCTTAGTGGATAATTGCTTAAACTTCAGTTGGTAACTGAGCTTCTAAGTGTTACTTTTCACCTTTGTTTTGCCTTTTCTGAGGTCCACACCATAATGAAGAAAAAAATACTTTTAGCTCTTGTAGCACAGATCAAAAGTGCGGCATCGCGAGAAAAGTGAGGTACAAGTGTTTTTAAGACTTTTATGAGCTTGTCTCTTAATTTCAGCTTGATTTTAGGAACTTTGATGTTCTGAACTTCTAAAAAGGGAGTAATATATGAGTCATTATGAACCCATATAGACACTAAGAATTTCATGGTGACAGAATTTAATTATAACACTATACAAACTGCTATGTTTTTGGGTTTCACACTTCAAATCAGCTACTCAAGCTTTAAAACAAGTGTAAAAACCCTATATGGCCTCGAAAATCAGTAAGTGGACACCTTAAATTCCTTCTTCAAGTCAATTCATAAGTGTATGAATCTTTTCTATCTCTAGGGTTTTTCCTCCACTACATTTTAGGGTTTCCTTTCTTGATTGGTTTTAACCATTAAAAACCCTTATACCACCATATAAAACCTTCATTTATCCTTCATAAACCCTACCCCAACACCTCCTATCATTGAAGATCCCCGTTATCATTGTTTCCATCAAAACCCTAAGTCCCCACTACATTTCCACAAGAGAACTAGGAAATATTCATGTTCTCACAATTTGTTCCACCTCCCAATACTTATTTCAAGAAATTCCACTTGTAACTTCAAGCTAACACATCACCCTACTTCCTAAACTTTTTGGGGAATTTTCCTTAACCTCCTTATACCTCATCACAACCCCTAAAGCTACCTTGTCCCTATCCCCTGTTTTCCCAAATTCAATATCTCTACCCACTCATTTCATCTAGGAGGGATTCATCATGTTCACAAGTAGTATGGAGAGTGAGAAGAAGGCTCACAAGGGAGGCCATTGTTCCAGGTTTTATCCATCCACATTACAATAACTCAATGCCTCCCCTTACGCCAAGAGATTTTTTGAAAACACTCGATGTTTGAGATTATGTGAGAGAATCATGGAGGTAGGATGCCATGCCCAATTGACTACCCTTTTTGCCACTAACTTCGGCGGAGACAAGGCCATCATAGCAGGCATTGAATTCACCATCTCAGCAGAGGTCATCACTTCAGCAACAAGGATTCCAAATGAAGGAGAAGTCTAGTTCAAGGGCATGGAATTGGACCTTAAGAACTACCCAATGTTCCTAAAACCTCATTGCAGAGATGAACCTAAACATGTTTTCCCTATCAAGCATTTACTTGATAAGTATGCCCCATTAATGAAGCTAATCATGAAATATTTTACATGTGAGGGAATATTTTCAAGACTGTACCAACACCATGTCAAGTTACTAATGCACTTCACAGCTACCAATTCACTCAATTTGTCTAACTATCTATTCAGGAGTTTGGTCAAGATGGTGGAAAAGGTACAAAGAAAAGGTAAAAATCCTCATCCTATTTTATTTCACCATGGTTTGGTCAAGTTGATTGTTTTGCACCAACAAACAATATGAACTGGGAAGCTTTCATGGAGAAAGTAGCATCAACTCCTGCTACTAGTCCACCTATTGTTCATAGCACAACATCAAAACAACCAAAGGAGGTTGGCTCTTCAAGCGGGAGTGCTGGAAAGAGACTTCAAAAGCACCTAGAGTTGAGATCACTCAAACATATGAGAAGAGAGTAAGAGAATGGTTTTCTCCTAATACACTTCTAGGTGTATTGGCTTTTTGAATTACACTTGAGAAAAGACAAACGATGAATCGGCCACATAGCCATGATGGTAAGTCATCATTGCAGCACCAGAATGAAAAATCACCCTTAGAAGTTGACATGGCCGGAACAAATCCCAGAGAATAATTCAATTTAGGAAATAATAAAGAGATTTATGAAAAATAGCAAATTTGATCACGAATGGAAAATGGCAGCCACCCATGGTATTCATCTACCCATGTTATCCATCCACCCATGGAATTTACCCATGGTATTGTAAATGGCATCGACCCATGGTATTCATACACCCATTATATTTATTTTCCCATGATATTGTAAGTGACATATATCCATGATATTCATCCACCCATGGTATGTATCCACACATGGTATTCATCCACACATGGAATTTACCCATGGTATTGTAAGTGGTATCTACCCATGGTTTTGACCCATGGTATCCACCTATGGTATCTACACATGGTATTGTAACTCAAAAAAGGCTATAAATAACAAGCCTCAATTTGTAAAAGGACAGATTGTCCGCCACAATGTAGCTTCTACAGTTATTCTCTGTTTTAATAAAACAAGTTTCTTTGTGGTTTTATTTTCTTTGTGTTCTCTCTTTTTTCTAGCATTCTAATTTTGCAGATCTTGTAAGATCCATTTCAACTTTTAGATCTTGGGGGCCTCCCCCTTAAGATCCAGAATCAACTCTTTGCAGTTAGTAATGCGGTTGGTCACAAGCGTTACGGGGTATCTCTACCTCGGATCTTCTACATTTTCCATGGTTTTGGACTGTCCATAAACCCACACTTCATCGAAGTCCATTTTTTAGGCCGCTGCTTTGTCAATACACGAGTTGGTCACAAGCATTACAAGGTATCTCTATCCTCGAATCTTCGTTCATCACGGTTATGGGTTAACTAAACAAAACCCTTCTCTTCAGTGGCTCTTCATATTCAACAAAGGTTTCTCAGGAGGTAACTTCATGCAATGGCGACCATTTATTCTTAAGGAGGGAGGAATGATCCAAATGGAAAATGGCATCTACCCATGGTATTCATCTACCCATGTTATCCATCCACCCACGGAATTTACCCATGGTATTGTAAATGTCAATGACCCATGGTATTCATCCACCCATTGTATTTATTTTCCCATGGTATTGTAAGTGACATCTATCCATGATATTTATCCACCCATGGTATGTATCCACACATGGTATTCAT
This sequence comes from Pinus albicaulis, assembly GCA_034641835.2. Taxonomy (NCBI): domain Eukaryota; kingdom Viridiplantae; phylum Streptophyta; class Pinopsida; order Pinales; family Pinaceae; genus Pinus; species Pinus albicaulis. The sequence goes on along the minus strand of CM076577.1, from coordinate 794,224,793 downwards.
CCACACATGGAATTTACCCATGGTATTGTAAGTGGTATCTACCCATGGTATTGACCCATGGTTTTGACCCATGGTATCCACCTATGGTATCTACACATGGTATTGTAACTCAAAAAAGGCTACAAATAACAAGCCTCAGTTTGTAAAAGGACAGACTGTCCACCACAATGTAGCTTCTACAATTATTCTCTGTTTTAATAAAACAAGTTTCTTTGTGGTTTTATTTTCTTTGTGTTCTCTCTTCTTTTCTGGCATTCTAATTTTGCAGATCTTGTCAGATCCATTTCAAATTTTTAGATCTTGGGGGCCTCCCCCCCAAGATCCGGATCAAAAAGTGAAAAAAGTTAAGGGAGCTTTTCTCAATGGAAAATTCTCAGATCACATTCCTACTACGATAGAATTTCAGTTAAAGGTGAAACTACTCCTCCAAGACAAGCCAAAGGTTCATGTTGAGGCAGATAAAGGCAAAGGAAAATAAATATTAGATGATGATCAGATGGAGGATGTAGAAGCTAAACAAAAAGAAGGAGACCAAGGACAAGAGGCCTCAAGAGGGCACTTCAGAAAGAAAGAGAATCAGCTCCTAAATCAGATTGGAAAACTTTTGATGAACTAATTCTTGAGGAAATCAATCAGGATAGAGAGTATTTACTTTATAGATTCAATGGACACCTTGAGAAGCTTCTAAAGAAAGCTAAAAAGAACAATAACCTCCAGATACATATGGAAAATCACTATTGCACCAGAAACAAAATTTCCCAAATCAGACTTGAACAAGTGAAGAAAAAGCTTAAGGAAGCTCAAATCAAGCTCAAAGAGGAGGATAACTTAGACCTCCTTGTTGAGGCATCCATGGTTGTTTAGCCTATCATCCAAAGGTGTCAGAGAACTAATTTTGATCAGTTTTGAGCATTTTTTGTTTTTTTGATCATTTTTGCAAAATTCTAGAAATTTTGTTTCCACAGAAGCATCATGCATAGGCGGGATGCTTTCTCTCAGGGCATCCAAATGAAAAATATATGGATGAGTTCATATTAATCAGTACATGCCATATGTGGACTTGGTTTTCCATGACAATCTCTAGTTTTGGAGAAAAACTCAAAAAAATACCTTATTTTCATGCTTCTGCTAGTGTTTTTGACCAGGTGTGACACTTTTAGAGTGAGGTTGGGAAAAAAAAAAATTGGAGGTCTTCCTGTGGGTGTTTTATCAAAATTCAAGGTGCATTGGAAACTAGAATCATAGTTCTACTCAACCCAACTTTCATATTTGCATTTGGATGCATCTAAGTGGGTTAAAATCACCCTTGAACAGGGACGATGTTTCTGCCAGACAGGTGCGACGCTTCTGCTAAAGGCGCTACATTTCTACATTGGATTCCTTTCAGACAGCTTGCATGCCAGGAAAACTCTAGAATTCAATGCTAGTTGTCCCATGAGGTGTCATTTGATTTATTTGAGTTTGTTTTTGCCTCTATGATGAGGAAATATGTAATTAATGAAGGGGACACACACTTCTATTCTTTAGCTAAATTTCAAGGATTAGTTTCTAACTTCCCTAGATTCTAGGAAGTGACTCATCTGATGTAATTATAATGCTTTTTGGATAGGATTTCGACCCTATGAGGTTTCATGAACTCTATTTTATATAACTAGTCCACCTCAAATCTTTTTAGAGGTTGGATAGTTATTATTTGCAATGGAGCTATTGTACAAGCTTTTGTTTATGAAATCAAAGACAATGTTGTAGACATAGTGTTGAGATTCCAGTGGTATGCCTTTGAGAATTTATTTTTTATATGTAAACTTATCATGTTGAATTTTACATTATCCATCTTTCATGTATATGCTTATTTATGCTAAGTCTTATCATTTTATTGACAGAAATAATGCTTTCCATGCTCTGTTTTTTATAATATTTATATGAAAGTATCTCTTCTATTCTGATGAATGAATTCAGTTTAATGCGCATTCTGACTCCCTCTCAGTTCACTCTATACACAATGAAAAATTAGGCATGCTTCTGAGATTACCTGCCTACCCTTACCCTTACCTCTACAACTAAACCTTTGAAATTAGACCTAAACCCTAGACCTATTTTCTTAATCATCATTCCTATCTAGAAAAACTTCAAACAAACAAAAACCCTAATCTACTGAGCATCATAACTAGCCTAAGATCATTATATCCAGTCATCTCTTTGGCTACAAAGTGACATTGAGAGAGCTCTCTCTAGTCTTGGTAGGGCTAGCTATCATACCTAAAGGTTGGTTTGTGGTTACCTTCCTTCATCTTCAATCTCAGCCTTGGGAAGTAGGGGGGAGTGATAACACTATCTTTATTGAATTAATTAAAGAATCTAGATGAATACAATATGCTTTACTCAATCTTGAGCTCAACCAGCACTTGTATCTTCTATCCTCTACTTAACTGAATGAACTTGACCAATACTTAGCCAAATTTTGAAGCCTCCAAGCTCCTAATTCCTTGAGTTGTTCCTATGAGAATTAAGCCCCTATTAATTAGGAAATTCCCCCATCTAGATTTCACAATTCCTTTAGGTCATTCCTATGACACAATGCACCATATGTATACATTGTAATGTGCTTCAACTGATAATACACTGCTCTTAAACTCGAATATCAACTGGGTAAGTCTAATTCTCTTCATGCATGAGCTAATTTAGGATTATTGATGAGTTAACTAGTTGATCACTGAGTTGTGACTGACTACACACCCCGCTACTAGACCCTCCACTAGTTCCTGCAATAGTTGAAACTATTTTAATTGACCATAACTCAATTTAACTGAATTTAACTTAACCTAGGCTCCTAAAATTTAGGAACCCACTACACACAACTAAACGTCATGCCCCTAACACGAATTAATTTCTCTAGACTCATATTTTTTAGGAATCAACACAAGTAAACTGAACTTGAACTTAATAACTCGAATTAAGTGTTATTAACTGAGTGACAAGAGCCATGTCACCTCAGTTAACTCCTCCAAGTTATTTTCTGATGTAGAATTTTAAATTACCTCAATTTTAATTAAGAAAAAAATAAAAATTGAGACTTTCTTGCTGCATTTTCAACATTAAACATAAATTAACCCCCAAACACCTTAACCCCATTCCCTTAATCCCTTAAACCCCGAATCCCTAAGCCCTTAAACATTAATAGCCCATTATCCCTAAGACCATAAAGTAATTAACCACTAACTCGACCTAACCCCTTAATTTACCCTAACAAAACTAACCAAATAATATTTCTAGTCCACATCAAGATAACAACATAGGTGAAACACCTCCCAAATAATATTATAAAATACATTTACAATAGAAAGATAATGCAATTTACAATGCAAAAGATATACAATCTAAAATACAATATAAATATAAACATTTGCAAAAAAATCTACAATAAAAATACATATAATCAATAATTTACAAATGGATGATATTCATGTATGCCTTTCATGTGTCCATAGACTCTACGATGGTTTTTAGCTGATTTTATTAGAATTCTTCTTTGTGTCAAGCCATCGAAATTTATACAAGGGAAATACGTTTTCAATCCTCACTACAAAACCCTTGATGTTGATCCTTGCACTTATCCTTGAATTACTCCTTTAGGACTGTTATGTGACATTTTTTGTCACCAAACTTTCACTGATGTTTTTGTTCAAAAATTGACCTTAACATAAGCCTACAAACTTTCAAAACAATCACAACTAATATATATAACAACTATTTCAAATTTATATGATGTTGGAGCATATATTATATATGGGCGGAAAAGTGAAGAGCTGGGTTACACTTTTGTGAGAATCGGGGGCCGAAAACTTTTTTCGGCAATAGTTCGACCAAACATTTTATAAAGTTCGGTCGAACTCATGATTCCGTTTAGATTGACGACACACTGACGACGCGGGCAAACAGAATTTTTGTCGGAGATGGGAAAACTGGCAACAATAGTTCGGTCGAACTTCCAACAAAAGTTCGACCGAACTTTTACTTTTAAAATAGTTCGGCCGAACTAGTTTCTATAAATAAATCGCCCGCGAAGTTGGTTTGTTTACCGGTTTCATTATTCGCGCAAATTTCTGTCACTATCTATTTCTTTGCTACGTTCGCGCATTTCGCTCCCTCAAATCATTATTTGTTGTATATCGTCAGCCCATTTACATTTCTCCTTTCGTCGGCGGTGTTGCTCCTTTCGTCGGGTATGTTTGACCTTACCTTTTAGAAAATAGTATTTTTCAAATTATGTAAGCAAAGATATAGGTGTCTATGAAAAAAATGATGTCTATGGAAATTAGTGACGTGATTTCTGCCAACGAATATGTGTTCAAGCTCGGACTTCTTTTCTGGCTTGCTTGGTATCTCATCGTGATAAAAGTAAAGATCACATTAGCAGATTTAGATTTAATTTTCCTTCTGTTGGTGACGCCAATGTAGTCCAGGGTTCTGAATATCATCTGTAATGTAGCTTTCATAACGTAAATTTTGAATTAGGATTATCTACCTGCAACCAACAAACAGACCAACGTAACACATGTTGTTAACTTAGATAAGCTCTTCAATAAGCCAGACCTCCACACACGAAGAATGAATAATATAATCTCACTGCTGAGAGGGGATGTGTTCACACCATAGCCCTGCCTTCCAATAAAATCAAAACCTTGATTTCAGAGAATGCTAAATATGTAAAGCAGATGCTATTACAGTTTTTTTTCGAGTAGTAGTAATGGTGATGGTTTATATATATATATATACATTTTCTATTAACGCGATCAAAATCGCCCTCTATTTCAAATAACTAAAGAAAACATACCCTAACGATCCTGATAGGTTGGGGAACTAAATCATAGATTTATTTTGGTTCTTTGTGTTAAGGAAATAAATACAAGATAAAGCATAAATATATCTTGAATTTCAAACTAAGTTATAATTTTTTGCCATAAAAGTATGGGTTTTATTTTCAAACTCAAGAAACAGGGAAAGAATTTGCAGAGTTTTTTATTGAAACTCGAATATATATATCTAGCAGTAGTCTGAGTTCTTTGTTTAGATCACTGCCGGTAGGAAAATTAAATCCATCACATTCTCAATTTTGTCACCTGAAAAAGAAAATGTCACTTTATTCATAAAGATAATGCAGTGCTACATTCAGGGTCACAACCAAATAAAGCATCCAAATAGCGTAAATCGAGTGAGAAATGTGAATTTTGATTAGGTAGGATATTGCCAAAATTTCTCCTTATTTACTGCGATACTGTAAAAGGTTTACCCTGATTTACTACGTTGTATAATATGACGTTCGTTCTGGCAGAATTGCATAAGAAAAAACGAAAAAATGTGCACCGTCCCTGAATATTTCATTATTTCCAACTGCAATGCATGCAACGATAAAAATGTAGGTAGTACTAGACATTCAGTTGTAATTATAGGAAATAAGGTAGAAACTTTCAGTGAGCCTTACAATGAAAAGTATATATATATATAATGTTTTCGTACCTTGAATTGAATAAAAGCCAGAGCACGAATAAAATGAAACTCAAAATATGCAAGAAAATCTAGAAGAAAGGCAAACAATCTATATTACCACTCAAATTATTGCTTGATTAAAGTATTCCTATGTGTTTTTTTCTTTGCTTTAAAATATACCAATGTTAACATATTTTACCGCATTTAAAAGTTTTGAAATGTTAAGCTATTTTACAGCATTCAAATGTTATGAATTGATAGCGAATGCACACTTTCTTAATGGATTTATGAATGCATGTTCTTTTAGTAGACTATTGGTTCAAATTTTCATGGATAATCCCATTTAGACTAATTAATTTGTAGGGGTTACTGCATGAGGTGTGAATTAAGGAATTTAAACTATTAAATTAAGTAATATAGATTTAATTTAATTTCAGATTTATCAAGAGGTGTTAATATGGATTTAAGTTACTGTAAATGAAATTTATAAATATTTTTTTTTGGTTCATTTACAAATATTTTTTTTGAAAGTTAATATTATTTAAACTTTTATAGTATGAGTAACTCTTGTCTTATATTTGACTAATTTTTTATATAATTGAAATTCAAAAACAAATGATTTTCTCCAAGTTTTAATTGTTTAAAATATGATTGTTTGAGCAACTCTTTCTCTGGGATACAAGGAGGCTCAAAGATTTTTTTCTTGTATATTTGAAGCTCTCCATTATTATAGAAAAGGATTTTTTGCTTGTATATTTTTATGCTCTTTGTCATAGTAATGTCATATAGTGTATGAAGTTTTAAATTGTTTTTATTATTTTTATTATGTGTTGGATGTGATTTTGATTGAAAATGTTTCTTTTTTTATTTATTAATTAAAAAAAATTATTAGAAAAATTATTGCTTTAAGCCTTAGAATTTACAATCAAAATTATAAAATGTATTTTTATCTAAACTATTTATGAAAAGTTTAATATTGTTTGATCTTCTCTACCATGTCCTTTTTACATATATCTAGAATAATTTTGTTTGTAGTTTCCGGTTTTTTGTAACATTTTACTACCATAATCAAAATCTATAGAAATAATAATCTAACATTATAATATCTTGAAATGGAGCTAGCCAACTCAAATATAGTATTGCAAATCCTTGGCTAAGTTAGATGAGGAGGCTATGTATTACTTAGTATTGTATCCATATTGGGGTTGCAAGTTCTATGGTTTCAAAAGAACACTTGCAAACAATTTGTTTTCCATATGACCTCTCTTTTTCTCTTTTAAATTTCATTCTTTTAGCCATTATGGATTTGAGAAAAATACATCCTAACAGGCCAATAGAAAGCCTTAACAATGAATTAAACATGAACAACTATTAAATATGGGTAACCAAGCGGCATCAAAACAAACAACTAAATCACCAAAGCTAGTAGTGATAAATAATAAACATTCTAGGATACTTCAAAATTCCATGTAAATAATTTTTTACCTAAAATCACTAAAATTATATATGTGTGTATAATTTTTGTCAGACGAGGAGGTAACTCCGCAAAACTGAAGATGCATTAGATGGATATTGTGTGTGTACTTAGACATGGAGGTGAGACTCTTGGGATTCACTTCCCAATGTCTCTTGGACTTCCTTATTTACTAAATTACAATAAAATACAATTGCACCCAATCCCTTAGGATTAGGTGTCAACATTCCCCCCTTTAATTTGAAGGGATGTTGGTGAGTCCAAGCATCGTTTTTAACTTTTCAAACTTTCTTCTTCCAAGCGCTTTGGTGAAGATGTATGCGGACTTCTCATTTGTGGAACAATGATGTAGATGGATAGTTTTGGCCTCAACATGATGTCAAATCAGATGGTATTTTGTATTGATCTGGTTTGTTTGATCATGGAACTTCGGGTTCTTGGCCAACTTTATTGCATAATTGTTGTCGATCATGAATGGTGTTGAATTCATTTGTTTCATCTGCAAATATTCTAGGATTTTTGTGAGCCACACAATTTCCTTTGCTGCTTCAACTACTTCCACCTATTTTGCCTCGGTTGTGGAACCTGTCCTGAAACAAATTTGATACCAGAAACCCGTAACTGACCTCCATTTTACATTTTTGGACTACCTGTTTCTTGATTCTCTAGAAATGACCAGCATTTTTTCTTTCCATTTGCTGCCCTCCATTTTACATTTTAGGACTACCTATTTCTTGATTCTCTAGAAATGACCAGCATTTTTTCTTTCCATTTGTTGCAGGTTTCTGGCCTTTGAGAAACAATTATCAGAAAAGGTCTATTAAGTTGTGCAATATTTTCTTGGAAAATAATTTTCCGTGTCATTTTAGCACTGTAACATGTTCCAGCTAATATACGACCTCTTATTGAAACAATACCAGTGAAAATTCAAGACACCCAAGGAAACTAATTCGAACTTGGTAACTATGTTGAAAACTACTTAAAAATTTTAATCTTGCGCTTTTTTAAATATTCAAATCACTTTACATGTTATGGACTCAATATGGTCACATAAATGGTTAGATTTTATGCTCGGACATAAATATTTTATGGTCTGACATGATTGAAAACTACTAAAAATCTTAAAAAGATTCAAATCATGTTAGGGGCTCAATATGGTACGACATAAATGGTTAGATTTTATGGTCTAGCATGATTGAAAACTACTCAAAATCTTAAAAAAATTACCCATACTCTTTTTTAAATATTCAAATCATTGGCTCACATGCCAATGGTTAGATTTTATGCTCTGACATAAATATTTTATGGTCTGACATGTTAGGCTTTATGGTGTCCTTGAAATTTCAAAGAGTTGCTTAATTGGGATTGTATTCAACTTGTATTCAACTTCCTCAGGTCCCTTGAATAGCTTCCTTGGGTGTCTTGAAGCTTGTTGCCACCTTTTCCAGGGTGTCTTGAAGCCTGTTGTCACATTCTTCCAAAACCTGTTGCCACCTTTTCCAGGTCGTTTCCCCTTCCCAGACTTCTTGGAAATTGAATGAATTTTGGTTGCTTTAGAAAAGCTCTCTCAGTCTGTTCTGCCATGGCTACAGGAAATCGAGACTCCCGCCGCGGTTGCTCCCGCTTCTACCAGAGAAAGAAGATTTTCTTGAACTTTCATAGGTCTTTCCTAATGTCTATCTGCTGATGTATAACATATTTTGCTATATCTCTATCGTTTCCACTTTTTCTATAGGGATGTATGGTTTTCTGCTCATGATGGGATGTGGTTAAAACCCCCCGTAATATGTTTCCCACTGTATTCTTTGCCTCTCTTTCTTAGATAGGTAAAGTATACTGCTGGATGATATGTCTCGTTTTTCTCGCTGTATAGCTGAGAATATGTCTATATGCATATGAAATGATTAATATACATCAGCGTTTTTTTCTGCCTGAAAAAAAGGTTTCCAAGTCTGGGTTTCTGACTGAATCTATATGGACATTTATGTCTAGTTAAATACCCTTATGTTTGCAAGATTGATTTATCTTTTAAGATTTTGCATTTGTGTGTTGTATGCATCAAAGATTTCTATTCCCAGTTTTTCTATGCACATCAATTCAACTACACAAACAATTATCTAATTTAATATTATTGTCTGCTAAGTTAGTTTATGTTTTAAAAATGTGCAGTGTTGTATGTAGCAAAATATTCTATTACAGGTTTTGTTCTACATATGCATTCAGGTGTTTTGAGATATCCTTATGTGTTAGGTTATTTATGTTTTTAAATTTTGCAATGATATGTTGTAATCTTTTTATTATATTTTTTGGTTTGCATGTTCATTTTGGCTGCAGAAATATTCTCTCCATCATAATATCATTGTGTTTGATATCTTGATTTATGTTTTAAATTTTGCACTCGCATGTTTTATCATTTTGTAGCAAAGTATTTTTATGCCTGCTATATTAGGCTCTCTCTTTTCATTGAGCTGTGTGTATGGTATGGTTTCATTTAGACCATTTTCAACCACAATAGTGTTCTCTGTCATTAATGCAGAAATAAAAAGCACATGTTAGACATTATCATATTCACATAGGAAAAAAAGGGTTTTCCTTAATTTTACATATTAAAATGTCTTTGAAAAGTTATTTCTATTTAAAATAAAAAGGTGAAAGATTAGTTTCAACAATTACTAGAACGAATAGATGGTAAGGCCCACAACAACAACTGCAAAAGCAATGTAATATAACCAATCAACCTACATCAACAAAACATATGGTCTTGAATGAGCTTTTGGACTCTTTAGATATAAATGTACACTGTGGCAATGTATCTTATATAAAACTTTAATCCATGTGCTTAACCTTAACATTGACACAAATGGAATACAATTTTACTCACTGCTTTATGATAGAAAAATATGCGGATGAGTATTGCCCACATATCCGAAGTCAAAAGGGATAGATTAAAAAGGGATGCTCCGGTCATCTATAAAAGATAAATTAAATAAGCATGACATATTAGTAATGCAAATTAGATATGCATACCAATTATGTTCATATAACACAACAAATAGATGATTCAATACATATTTCACATAGAAGTCATATTTATCTCATGGGCCTTCAACTTAAATTATATATCTAGCATTACATTAAGCTATAGGAGATAAATCAAAGAAGCATTTGAATGTAAATTAAACATGTGTAATAATTATGTCCTTTAGTTCAATAAATAGATAATAATTTGCAAATGCCGTATGTAAGCTATATTTCATCTAAGTAGCTTTCAATTTAAACTTATATCTAATGTTAAATTATATAAAAGAATAACAATAATCCAAACTTCAAAATAATATTTAGAGTTAGTATAAAATGTGACATATAATTTTCCTGCGTGGAAAAACATAGTTACCAAGAGTTCAAAACTCATGCATTTGAATACAAAGTGGGTATACGAATGAGCAAGTAGATTTTTTCTAGGAATGAGGAAGTGAAGGTTGATAGAGAGCCACACAAAATTGTAAATTCATACCTTAACAAAATTGTTAGATCCTTTTAAAGAAAACGTGTCATATAATCAACTTTCATTGAAATATATGATAAACTCAACACAATTTTATGAAAAATAGTATACCATTTTTTACATTTCACATAATACAAATAGATAAATATTACTTAAGTATTGTTATAAAGATTTAACTACCCATCGAGGGATGGCCAAGTGATTGAGAGAGGGCATCATCACAATAAAAACCAAGTACAAATTGTAGTAATCCTAGAATCATGCTTTACATAAGGTAAAATTGGGGTTCATGACTTACTATAGATAAAAAACATTTACCCTTACCAAAAATATATGATAAAAATTGACAAACTACATAAGCTTAAGCTTAAGGGGATATAATCCTTCTTGCCTTCCATATAGATAATGAAAATGATTGTTCCAAGTCTCATGCTGCTTCTCATGTTACTTTATAAACCTTGATTGGAAAGAAAAATAGGAGGGAAAAAATGTAAGAAATATAAAACATAATGAAACACAACGTAAGAAATAGAGAACATAATGAAACACACACATACATATCTCTAGACAATCAACACAACTATTTTCCTAGGAAATCCTTATGGGAGACAAGCAACCCTAAAAAGTAATGATGCTCTAGACTCTTTTTCCCTAGGAAATCCTTATGGGAGAAAAACAACACTAAAATGTAAACATGCTCTACTCTCTCTTTTCTGGTATGGAAAATATGTAAGTACAAAGAAATAGGTAATCTCTCTAGAGTTAGCTAAGACTTTTGGCATGTAAGGTTGCTATAAAAACTTAACTTCATACATTTTTCTCTCTAACTTCACACTTCTAGTTGTATTTTCAACTATGGAACAAAATACAATAACACAAAATGGAACTCTTATTCCTCCTAGTGGCCAAGTATTTAACATAGCGTGATAGCCAAATAGGTGTAAGATTTGACTCCGTAAACCATTAACGAGGTTTTTGATTTTATACCTTTTAGAGTCTTGTTAAAATTCCACATGTAGCTAGCTTTCTATGCATGAGTAATGGGGCTAAAATGACATTCTCTCGTACCATGGTGGTCAACATGATAGGTCAACTTACTAAAGGCATAAATTTTGAATGAACTTAATTTGATGTTTTTTTTGCACCATTGGATATGTCTTTAAGTGTAGAATAATGGTCAAGATTTCGACACAAGGGTTAATCGTTTGACCCCCAGAAATGTCATTTAATACCTCAAAATGACTCCAAAAGGTTTGACCCCAATACTCCACCCACCATTAAAATGACCCTACAAGTTGATTCTTTCAGTTTTTTCACTCTATAAGCATCAAAATATATGACAAATAATATAATTATCCAATCTAGATCATTATTTAATAATTTGTTAAAATTATGAGTAAGATATACATCGTGGAATTTAAATAAATAGCATTAATTCATTGAACACCCTTGTACATTCCTTGTTGATACTTTGAAAGTAATACGTTTTGAAAAATAATTTGTTTATGGATTCTATTTTCCACAATCTCTCAACCATATCAAAAACCTTCTTATAATATTTGAAACCATCTATATACAACTTTTCATTTGTTTCGATAGGAATTAACATATTGAAATATTAATTGTATTTATGTCTTCTGTGCTAAGGAAGGGAGGTCGTGAACCTTAGGAGAAGAGATAGTATTTGTTAAGTTAGGAGGGATACTTTTTATGAGATAGAATTAATTTAAAATGCTTCTTAAGATTATGTAACTTTCAAACCATAATTACAAATTTATTTATTTTTTTACTTATCATTTAGTTGCTAAAAGTTGAAGAATTTATGTTGGTAAATAATTAATTAGGTCTATTTAAATAATTTACCACTTTTGGGTTTTTTGTTTTTGTGGTTTCATTCATAATTTCACTTTTTTGCAAATTGTCAATTTCAATTTTTCACACCACATGTGCACAATCAAAGGACCTAAGGTCTTTCCCCTACCAAAGTATGTTCTTTTAAAACATGTTTTCTTAGTGATATGGGTGATTTAGAAATGATCGGGAGAGCGAAATTCCTCATTTAATACACAATATGTTTGGTTCATGCCACTAAACCAAGAATTTCAAATTCAACTGACTTTTAATCTAACCAACTAAATCCTGCAAAAAAAGAATAAAATAATTTATGTTAGGGTTGTGGATTTAGGCATTGAAACAACACCATGATATTTCAAATTTAAAAATAATGGTTTGAGTCCTAGGTAGCTTAGAATCCTATTTGTTTTCAAAATAAGGATGCACTCCCATTTGATTCTCATGATTAGGTTGTAATCATGAGGCTCTCGCTCAAGAGTGGACCTTCCCAAAATCTTGTGACGCCTTGTCACAAACAAAACCATAAAACTGAAAAACACATCATGCAAGAAACATAGCTCCCTGACATATCATTTTTATCCTTCAAAGAAAAAAAATTCACATCATGTGAATATCTCCATGTACTCTTACATATTGGTGTACAAAACCATCAACCAAACACAAGTCGACAAAACATGCCTCTTCAAACAACCGACTCTCAAGTCAAATAATAGCTCATGTACAAATTTCCATATTTGTTGCATTTAAGTGTGTCAACATAACTCTACTTTCAACATCTTGCTTCATGCAACATGCACCATACTTTGAATTTTCAAATAAATTCATGAAACAACAAAATACATTCAAGGCCTTAATTAGATAAGAAATCTAACCATATGTTAGCAAACCATTTCAATGGCGCTTGTTTTAGTTGCACTTCATCATCATGTGAATCATCCTGACCCTCATCGATTATGGAATCCTCTTTTCCATTCTTGTCATTATCTCTTTCCACCTTCTTCAAATGTTGTGGATGACTTGTTGGATACAAAGTCCAACACTTGTCTACAAGGTGACCTTTCTTATGGCAATGAGTAATAAGCAATTGCATCTTATTTTCAACATCATTTTCCTTGTCCAATGGGCCTTTGACTTTTTGCCTCATTTATTTAGAAAGTTTCAATGTGCATGGATATCTTCTTCCAACATCTATAAACATTATGATTATTCAAACCACAAAGTTTCAAAGTTTCACCGTTGTCACCTTCTTGAGGAGGTGAATTTGACATGAGGTAGTGGCTCTCCTTTGAATACTAGCAATGAATTCAATGAATCTAGAGCTTTCAACATCCTCTTCTTTTACATTCTCATTAGCTGCATGATTATTAACATCTTCTTGCAAAGTGGGTGTCAAACTTTTCCATTCATCATGAACACAAAATTCACAAGCTTGAGGTAATGAACACGAAATAAAATTCCTTCTTGGAATAGCTTCATGTGCCTCCTTGGCTTTGGAGCATTCTCCATCATGTTTTCCATAACCAAGACCCAAATAATTAGGCCCTTCCTCAACAACATTTGGCTCAACTATTCCTTGTACTCAACTATGCCTTGTACATGTTTGCCTTTAACCCTTTACTTTCATAGCACATTTTCATCAAAAATTTGGACCTTATTCCTCTAGTGTGTCTCTCAAAAGCATGTACACATTCATTTTGAGAGGAAATTGAAGACAGAAACCAATAGCTAATTCTTTTAACTAACCTTGACTAAAATGAGCTAAATTGTACTTTGATACCAACTTGATTTGAATATGGACAAACTAGTTTTGTTGGGCTATCTCCCTCATTAGTTAAATAAAAATGTGTTTAGGATCATCTAAAGTTATCCAATTGGGAAGGGGTTTATGTGTCAAGCTTTAAGTGTATTTTGTGAGAAATTTATGAGTTAATTAGCTTTTAAAAACTCATGTGTACAACAAATAAAATGCAAAATTTTTATTTTGGAAATTTTTTTCCCTCAATCCAGATTCCGATCATTGGACATGTAAGAGGAAGAAAGAGGGAATTCACTTTTCAAATTCTAGAACTTGTCTAAACCAAAATAAACTAGAGGTTCAGTTTTCAAATACATTCAATTATTTTGAAAATTTCTAGCTACCAAAAGTCCATATGCCAATCTACATGCTGAGATAGGAACATCCACAACATTTGAACAAGTTGTCTTTAGTTCCTTTTTTAATATTATTGAAAATAAGTTTATATATGTACACGTGCATTTTCATTTGAAAGTTTTTAATATATATATATATATATATATAACTGTACATGTATATTGTACAGTTTACCACTGCAGATGTTCCTATGGGAGAACTTGTTCATCAAATGGAGAGGGAACCTTATGAGGTATTGCATGATTTTTTTGTTATATTTTGTTTTTTACATGAAGTTCTAGATATATATATTCTCATTCATTTTTAAAACATCAAATTTTAATGTTCAAGTACATGTGCATTGTGTATGTAGGTTTCCCATGATGCTTCACATGATAGGGTGTGGACTGAGACCCTGATAGGAAAGACGCTAGATCCGTCTCTATTTGATGGACATGATTTGTAGATTTGATTTCAAGATTTAGATGGTCTTAAAATTTGTTAAACTTGATATAGTTTGATACTTGTGAGATCTACAATTTTTGGACATATTTTATTACATTGTTAATATAATTTGTTTTGTTTCAAAAAGTTAATTTTTGGATGGTTTTAGTACTTTTGGTATGTGAATGTGAAGTAATGTTGTCATCTATAAATTAATGTTGTCATCTGAACTACATTTGGCATGTTATGTAATGACATGTGTTATAATTTGTTTTGTTTTTAAAATTTAAGTTTTGGATGTTTGGAGTACATTTGGCATGTGAAGTAATGTTGTGATCTATATTTTTTTGTTAAATTAAAATTTAAAAGTTTTGGATGGTTTCAATCTACATTTGGCATGTGATATTTAATGTTAAATGTTTTTATTGGATAGTTGAATTATAATTGGCATGGCATGTGAAGTTTTTAAAACACAAGTTTTGGATGGTTTCAATCTACATTTTGCATGTGATATTTAATGGACTTTAAATGTTTAATGTTTTAATGTTGCACGATATATAATCAAAAGGTTTTTAAAACTTAAAGTTTTGGATGGTTTCAATCTACATTTGGCACATGTGGTATATAATTTGTTAAATGTTTCTATTAGATCTAGTTGAACTATAATTGGCATGGCATGTGAAGTAACGATATATATAATCAAAAAGTTTTTTAAACTCAAGTTTTGAATGGTTTCAATCTACATTTCGCATGTGATGTTTAATGTTTTAATGTTGCACGATATATTATCAAAAAAATTTAAAATTTTAAAGTTTTGGATGGTTTCAATCTACATTTGGCACATGTGGTATATAATGTTAAATGTTTCTATTGGATAGTTGTTCACTATAATTGGTATGGCATGTCAAGTAATGTTGCACAAATCCCTTTTGGATGGTTGAAGTACATTTGGAATTTTAAGATTGCTTTTGATCTCTCCATGTAGTTTTGTTTGAATGAAAAAAATTCCAATAGGAAGAACATAGCTTTTCAATGCAACTAACCATGTATCAATTGAGCTCTAATTGGAAAAAGAGTTTAAAGAAGTAGATATATGTACAAATTATCCCTTTAATTTTGATTGGAAATATAATTCTAGTACATATATATGTTTTTTGAATTTGGGTCAATGTCGTTAATGCACTCAAATAGGTAGCCTTGTCAATTTATTTACATTGTGGAAACTTTTTACCAGAAAATCCAACTAGTTTTTCATCAATGCACATAGAAAAACTACTTGGAACAATTAATTGCATTCTAGAACATATCTATCCAATACAAGTAACATTTTTCATCAATGCACATTGAACATATCCAACCATTGGACAAACAAATTTTGTACTAGATTTTCAATCAGGATTAGAGATGTGGGTCAAATCCCACCAAAAGTCGGAGAAGTGCTCCGAGTCTCTTGTCTGAAAGGAATTTTCGTACAAAACTATACTGCAGATGATTTATTTACATTGTGTCCATACTTTTTACCAGAAAATCCAATTAGTTTTTCATCAATGCACATAGAAAAACTAGTTCCAGTTAATTGCATTCTAGAACATATATATTGAGTACGTAAATAATTTTTCATCAATGCACATAGTAAAACTAGAACAATTAATTTCATTCTAGAACATATATATATATATAACATTTTTCATCAATGCACATGTATAGAAAAGCTACTTTCAGTTGATACTAGAGCACGTGCTTGTACCAAAACAATTTGTACATGTGCAAACACTTGCACAAATAACATAAGCAACTCAATTTTTAGTTGAGCACTGGAAGTTCTAAAACATATTTAATCCAAAGAGAATAAATTGTTGGAAAATTCACTCAAAAAAATTCTAATGGAATTCCATCTTCAATAATCCGTTCATGATCGGATTTTGACATTTTCCATCTCTTAATTTTTTATTTTTTCTTTGATTGAACTTCTATCAACTTTATGCATGTTGCACACACCAAGTGACTATATTGACAACTTATGGAATCAGGTTCATAGTCTTCAAAGTAAACAAAGTCTCCACTTTGATGAGTTTGTCTGAAAAAATAACCTTTCAGTATAATAGACCCTCTGTCATATTGAAATCCGTGATCATTATAGTTTTGTAATAATTTCATTTTTCGTTCAGTTCAATGCATCAAATAATACTTCACATTTTCATCATTGTCAATAGGTGCAATTACAGCAAAAATATCTCTTGCACAATAAAATAAACTTAACAAAATTATACATATTCAAATTTATTTCTAGATCTTTAAATCATTAGAAAGTAATTCAAATGTTACCTTCTCTAACAAGATCAGAAACTCGATCACCATCGGATGATATTGTAGTTTCCTTTGATTTCATTTCTTCAAACATTGCAACAGACATTTTTCCCTTTGTATTTAGCTCTGTATGTTTCCAATCGTTCACATTCATTTTGTTTTCACAAACGTCATTGGATTTTGTGTTGTCTATGCAAACATCACAAAAACAAGAATATTTTCTTTTATCCAATGCAAACACATTTCTGGAAAACTTTGTTTGAATTGAATGCAATTTTCGAGTCCCTTTTATTGTTTCAACGTCATTTCCAATTGATCTATCTACGTCTTCGATTCCAATATGCCAGAAAAGCCTTTATATGGAAAATTAGAAAAAGAATTTGTAAATATGATATCAAAATACAATTAAAAATAATCATTGCATGATAAATGTACAATGTTTAAAATTAGATTACCAATATAAATTAAATTGAATGTACCTTTGCACTTCTCTTGATGGGTTAATCTCATGGCTTAGAGCAGTTTTGCACCATTGAACAACTTCTTCAGCGTTCACAAGTCGGCGTGCAGAGTGGTTCATTTGATATCTTCGAAGTACTCATTTTATGCATGCTCCTGCACCGTCATGTTCTCCTTTTCCATGGCCGGTCTCAAAGAAATTCCAACAATGTTTAATGCAGGTTTTCTTATGAAGACAACACAACCAAAAAAATGATCGTGCAGATTTGAATTGACCTGCGCATCCGTCTGACCATATCTAATGTTGATTGAATGTTATTCCACAATTTTTCAATGAATCATAAATTCTTCCAAAACAATGTTGTACAAAACATGTATCATGTGTACGATCGTCACTGATATAAAAGTGATATTCTTTAATGATATGTCGATTTTCACTCGTGCTTTCTATATGATTGACATTTTGTTCAGCATGTCTATATAGAATATGGACGATCATGGAGACTTGGTCAGAATGATAGTATTCACTCTGAATTTCTTTTTGTGGAACAAATGTGTAGTTTTCTGCAAAATCAATCACTAACAAAATGGTCCCTGGTGGAAAAACTTCACGAGATTTTTTGAATTGCAAGTCTTGCCATCGAGCTCTATGGGAATTTTTGGTGTATTTGTAAATTTATGCCTCAAACTTTCTCAAAAAGTCTATCAGAAAAATTTCGTCTTCTCGTAATTCGATTCTTTTAACACTATTTGCACCTTGAATCGATGTACCGATATATTCATATCTCTTCCATTTCACTTTCATGTTGGACAATGGTTGATCATTTATATCAATACGATATTTGTTTTGAAATTTAGTCAAATTTCCACAATCATCGCATTTTTTACCACCAACACATTTCTTTTTGTAAAATAGTTCTTCGCTTTCTCTTTCACATAGAATTTGAGATATGAAATCACAGATAGTGGAAGGAGGAGGTGAATCCTTCCATAATGTTCTACCAAAATCAAGGAATGTGTCATAATATAACTCAAATTCCACATGATAACGGCAACAACAAGTGTCGCGTACGGTGATAGGTTTTACATACCATGGTTTTTGTTGAACAAAAGAACTGAGTGAAACATGAATTTGACGATTCTCTTCTTTGAATTTGTTGAATAACTCTATCTGAGTGGTTTCCAAGAGATGTTTTTCATGTTCTTCGTATTGATTTCGTGTTATTCTTCTTCGCATCACATGTCTTGCAGTTGGTGAAACACGCGAATTGTTCTTCCAATATTCATATATTATTTTTTTAACATTTTCTCCAAGTCTATCTTTGTATGGTTGCCTACAAATAGCTCTCCAACAAGCGAGTTCATCATTTACATCTATTTGCGGCCGAAATTTCCGATGTTTGTGCAAATTTTTTCATGAGGTTCCTAGTGCTCGTGCCATAGATGTTACCAAACGATTCTCTTGAGTACTTGATGAAACCATTGCCATCTGTATTCCTCTACGTACAATTGAAACATCTTTCTCTCTAGATCTCTTAATTGACTTTATATCACTACTCATATTTTTTATCACATCTTCCTTCATTTTTTTATCTTTGGTTGATTTTCGAATACCCAATAGTGTCGTAGCTTCTTTTAATTTCCTTAATGATAGGAGACCTTTCAACATTTGAGCCTGAACTGTCACCCACTCATTTAAGAAATACTTTTCAAAAATGCAGTTAACATGATATCGTATAGCATGGTCAGGTTTTTTATCTCCATATGTGTGAGTGTCAACATTTTCTAACATCTCATTATCAATAGTGATTTCATCTATACATATTCGAAAAAATAGCACATATTCATTAAATAACTAAATTAATAAATATATCTATAATTTCAATAATATGTGCATGTGTTTAATATATATATATATACATACCTTGTGATTCAATTTCTTTATTTGGATTTCTTTCAATATTTTCACCATCTTCAATCATTGGTTCAATATCTCTTTCACTTTCTCTTTCAAAATTTTGTATCTCATCATGAATGTTTTGAGGAATATCTCTGTCTGTTTACATTAAACAAAATATTTTTCAAATTAGTTCATCAAATAAAAATTAAGCTTCACATTTTACATTAGGAAAATTTTAAATATATCAATAGATCATAATATTTACATTTACATACATGCTTCAATTTCTACTTGAGGTTGATTTTCTTCTTCAATATTTTGAGGAATATCTCTGTCTATTTACATTAAACAAAATATTTTTCAAATTAGTTCATCAAATAAAAATTAAGCTTCACATTTTACATTAGGAAAATTTTAAATATATCAATAGATCATAATATTTACATTTACATACTTGCTTCAATTTCTGCTTGAGGTTGATTTTCCTCTTCAATATTTGAGAGGGCTTCTAACTTTCTTTTGCGAGATTGTCTCGTCTCTTCTCTATGTTCCTTAGGGTCTCTTTTTCCATCATATTTTCTCGCACAAGTTCTTCGATTTCCCATGATAATAGGGTATGAAGTTCAAAAAATTTCCTTCAAAAAATTAGACAATAACTCGATTACAAAAAATATCACAAAAGATTTAATTTAAAAAAATTCATTTTAAATTTTTTGCAAAAAATACATACTCCAATCCAAAACACTTACTTTAAAAAATTCGAGAGAAAAATGTCTTATAAAAATGAAATGAAGCTCAAAATATTTACTTCAACTCAAAACACGTACATACCTCCAAGAAATGTCCTTTGAATGTACGTCCAATAAAATTTCTTAAGTCCAAAACAATTTTTTGCAAAATCAGGCCGTCTCCAAGAAATGGCCTCCAAAAAAATTCTTTAAACCCAAAACAATTCTTTGCAAAATTAGTTTTCTTCCAAGAAATGCTCTTAAATCCAAACTTTGAAGAAAAGTTTTTAAACCCAAACCAAAATCTTTGTAAAATCAGATGAACATTTTGTTACCTAACACCTTTGCTGAAGAAGCGCGTATTTTTAACCTCATCCATCTTGATGAAACATGTCGTGAAGCCCAATTGGCCAACAAAGACCATAACAGACGTATAAAGGCGCAATAGGACAAGCATGTCTAGCCTCGCATCTTCTCATAGGGTGACCTGGTCCTTCTTTATGATCAAGAAGCTGATGTAATAGGTATAGGGAAATTTGAGCCATTATGGCATGGCCCCTATATTGTCAAAATATTTCTTGCTAAGGGTTCCTATAAGTTGGTATTACGATGGAATTCCATTGGTGCAACCCCTAAGTGGGTTGTATCTGAAGCATTACTATGCTTAGACATGAGCGTAGTAAAATGTTGTATTATATCGTATATATGTTGTTGATTTGCATTCATTGTCTTAGTTTGTTTTTCTAGAGTTTTCTTGAAGTTAGTAATCTGTTTTACATTTCATCGCAAATGTCTGAATCTTTGGAACAATTCATTGGGTATGATAATGGTGCTAGTCGTAGTATGCAAAATTTATCCTCTGCAGTGTGGGCCATTTTTGCTTTGAATGACGAGTTAGTGAGTTTTCAAGGGATTTGTATCAGTCGACCTACAAAAAATATCACTGAGTATAGCGCATTGATCAAACTTCTCTCTCATTCCATTTCATTTGGTATTAACCGCATCATTATTAGGTTATACTCGCAACTTATGGTACTGCAACTTACTAGTGTTTATACTGTTAGAAATCCAACACTGCATCGTATGTTCCTAAGAGTTTGACTTTTGGAAAGACATTTTGATTTCATTCAATATCAACACATTTCCAGAAACTTGAACACATTAATTGATTTCTTAGTGAATTATGCTATAAATAGACATTTGCAACACATGTAAAGATACATTCATATAATTGAATAAGATTGTGCAATAAACACACGAAAACACTGAAAACAAATAGATAGATAGTTATAGGTTCTTAAAAAATTTGTGCCCAAGAAACATTGGTCATCTGACCTCAAAATGTATGCAACATGTCAAAATTAAACCAATGGTTCTCATGATAGCATGCTATTGATCGAGCTATCCTATGCAGTAACTGCATCCAGCGATTAGGAACACCAATAGTATGGCGTTGCATTTTCATGGGTAACTCTTCGATTCGGTAATCCGGAGTCCCAAAGGTTAACCCCTATATGTGTTTCTGAAGCTCAGCAAGAGTCTCAGCCATATCCAAATCCTAAAGGACTGCTCTCTCGACAGCCCTCTCTGCTGACTCATCTGCTCCTTGCTCTGGTTGTCCCACTAGTGGAACTCGACCTACATTTGCATACATCAAAACTTTATTTTAGTCTTGGGAAAACATTAAAATACAAAAACATGTATAAACCTTAGAAAAATAAAAAAACATGGTCAAAAAATTCTTACCAACTGCACCCCATTGAGCGCCTTCTGGTAAAACTAAATCTGGATCTCCTCGGAAGTCGACGCCTACATATGCATAGTCATCAATGGAGATAATATGTCACCTAAACCAGGCGAAGAATGCAGTCGAGAACACGATGGTCAATTTACTAGCATGTCTAGCCATCATTTTTACCCATCTCTTCATCCTTGGATCTCTAGGCTTAGATATACCTAGCGTCACATGCTGAGGCTGCATCATTGGAATCTACTCTAAGGAAAAAGAAATGAGGATCGAACCATATTTGAAAATTTTCTTCCTTCCTCCCTTTTCTTTGCTTATTTGTTCTTTCATTTGAGAGAGTACAACTTTAGCCCAGTTGAAAACTATTGGTTCCAAGCACTCTAGTGCATACAGCATGTAAGATATATTTGCTACATGTAGTGTAGCGGTACCAGCAATCTTTGTGATCGTGAATAAGATGGTTCTCATTGGAAAATCATGAACATCGTGGATATTTAATTTCCCATCCTTGCTAGGCTCTACCCTTGGATTTCAATACTGCAATATATAATCTCTCATCATCTCTGCTCCAAGAGCAGACCCTGAAAGAGAAATGGGCAGGCCTCTCCTCGACAATCCTATGGGAAGATAGATATCCTTCACTAAAATTGGGATCACTTTGTCCCCAATATGAAATGCCTCAGTCGCTGGATCCCATGAATGAACAAGGAACTCCAATAGTTCCATCTGTTGCCTCATACCCGATAGTTTGAAGTACTTCAGCAACCCACAATCTCTAAGGGCTCCTACAGTACCCGAATCATTTAGGACAATCATGTTTTGTTCCTCATGTTCTTTTTCTCTCCAAGTAATTGTCATTTTTGTCCTTTGAATCCCTGAAACACAACCATAAGACTCATAAGGACCCATTTCATGCAAAAAATCAAGCAAAATTTGGGCACACTATAAAGACCAAAAATGTGAATTGCGCCCAACGCACTCCTGGTCAAGGGACAGTGCATTGCAAGTGCACCTGGCCTTCAATTCCAGTGCACTGCAACACACCTTTTGACATTCAAGGGTGCATTTCCCTGTTTACAAAATAAATTTACCCTAAGGGGCCCAAATCCCTAAAAAATTGAAATTAAATGAGCAAAAAGACTATTGAAGGAAAGAGGAGGCTTATAGCTCTAACCTAGATCAAACGGCGAGGAAAATCGTTCACAGAATCGATCTCAATCAACAGCTGAAGTTCGAGGGCAAAAACAGGTTCAGAGCTCCAAAATGAAAATGGTAACTTTCAAATGGTAAAAATGAACAATAAAACTCTTTTAATTAGTCATTTGATTATTTGCAAATCATATTTATTTCTATGACTATGGTTTTATTCAGTTTTTATCATGAAACAAGTATTTTTAATCCATTTGATGTTGTTCTGAATAGGTTTACAACTGACAAAGAAGATTAGTCATGCACACTTATCCAAGGATGATTTGGCCACAAAGCATAATTTTATCCTTATTTTTTGACCTTTGATAAAAACGAAAAAGGACTTGAAGCCCACTTTTATCTCTTTTTCGAGCTTCGATAACGGAAAAAAAGGAACCCCTGGAGTCTTCTTTTAGCTCTTTTTAGACTTCGATAATGTGAAAAGATTATCGAGCACTTGTATTTTCGAGCTTGTAAAAGTAAATGAAATGACATCTACTCAGTATAAGTTTAACCCTTTTCTGAACTAGGATAGATTATTTATGAAAAAGGAAAACCTTAGTCGAACATGGCTAGGAGGTTGTCTCAGATATCATTTTACACTTTTCGGATCTAAGCGAAAATTTTACGAAAAAGGACTCATGGAGTTTGATTTTGTCCTCTTTTTCAAACTCTCTAAATATGAAAAAGGACCGGTTTGTCACTGTCGTTAGGCTCGTTAAAACATAAAATAGCGACAGTCTTGTCGATCATGGCAAGAATCGAGTTTCATTTATCGCTAGACTCGTTAAATTATTAAATAGCGATGCATATTTGCCTGAAGGGTTGAATTATAGATCAAGCATATGTTATCCTCCTCAAGCTTGTTAAAAAATAAAGAGGTACTAATCGACAAATGATTGGGGAAAATTTGGGAAAGTGAATATAAATTTTACGGTAGCAGGTTGCTCTTGAACATGACACTTCACTCCATCATCGTGAATTTTTGGGTTGGGTAATATTCTTGATTGTTTATTCATACCTATGGTTCATGATACCTTCACTTCAGTTTTGGGTCAATGCTGCCAACTCGTCTCAGTGTCGCCAATATGTTCAAGATAATTCATCCACTGAATACTCATCCTTTTGCAGTACTCATAAACCTTCATTTTCATGACAGTCATCCCTGAACATTGCTATATCAAGTCATATTTTGTCTCTGAAATCAGTAAATCTAGTTTCGCGATAAAGTGGCTTCTTGTTGACATCAAATCATCATCCAAGAAGTTTACTTAAAAAAATTGTCTTCCAGTGCCATGAGGCTTGTTACAACATTGACAAGATCCTCGCTTCTGGACCTTTGACCGAAAGATTTCGTTTGGCGTTCGACATCAAATCATCTATTAACGCCTTACAAAATGTACTGCAATACCTTGAGGGCCATTAACATCAATGGTGGTTCTCTCGCGTTTGTTAACAGCTCACATCATTGGCTGGTAATGAAACGATATCTTACCATGTTCGACTACAAATCATATATTTGCATAGCTAAACTTGTACTCGAACGATCAAGTGAATGAGATAAGAAGACCCCGGATCTAGTTTCAGCCATCCGGGCTACGATTTCAGGGTTGTTGTACACATAATTTGTATGGTGACCTTACATACAAATCGTCATTTGAACATGGGCCTATATCTGTAGGCATATCTGTATTGGGTAACATTCCAATGTAGACGACTTTTTGCACTATGTACATGTTATTAGATAGTTTATGTGTTGAGCATGGGAATGCCTCCCTCAGCAAATCATGATCAAGATGAAAATATCATAATGTAATGTATTATAAGATTGATGCAAGTCGCCACTCCGCTTCAGTTCTAGCTCATCACATCGTAAAGCATCTCATTCAAAAATATTATTATTATTATTTTGACTTCATGCTTTAGGGGGTAGCTGTTATAGGTCAATTTGGGCATCATCCCCCATGACCTGGTCAAACTGGACATTATCCCAAGGACCAATGAAATAGGGTCTATTGTCCCTTTATATTTTAGTTGCTATATGCCCTAAGAGAAGAAAAATTTATTCATGGCTTCTATTGTAAGATTTAAAAGGTTTTAAGAAGGGAAATTTTTAGGGGCTAATATTCGCAGGTGGGATAATTTTCCATGCTTTTCCCAAAAAACAGATTTGCCAATTTCCAGTTTTTTTGAAAATTGATTTGCTCAAATTTTATAGTATAAAATTATTTTACCCTAAAATTCGCCAAAATTTTATATACAATAATATAAAATGATTAGAAAACTAAATTTTTCTACAAAAATAACATAAATTCTTTTACAATTTACATATTGTGGACTACTTAGATTCGCCAAGGTTTCTAAACTTTAAGATAAATGTCAATTCTTAAAATTTTCCCTAGACTTTTAAGTATATGTTATATCACTTATGAGCTCACCAACGATGCCTCTAAAGGGACTAACTACGTTTCATATGGAGCATCCTCCATTCAAGGGTGCACTGCAATGCACTTCCTGACATTCAAGAGTGCGTTGGTCACCTGAGAGAGGAATTCTCATTGTTCCAGGAATCTCCACATGGCCAGTGACTTATAGAAGAGTCCATATGTGTAAAACTTCGAATCCAAGTGTCTATCTAACACCTCTGGAGTTGGGAACATGTCTTTCTTATTATTAGAAAGTCATTCATTGAGAAACTACCACCAGTTTCCCTATAAATTGAGCACAAATCCTAGTGCTAGGGAAGGATGAATTGTGGTAAAGAAATGTTGTTGGATCCTCATTTGAGAGAGTGAAAGCACTGATATGTTGTTGGTGTGATGTTGGATGTGATGAGGCTGGGATGAAGCTGGAGCTGGTGGCATCAAATCGATCATTGGTTGTAACCTCTCCCTTCTACTCTTTAATAAAGATTGTTGTTCATTTTCCCATATATGTATCTCCTTGTGTTTCTATTTCTCATACAATGGATTCTTGAATGATATATATGTTTCACATCTAACCGATTTGAGTGATTAATATAAGTATATATCTGTATACTGTAATCTATTTGTTGTTCTCTATTTATGTTTGCAGGAATCGGTCTGGTGAACTCAGTTGGATTGAAGGCGACAACAAAAGCGACGGAAGGAGAAGAAGAAGCGCTTGGACCACAAGTAGTTCTTCTATCGTTCTCTTATTTTAGAGAAAGTGATAGAAAAGTATTTCATCTGTTGTTCTAAGTGCCTAGCACCACACTTATGGAATTTTATTTATCCGTAGATCCCAATTCTACATAACAGTGCCTCTTTTGGTTGGCGGCAGAGTCAGGACTGAATTACATTAATTGAACCATGACTAATTTAGGCAACTTTCTGGCAGAACTTGATCATGTCGACAACACGGAGGTTGCGGTGCATGCGGTTGAGGTGGTGGAAGGTGGAGATAATTCTAACACATGCCATGTGTCCAACCTCTCGTCTTCTCCACTAGGACCAGTACACTTTCAATAGGGCGTCGCGGATTATTCTAGTCGATCCCACTTGTCGCATCATCTCACACTCTTTGGTTTACCTGGGGGGTTGCTCCAATCCTTCCTGTCATCACAAACCTTTCAAACTGGTGAGCGAAGGCTGACTCCTGAGTTTTTGGCACGATGTAATGTGGGAGCATGTTGAGAGCTTGCAAACTCATGCTTTGGTGGGTCATTGGAGCTTTGATAAGCAAACCTCGATGGGTATGAACAACTA
Source organism: Pinus albicaulis (assembly GCA_034641835.2). Taxonomy (NCBI): domain Eukaryota; kingdom Viridiplantae; phylum Streptophyta; class Pinopsida; order Pinales; family Pinaceae; genus Pinus; species Pinus albicaulis. The sequence continues at coordinate 794,197,841 of CM076577.1, read as the reverse complement.
GCTAACTTCCATTTGGACGAAGCTTCTGGGCTACTCGCCAATTTTCTGCAGACTTTAGGGCGGGTGGTATAGTTTCCATTTCACGTCTCCTAAGGACATGGAGAAGTGTTGAGGTGCACTTGGGTCCTGGGTCGATGTTTTCTGCAAGTGCATCGTTGGTACATTGGATTTCATCCATCTAAGAACACTCCGCAGTGTCATACGTTTTGGGTGAAATTGCTTGGGTTACCTTTGGAATACTGGACAATGCCAGTTTTAACTTTCATCAGAAATAGCATTGGGAAGTGCCGCTATGTAGACCCTAAGCATGTAGGCATCTTCGATAAGAGGGTGGTGTGGATTCTGATCGAACTATCCTTCTCTGGTGAACTTCTGGCACACGTTGATTTGGAATGGGACAATATGGTACACCGTCAGGTTATAGATTATTGGCATATCCCGTTTCAATGCCACAATTTCCATCAGACTGGGCATCTAATTCGACACTGCACCAAACTGAGAACCAATTTCCTGGGGAGTGGGGAAGGTGTGAAGAACCAGTCTTATGTTTTCGACAAGGTCGCGGAGGTGGCGGTGTCAAGTCCTGAAGTTCTCCACTCTAACCGTGATCACATACCGAGTAAGTCTACTCTGTACTGTCACTATAATCCTCTTATTATTGTTCATTCTGATTCTGGGGGGAGGGATCATTCACTGGCTCAGGGGTCTATTCTTGTATGTCGGTCACTGTCTATTCGGGATGGGAAGGGGCAAACTCTCCCTGTAGATGACCCTCTGACTACCCACACCCCTTTGACCATACCCTATTTTTCTAGGCTAGTTGGTCTCCTCTCAAGGGGTGATGATGATAGTCTCCTTTCACCTAGGCCCTCTGAGTGTCATGTGGATGCCCCTTTTCCTCTTCCCAATCGTGACCCTCCTATGGATCCTCACTCTCGTGTCGCCCTTTCATCTCTTACAAATTCAATAGGATGTGATCTAGCCTTCCTATTACATAATTCAGAGGCTAAGCTAGCCCCCCTGGTTGTCCACTCTGGATGCCCTCCGTCTCCGCCTATTGATATTAATCCATTGTCTATCACAAATGTTACTATCATAAAGGGGAAGGGGGGGGCTCGACTCAAGAAGAAGTCAATGTCAGTCAGGGTCAATGGATTGGATCATCAGTTGGGGAACTAGCGGGAGGGCCCAGTTACACATGCCCTCGAGAGGGTCCTTAGAGCATTGGAACCCTCCTATAAGGTTCCCTAATGATTCTTTGCTCTCAAAACATGGGGGTTTGGGCGGTCGGGACAAATTCGTTTCTCTGTGGGATTTCTATCATCGCATTAATCCTTTTATTATCTTCATACAAGAGACCATGATTGTGGTTGACAAAACCTTGCATTTTTTCCGTGCTATGTCTCCAGTGTGGAACATGGTGGCAAAGAATGCCAAGGGAGATCAGGGGGTCTAGCGGTGATTTGGGATCCGAGATGGGCTGACACTAAAAGCTTTTAGATTTTTCGAAGGTATTATTCTCATTTGTTTTATAAGGGGATTTCAACATTCTGTCCATTTGATAAATGTTTATGCTCCATACCGGGAAAGGGTGCCTTTCTAGAGGAAGATGGATCACTGTGGGATTCTGTTGTTCGAGAACTCCATCATCACGGGAGATTTTAATTGCACTCTTCATGCTGGGGAAACCTGGGGGGAAGGTAGGAGAAATGAAATTATTTTGGAGTTGGTGGGGGATATGGTCATAGACTCCAATCTACGAGACATTGAGACATAATTGAACTGTCCTACCTGGTATAATGGTCGTCAAGGTGATGATTATATTGGCAGAAGACTTGATAGATTCCTGGTGCACGAGGAATTATGGTCATAGATGGGTAGAATGAAGTCTAGGGTGGAGACCCTTTTAATTTCTAACCACATTCCAATTGTTATGGAGTGGTGTTTTGAACCAAGAATGAGGGGATGTCCTTTTAAATTCAATAGGGTGTGGCTGGAGGATGCAAATTTTAACAAATTGGTCCAGAACTTTTTATGTTCTCATAGCAGGTCGAATGACACTTCACCTATGGAATACCTGTCTTCCTCCCTGAGGAATCTGAAAAGGTTGGCTAGGGTTTGGGAACATTCTAAGAAAAACTAGATGATTCAGGTATCTGGAAGAGATAGCACGGGAGACTACTCAGATTTTTGATCTTTTGGCAAGTGGGCCATTACCACAAGAAAAATGGGCAAGGCTCAAAGCACTGGAATTAGAGAAGAGGAGAATTATACTCATCCAGGAACAAACATGGAGATTAAAAAGCAGGGCCACCTGGTTAAAAGAGGGAGATAGGAACACTAAGTATTTTCACTCTTTTCCCTGTGGTAGGAAGAATACAAATGCTATATGGAATATTGAGGTTAATGTAAAAACATACAACACTACTGAACAGATACAGGGACAAGCGTTCAATTATTTTGAGACATTATATAAGGTAAATGAAAATATTAGAGTGGAAGCTCAAATACGGCTTATCGAAGAATATCCTATTATGTTTGGGGAGGAAGAAAACCAAAGTCTGTACAGAGAAGTTACAGTGGCAGAGGTCGAAGGTGTTCTTAGATATTTTCCCCCAGACAAGAGTCCAGGTCCCAATGGTTGGAATCCCGATTTCTTCCTACACTTTGCGAACATTCTGATTGATGATATTACTGCTATGGTTGAGGAGGCTAGAATGATGAGTATGGTTCATGGGGCTCTCAATTCCACATTTCTCGCTCTCATCCCAAAGAAGGGTTTGACTTCATTTGACGACTACAGACCCATATCACTGTGTAACACACTGTACACGATCATTTCAAAGTTAATTGCAAAAGGAATAAATAATGTCCTATCAAAACACATCTCCCCGGAACAGTTTAGGTTCCTAAATAATCGCCTCATACACGATGCAGTGGCGTCCACTCAAGAGATCATGCACACTATCAAGGAACGACATATGGAAGTGATGATTAAATTATAAAGGTGGATTTGAGTAAAGCATATGACCATGTGGACTGGGCACTCCTTAGAATGATTCTCCATAAAATTGGCATGAGTTGTGGGGCGGTAGAATAGATAATCGCTGCGTTTGCAGAACCTCGATGGCTATCCTAATTAATCAACATGAATTTTTTTTAAGCCAGGCAGGGGATTGAGAAAGGGTTGCGCCCTTTCTCCCTTACTATTCATACTGGTGATGGATGATCTGAGCATCAAAATCACACAAGCAGCTAGGCAGGGACCACTGCATGGTATAAAAATTACTGAGCACCAGGAGATCACCCATAGCTTCTTTGTGGATGATGTCTTGATTTTCGGTTTGATCATACTGGAAAGCTAGCAAGTGTTACAAAACATTTTCAAAAGCTTTTATGAAGCATCGAGGATTCTGGAAAATGAGGGGAAGTTGTGCCTATATTTCTTTGAAGGAGACCTGGCCATGATTCAACAGATTAGAGAGATTTTTAACTTCAATATTTGTCCACTTGAGAAGGGGGTGACCTACTTGGGTTTTCTACTTAAACCCTCCAATTAGCAGGTCATAGATTGGAAATGGCTCATTGAAAAATACAGGAGAAGGATTAATGGATGGTATATGAAATGGTTGTCCAAGGGTGGGAGAATGGTACTCGTTCAGGCTGTCCTACAACTACTCACAGTATACTAGGCACACCTCTTTTACATCCCAAAGTCAATTACTCAGAGAATCAAGAGATCTGTGTCAAATTGCATCTGGACGGGTGGCAGGGAAGAAAAGAAATATCATCTTACTAAATGGCAGACAATTACTATGACCAAGGATCACGGTGGATTGGGAATATTGGAGTTGGACACCTTTGGGCAAGCACTCCTCATGAAGTCATTGTGGAGATGCCTGCTGACCCCGAGTATCTGGAATGATATTGTCAAATACAAATACTTCCGGTCATATAACATGGAGGAGCTGCATTTATTGGATAGGGTGATGGACAGAAGGGGTTCCTATATCTAGAACGGTTTCAAGAAGAACGGGCCTAATTTCCAAAGGATGTTACACTGGAAATTTGGTAATGGTGGAAGAATTCTCATAAGGTCTGGAGACGTAAGTGGATAGACACAGAGGAACATGATCAATATCCATATGATACATCATTTACAGGGAAGAGGCAAATTTTTCCTGGGACAAATGATCAAACATTGGGAGACGGATGGCCCAAGATGGATGGCGGCCACAAAGTTTGGCATCCATGGACAATTGGCTGAGGAGTGAGATGCTTATGCAGAGGGCTTAAAATGTATGGGGTGCAGACTTAACATAAATGGAGATCAGATCACATGGGTGGGGACCTTGATAAATGGACAAATCAACAATTCTGAAACCTATAGAAAGATGAGGGATTTACAATGCGCATAGGTAGAAGGATGTTGGTTTGCGAACATATGGAAGATTAAGATTCAATATAAAATAATTATCTTCATGTGGCTTGTTTGGAAGGTCAGGAATTTGACGTGTCAAAACCTCAGAAAGCGAGGTAAGATAGGACCTGGGATCTGTTGTTTTTGTATGGCAGAGGAGGAAGACAACCATCATCTCTTCTATAACTATTATTTCACACTTGATATTTGGCATATATTGTTTAGATATTTCATAACACACGAGCCGGCTTTTGGATCTACTGAAGACCACTGTCGGTGGTGATCAGAATAGGGAAAACAATATATCGTCATCCCACTTCATTTCCACTAGAGATTATGGTGTGGTAGGAACAACCAAATTTTTGAGGATCAATATTGCTCTCCATCCTGGATTGCCACACAGATTATTAGGAACTGGGAGGGCATGAGGATACAACAACGCCCACCGAGGGATCTGTCGAAGAGAATTAGACCTTTCGAGATTCATTATCTTGCGGGCTTTTTTGATGGGGCATCACAAAATGGGAGATGTGGATGCAGCCCATGGTTAATGATATCCCCTTAGTGCCACTACAAACTACACTAGTATGGCGGACTTGGGACCAATATGAGGGCAGAAATGTTGACCTTATGGGGGCTAGTGTGGTTTTCAAAACATCTCTATATCGAAAAACTGTGGGTATTCGGTGATTCTCAAGTTCTCATTGATTATTTGAATCACCATAATACTATGGCTCCATAACATCTCTCGGCATGCATGGTTGGACAGGAACAATGATCTTAGAAGAACCTTCTCCAACATCTCTTTCACTCACATTTTCAGGGAAAAGAATGTGACTGCGGACGGGCTTTCCAAGATGGGTCTGCGGGGGGTATTTAGTGAGATCCACTATGAACTCACTGATGACGCTGGTTATGGGACAAAAGGTACTGTCAAGTTCTACTAAAAGTTTTTTGCTGATAAACTGCCAACTATCTGTTTGAGTATTTTTGCTGACTGACATACTGCTTACGGAGCTCCAGCTCAGTTCACTGGGGTATCTACTTTTTGGCAGCTGACTCTTTCATACTGTTGATCTCGGACCACTCTCGTTCTGGGAGACAAAGACTCTGTGTTTACTCGTGACCACTGATTCTTAACATAGTTTTTGAACCGGTGTCTTGTTATGGTTCTAAGTTCTTTTTATTGCTTTTACTGAATACTACTGTACTTTTCTGAACTTCTGAATAATATGTAAAGATTCTTTTGTGAATGATCCACAAAAATTATTTGACATTGTACTGGTAAGTAATATATAGCAGTTTTTACTAAAAATGATAGAAAATTCTCATATTTATTGAACTAAATATACTTTATTGATTATGTCAGAAGGCTTTCGCACCAATTTGGTTTTTAAAACTGACACCGTCCTTCCATAGTGTCTGTAAAGTCGTCTGTCTGACTGTCCTTGTCGGTCCCTCCGTCAGCCGAGAGCTTGGCGGTAATGCTCTGACGTCGGTACTGACGTGGCAAATTTGTCAGAAAGCTAAGACGGTTTGAATTTGGCTATTTTTCCCTAAAAATTCTGACTGTAGAGTATGAATTTGGTTATCTAGGAGTGTGAATTTTTTTATTTTTATTTTTATTTTTATTTTTTTTTGGACAAAAATGAATTTAGTATTATCAAAAATCTTTAAAACCTTGAAAATATTCAAAAATCTCTAAAACATCTGAAATCTTCAAAATATTTAAGGTATCCAAAATTTTAAAATTTATTTTAAAAAAATTAACTAAATTTTCTCAAAATTCAATCTAAATATCTTGAAAATATTTCAGGCATCCAAAATTTTAGAATTTATTTTCAAAAAAATTAACTAAATTTGCTCAAAATTCAATCTAAATTTTCATTATTTTCCGGATCGCTCGGTTTTTCTTTCTAAATTTACCTACTACAACGCATTCCGATTTGTGTTCCTTCGGTCACTAAAGTCAAACGATTACTTTTACATATATAGAAATATCCAAAAATTTTAATGTATAAAATATAGCTTGAGGATAAAACTGTACTATATTGTAACCCATTTACTTCACCTCGATTGGTCAGTAGAGTGTTTTGTTTAAACCTAATTGTGCTGCATAGCTTTCACTTTAAAATAGATATACAAAGTTTTCTTGATATTTCGTAATTTGACATTCAGTTCGGAGTGATGGTAAGTGCTTTTCCATATCAAATATTGTTGATATTTTGAATTCCTAGAATAGAAATATTTTTTTTTTTAAGTAGGGTTTTTGTTATTAATTTTATAATAGGTTATCACAGTCCTATGGTTTTTTAAGGTGGGTGTTTGTTTTAATTTTATAAAATGTTATCACAGTCCTAGGGAACAATTATAATATTTATAATATTTGTGGATAATTTTGAGAATTGGTAAAGTGTGAGGTTGGAAACAGAAAAACTGTTCAAAATTTTTAATTTGATTCTTTGAATTGTATATATGATAACCTATTTTCATTAAATACATCTAAATTATTCATAAGTTTTTTTCTTTAAATTCTTTTTACTCTATCAAATTTAAACTATCAATATTTAAAAAAAAAAACTATAAAAAACCTTATTCCAAAACAGATTATATCAATGCCTCTCAACATAAAAATATCTAAAATTTGTAATTTATATAAAAATAATTAATTATACAGAAATATCCAAAATTTATAATTTACATAAAAATAGCTGATAATAAAAATTTACTCCAAGTAAACCAACTACCTCACGTCTATCGTTTAGTACAGTTTTTAGCTAGTTTTTTGCTTTAACCTGATCGACCTGTATAGTTTTAGTTTAAAACAGAGACCTGAAGTTCATTGATATTAGGTCATTTGCTTTTAGTTTAAATAAGATAATGAAAATTCTCATTGATATTAGGTCATTTGACTTTAATTTTTTGTTTTGTTTCCATATGTTGATATTTTGAGCTCCTAGATCAAAAGGTGGTAATTCCTTTGCAGATATTTGGGTGAAGAATGTTCTTATTTATTATTTTTGGTTTAAAGTTGGAGATATCAGGGTAGAAAGTTTTCTTTAATATATAGATAAACATAGTTGAAAAAGTTATGCGTTTTTTTTGAAATTTAGGTTAGTTTTAATATTGAATGCAATAATGCTTTAAAAATATTGTTATTAGATTAAGTTAAATTTAATTAAATTTTAACATTTAATGAAATAGTTTATTTAAGTGTAGATTAATTATTAGTTATATTTTGGTTTCCTTAATTTATTGAATCACAAGTTTGATAGATAAATTCTGCACAATCAAAGTGCCCTAGGATTTTTCACGGTGTTGAATCCATATATGCAGTCAAAAAACTAGTTTAAGTAACACAAATCAAGATTTCATGCCAAATTTTTCTAGCTGCCATAAAATCTAGAAACTCCAAAAAATCTCACAAAAAACAACTCCAAATTTAATAGACATTGAATAGTTTTGTTTGGTTTTCATATATATATATAAGAGGGAGAAAAAACATCTGGTTTATATAGTGTACCAGTACAGCTTCAAAAATGTTCCTGATTTTTACATACAATTTGTTCACAGTGGTTCAATAGTGTTGTTGCTTAGATATATGACAAAGACATTGGTTCACTACCTCTTCACCTGGTATCTTGTGCATTAAATATTTGAATAACCTACAGTCTATATGTGCAAGAATGCATCAAAAATAGATCTCTAGCATTCTTTAATATATTATCAAAAACTACCAATAAAAAATTTGTATCAACCATCCTTCATAGAGAAGTATCTTGTCACGGAATCTAAAAATGTTCGAGTAACAAAGAGTCACTGTGAGCAGCATCCTAGACCATCCTGAAACATATTAGCTTGTATGTCCACCTAACCTGTGATCTTCCTGTGTTGTTGATGTGTTCTGTGTGTCAGAAGAATCTCACCATACCCTTGGCCCCATTCCCAGAGGCATCTGTGAGTACATAGTGCATTTCTCTCAAAACTCCCATGAGTCCCTTCTTAGATAATTTTTCAGCAGTGTCGTTTTACTCCCAATATATATGTGTGTAGGATATGTTGGAGAAAGTCCTGCTAGTTTAGTAATCCTTTCCATCCAGTAAAAAAGGTTCCACTATGCTAAGGTGTTGCAGTGATTCAGATGATCTATGAGTACTTTGGAGTCCCCAAAGACCCATAGCTTATCGATGTAGAGATTTTTTGTGAACCAAAGGAGGCCCCATAGCGCCAACACCTCAGCCTAGGTGTTAGTCCCAAACCCATCGAACCAGTGTATATTGTAATGGCACAGTGGTGAGATCATGAGCCATGCTCCATATCCACATCAATACTATTGTGTCGCTCAGTCAAAAAATCCTACAGGATAATGTATTTCCATGGGTCTGAGCCTGTGTGAGAGATCCCTCGGCGGTCCATCCTTAATCATCAATCCAGTCCATGTCATAAGGATCATTCAACGTCCCACTTTGGTGTAAACGTTTTGTCTTCAAATATTGCCTTATTTCTACAATACCATATCCTCCAATGTGCAATGATTGGAATGTTTATGAAATTTGTTCCTTTCTCAGACCACCATTTGTAACAATCAAATACTGTCGTGAATACCTGGTCATGAAAATTAATCTCAGCACTCAAATGACCCCATATGGTCCTGGAAAAATCATAGTGATAAAAAAAGATGTTCATTTTCTTCATCTACTTTCTCACATAGACAGACAATGCCCTGTCCGATCCTACCTCTCTTTTTAAAATTTGACCAAGTTAAGTTCTTATTCTTCCATACAAGTCATAAGAAGATGATGTAGTTTAACTGCGACTTAGTCTTCCATATATCCTTGAACCAAGATGATGTTGTGGGCTCACACTGTTGAATTATCAGCGTTCTATATGTATCCTTTGATCTGATGTTACCATTGTATAGGTGGCCTCCCCATGTAATATAATTGCCCCTATTGTTCTGTGTGAAGCCCATGGACTTAAGTCCCTCCGTGAACTTCGCCCATTCATTTGCCAGGTAACCAGATAATTGTAAGTCCTCTCCCTTCATCCACTTCGGTAAACCCTCCTGTCAAATTTTGATGGTTTGTCCGAGGTAAAAGATGCCTTTGGTCTGAAGATAGTTATTCAGTTGTGTGTTGGGTACCAAATCTGTATACTGTTCTCTTCTATTTTCACCCACCTTTCTACCTCTTTGTATCATTAATTGTTCTAAACGCACGAGGTAAATTCCTTCCCACTATCTTATATGGAATGTTTGATTAATGAAGTAATAGTCGTAGAGATTTTACCAATGCAAGTATTAACTCCGTTATTTCTATAGATTCATCAAGTAAAGGGATTACATCTGCAAGTCACGAAGCAACTCCGAATTCTTAGCATTATATCAATATGCTGCAACAGTGCAACATATTCAAACTTGCCCCGGATCTATTTCATGCATTTCGTGGTTTCCTCTTGGCAACTAGTTGGTTGTTGTAACAATTGTATATTTGTAGATATTTAGTTGTTAAATGGAAAAGACGGTTTTCCTGAACATTTGTATCAGAAGGGCCTTAGGGTTGTGAATCGAGGTGAAGCGTGAAGAGACTGATATTGTAACAGAAGTATTTTTAATCAATTGAATGCACATCATTTTCTTGTTCGATGTGTGAGTTGTGAGTTTACCACATCCCTGATTAGAGAGTTGGGCCCACTCTTCTGATCATGTGCTGCGTTATTTCCCTTTTGTTGATTGCGCATTTTTGTTTGTTGTTGTAACTATTGTTCCAGTATGAATCTGTAATTGATGTGAATGCTTTTATAATTCCGTGGTTTATCTTTAATTGTTGTTACAGTAGTTTTCTTGGCTTAATTATTAAACCTTTGTTCAATAGCGGATTATGTTATTTCTCTTGCATATATTTTGTGCGTTAGTCTTGTAATAACCAACGCACCCAGATTGATAATTAATTTGGAAAAAGAGTTTGAATATTCGTTCACACTTGGACACCAACATTTTGGTGCCATTGCCGGGGAGGGCTAACAAGGTGCAAGAACACGATTTTCAATTGATCTAAGGATCAATCTCTCGTCTTAGGGAGGGAATTCATTACCCTACTCTAAGTCCTGAGCGTCATGTTATGTTTTCTTTGTTTTTTCATTGCTTTTTTTTAGAACTCATCTCTCATCTTGCAGAGGAAATTTGTTACCTTGCTCTGAGACCTGAGCGTAGTGTTCTGTTTTTCTGCTTTTTTTTTAATTATATTTCGTAAGGGTCGATTTCTCATCCTGGGGAGGGTATTTGATCACCCTACTTCAGGTCCTGAACTTTGATTTTTTTTAGTTTATTTGATTTTCTTTTTGAACCCACACTCTCGTCCCAGGGAAGAAACTATCCGTCCTTCTCCGGGTCTTGTGCGCTTCTGTTATTTTAATGATTTCTTCCCACCAATTGCATGAACAAAAATTTGAATAAGAGGGGTAGAGGAAGACCCCCAAAGAAGGGAAAGGATTTGGGAAGGAAGAAGTATATCCAGGAGATCATCGCAAAGGCTGAATTAAAAGCATCTTCTCGTGCTGCTGTCAGGGTAAGGGTTCAGACGAAGTCCGAAGGTTAGTCGGTTGAGCATCCAGTGCCATCCACGGTACCGGAGGAAAAATATTTCAACAGCAGAAGGAGGAATAAATAAGGTATCAGTAGAAGAGATACCCCTACTGCCAACAAAGGAGGAAGAAATAGTAAGCAGGGGGTCAAAAGAATCGAGTAATTCCAATTGGGAAGAAGAACTCCTAAAGGAGTTTACGTCACCACGAGACCAAGGGAGTGTTGTGAAAACTCTTGCAGTTGATCACCCCAATTATCAGTTGTAGAACCAGTTGAAATTCTGGTGAGAATTGGAGGATATTCATGGCACCTACAAGTTCTTCTATTGATTTCCCAATTGGAAACATTATAGGTGATGCATTGATGAAGCCTATTCCTTTAACAACTCTGCCTAATTTTCATGGGATTTCCTCTGAAGACCTTGATACATTCCTCTTCGAATTTGACATTGTCTATCAAGGGTACAATTATATCACCGATGCTTAGAAGTTAAAAATATTTGGGACAACCCTGCGATGGTTCATGGGTTTAGGGGGAAAGACTATCTCCTCATGGGATGCAATGAAGGAAGTATTTTTGGAGAAATACCAGGAATACTGTAAATCCCGTGACATCAAAGAGGATATTTTTAAGTTTGCACAGAAAGAGGACGAGAATATGGAAGATTGTGTGGAACGATTTAAATACATACTGTAGAGATCGGGCCATAGTGACTTGGACAAAGATATTGTGAAGATCATCCTTCTTCAGGCACTTAGGGAAGATTCCCTGTAACTTTTGAACATAGTAGGAAAGGGGGACGTCTCAAAGGAAGACTTCGACACTATCTGTGGGCTGTGCATTCAGTGGTCACAAGGGGCTGCAAGAAATGGACAAGGAATTCGGTCATCAAAAACTTCTGGTGGAGGGGTCACAGAGGTAGAAATCGGAAACCTACTGGATAACCTAAGGACTAATAGCCTAAGTACATTATCCGCCCAGATGGACACTTTGCAAGAGAAACAAAAACAAATGGAGTTGGGGAAGACTATGGCTATATTCTGCCCACAGTGCACAAAGAAGCATTCATTGAAAGAATGCTTATTAAACACAGTTGAAGCTTGCACAATTTGCAAACAAACCTTTGCGATCAGCTCGTGCCCTTCCTTGCCAAGATTGAAGGCAATTTTTCAAGGGGCAAGTGAAGAAAATGCGGTAGATCAACTGTACTTCATGGGACCGAAAAAGCCATGGCAACCTCGACCACCAGTTATGAATCCAGGTATGTCCTAGGACCCATCTCAGTATTTTAATAATTTTAATATGGGTCCCCAGTCTGTACCTTTTTCACCAATGTGATCTCAGTATCAATATCCCCCCTAGCAACAATGGGCTCCCCAGACTAGTTCGAATCCTTCATGGACTCAGAACTAGCGTGGACCCTCTCTTACTGGACAGTTTCCCCAATCTATGCCACAACAGCAACTTCAGTTGCCCTCCAATGTACCTCCAGGCAACCCATCCCTTCGACTCCAGCTTCCTATCCAGCCCAATCTAAATCCTAATAATAAAGGGGTCCAACAAACTGACACTCTTAACCTTCCATCATATAGCATTTCTACCACAGGACTTAATGAGATAAACTTACGATCTGGGTGGGTAGTAAATGCTACGACTTCACCTACTATCATAGAACAGATTGACAGTGAAGTTATAGAACTAGAACCAAAGACAGTTGGGGATAAACCAGACCAAAACATGATAAATCAAACACATCCCCAACCTGCTCTTAACTAGGGTCATCGCTTTACTCCACCATATCCTGAAAGATTGACTCTGAGTAAACAAAGCCCTCAAGCAGAGTTTGATTTCCTGGGGGAATTACAAAATATTTTCTTTAAAATACCCCTGCTCCAAGCTATGAGGGATGTACCTATATATGCAAAAACTCTCAAAAAATATTGTTCTAAGAAACCTGGGAAGAAACCAAGCGATCTGTTAACCATTCATGTGATGGGTAGACTGTCCGACATCATGCTAGGAAAAACTATGCCTGTAAAAAATGGGGACCCAGGGAACCCAATTCTAACGGTACAAATCAATGGGGTTGAAATCCCAAATGTACTGGTAGATTTGGGTGCTGCTATCAATATCATTACCTGCAAAACAATGAATGCATTAGGTCTCGAAAAAATTAAGCCAACCCCTACTATCTTGGAATTGGTAGACAAGTATACAATTAAACTGGTAGGGAAGTTGGAAGATGTGACTATTTCGGTGGACTCATGGCATTATCCCGTGGACCTCCTTGTATTACAAATACGATCCTTAGTCGGTGGTCATCCATTGATCTTAGGAAGACCTTGGCTTGCAACCGCAGATGCCTATATTGGGTGTCGATCTGGACATATGATTATATCAAATGGGATGGTTACAAAGAACTTTACTCTCTATCCTCCTGCGGAACCCAACCCATCTAAAAAACTATTAGCCAGACAAAAGCCTCTGCCAATAGAAGAGTCTGAACCTGAAAATGAAGAAGTTAGACCAATCCTTACCATTGGGCAGGCCCTTCAATTCAAAACGGAAACTGAGGACGATACCATTAACACTTTTATTAATGATCCCTGTTCAGTTTCCAATTCAACTCATCAAATTTTAGAGTTTGCCATGAGCTGTGAGACTCAGGAAAATATTGAACCAGAAGATGAAATTGAAGACATTCCTGTAAATACATCCCATGATAGTATTATAATTGAAATTGAACCAGGGAAGACACTCAATATTAACTCGAATCTGTCAGAATCCCAGACAAAGCAGCTCTTAAAAGTCCTTCAAAACCATCAGGAAGTTTTCGCCTGGGGTTATATCGACATGAAGGGGATCCCTGCTAGTTTATGTACTTACCATATTTATATTAAGGAAGATTTCCGCCCTGTGAGACAGCCCCAACGGAGAATGAATCCTACTCTAAAGAACATTGTCAAGGAAGAATTATAGAAATTACTGGATGTAGGTTTCATTTACCCCATCTCGGATAGCCAATGGGTGTCTTCGCTGGTTATCGTTCCCAAAAAGAATGGTAAATGGCGGATCTGCGTAGATTATAGGGAGCTAAACAATGCAACTCAAAAAGACCATTTCCCTTTGCCATTCATTGACCAAGTCTTGAACACCCTGGCTGGGAAGAAGTTATTCTCCTTCCTAGACGGATTTAGTGAGTATAATCAGATCCACAGAGCCCCAGAAGACCAAGATAAAACAACCTTCACATGCCCATGGGGGACCTTTGCATACAGGGTCCTCCCATTCGGTCTATGTAATGCACCTGCAACCTTCCAGAGGGCAATTCTGGGAATTTTTTTTGATTAATTCGATTATAGTGTTGAAATCTATATGGATGATTTTACTCCATATGGGAACTCATTTGAAGAAGGATTGGCAAATATGGAAAAAGTACTCAAAAGATGTAAGCAGACCCATGTATCTCTGAGTACAGTCAAATGCCTTATGATGAGAGAAGAAGGAATAGTATTGGGACATTTGCTCTCCGCTGCTGGAGTTCGAGTTCATCCAGCCAAAGTAGAGGTAACACTGCACTTCCCAGTACCGAAGACACCCACACAGGTATGTAGATTTATTGGTTGTGCTGGTTATTATAGACGTTTTATAGAAAATTTTACTAAAATAGCACATCCACCTTTTCAATTGCTAACAAAAGATGTAGAATTTTTGTGGACAGAAGACTGTGAAGCAACTTTCATGAAAATCAAGGGACTGGTTTGCAAAGTTTCGATCCTTCGAGGACCCGATTGGGCATTACCATTTCACATACATGTTGATTCCTCTCAGATAGCAGTAGGAGCAGTCTTAGGACAACAGTTAGACAAAACACCATATGTAGTTTACTACGTTAGCAAGAATTTAATTTCTGTTGAATTGAATTACACAGTGACTGAAAAAGAATTCCTAGCTGTCATCTATGCTATCAACAAGTTCCGGCACTACATCACCAGGTATCCTACTTTTGTACATACTGATTATGCAGCGATAAGGTATTTGATGAATAACCTATCACTCCTGGTTGCATTACAAGATGGTTACTATTGCTTCAAGAATTTGATATCACAATATTAGACAAACCAAGAAAAGATAATGTAGTTGTTGATTTTATGTCTAGAATGGATACCAATGATGAATGCACACCTATAGAAGATAGTTTTCCTGATGAGCATATTTTTGCAATTTCTACTAACCCTCCTTGGTACGCAGATTTTGCTAACCATCTTGCTACAAGGAAGGTGCCTCATCATTTGTCATACAGGGAACAACGAAAAATTATTCATCACAGTGCCTAATATTCCTGGATGGCAGGGTACTTCTTTCATACAGGAGCCGATAAGCAGATTCGGCGCTGTGTATCTGAGGATGAAATTTATTAAGTGTTGAAGGCTGCCCATGATGGCCCTTGTGGGGGGCATTTTTCAGATAAAAGAACAAGCCATAAGGTGTTACAAATGGGATATTACTGGCCTTCTATCTTTCGGGATGCGCGAAATTATGTCCGGAGGGGTGATAGTTGCCAGTGCATGGGGCAATGTGGTTGATCTGATGGAATGCCTTTGCAGCCATGGGTATTCCTTGAACCTTTTGAGAAATGGGCTATCGATTTCGTTGGACCCTTAAACCGACCATCCCAGTAAAAGGTTCACATTTTGGTCTACACTGATTACGTGACTAAGTGGGTAGAAGCCAAAGCTGTTGCGAAAGCAACATAACAGGCGGTTTCAGATTTTTTATTTGAAGAAATTTTTTCTCATTACGGTACTTCGAGGGAGATTGTTTCAGATGGAGGAGCACAATTTACATCACACATGATAGCAAAGCTTATGCAGAAACATGGGGTCAAGCATAGGGTGACATCTCCATATCACTCCCAAGCGAATGGACAAGTGGAAAGCACAAACAAGACATTGGAAAATTTCTTGACAAAAACTGTGGCATACCATCGTCGGGCTTGGGCTCAAAAGCTGCCTGAAGCTCTCTGGGAATACGGAACAACATGGCGAAACACAACTGGGTTTTCACCATTCAAGTTGGTTTATAGGAAATCCCCATTGTTTCCAATAGAATTTGAAATCAGCGTGATCAGAACATCTCTTGAATTGGGTTTGGATCTGTCAGATGCCCAGAAACAATGACTAGCTTAGCTTAATGAACAAGATGAAATCCGTTCAATGGTTGTCCAGAGGACTACTGCTATTCAACAACAGACGATGAAATGGCATGATAAGTTTATCAAAAACAAGGTGTTTCATAGGGGAGACTGGGAATTACTTTATGACTCCTGCTTTAAGGATTTTAAGGGAAATATTTGCACTTGCTGGATGGGACCTTACGAGGTGGACGCTGTATTTGATAATGGAATAGTCAGGCTAATCAAAATTGACGATACACGTGCTTCTTTTCTAGCAAATGGAAATTGCCTGAGATTATACCACTGCCCAACCTCTAATGATGCTTTCATCAAACATCTCTCCGAGAAATATGGTCTAAAGGTTATCAATGCAGAGAATTATTCCTCTAAATCCTCGCTCTAAAAAAAGTAAAAAATAATATATATATATATATATATATATATATATATATATATATATATATAGATATATATATACATACATACATATATATATATATATATGTATATATATATATATATATATATATATATATATATATATATATATATATATATATATATATATATATATATATATATATATATATATATATATATATCTTATACTATTTATTTGTTATCAATGCGGAGAGAAATAGAAATATGGTCTAAAGGTTATCAATGCAAATTATTTCCTCTGAATCTCGCTCTAAAAAGTAAAATAATATATATATATATATATATATATATATATATATATATATATATATAAGTGTATATACATACATATATATATATATATATATATATATATATATATATATATAGATATATATATATATATATATATATATATATATATATATATATATATATACTGCTACTATTTATTTGTTGTCTTTTTGCAGGAGTTACTACTAAGGAATAATGTTGCAGAGCTTGAAAATTTCCTAAGTATGGATGCTGTTACTCCTTGGATGCTGCTACTCATGATGTTGTTATTCCTTGGAGGCTACTACTCATGATGCTGTTACTCCAGATGCTGTTACTCCTTGGATACTGCTACTCGTGATGCTATTACTCCTTGAATGTTGTTACTCCAGATCTTGTTACTCCTTGGATGTTGTTACTTCGAATGATGTTACTCTAGATGTTGCTACTCGTGATGCTGCTACTCGATGGTGTTACTCCATATACTGTTACTCCAGATGCTGCTACTCGTGATTCTGCTACTCGATGCTGTTACTTCTGATGTTTTTACTCCGAATGCTGCTACTCGATGATGTTACTCCAGATCTTGTTACTCTAGATGCTGCTACTTGTGATGTTGCTACTCAATGTTGTTACTCCGGATGCTGCTACTCGCGATACTGCTACTTGATGCTATTACTCCGGGTGCTGCTACTCGTAATGTTGTTACTCCATATGTTTCTACTCCTCGATGCTATTACTATGTTTGCATCATTACTGCGCCGTTATTCTACCAACCGTCACTTCCTCCAGGTAGGCCACCAGGTATGTCTCCATTTAACTCTTATGGATTTAATTAAATATTCCATGAATAATACATTGATGCCGTGGACGACTACTTTTAAGTTGTGGGGGGTGGGGAGGGGTAGGGGTGGCATCATAACTAAACGACGACGTAATGATTATTCCTAAGTCCTTATTACAACTTCATGTGTTGGTACACCCTACGATCCTTACTATATTCCGTATAATCATCAAATATGTTTTGGGATCAGAAACATGCACATGATACCAATCGATCAGTCCTTTCCAACTCATGCGAAATAATTACTATCTCATCCATTGCACTTACCATACCTTTCCATGATTTTCTTCGTTTCCAGAGAAATCACCGACTGTATTTACTGTCATTTCACCTCATTTTTCACCATGATTTTTTTTCCAAATTTTGTACCCACCACTCTTTCCAACAGTCTACTGTGTCCAGAGTGTTGTTACAGTCTCTATAGGATGGGCAGACTAACTATGTGGCATGAACCCGAAGATACAATCTTATTCCGCGGTAATGCAGATGTGTGGCAAGTTTTCGTCAATGCAAGATGGGATATATACTTTCATAGATTGCAGGGATTCGACAAGGGAATCACGATGGATTTTGTGCTAAATTTTAATGAGAATTTCTCTCAGGTTAGAGGATTAGAAATTCTCATCATAGAAGAAGTAATTGTGGAAGTTAGCGGGCTAAGACAACAAGGACAAGAGTGGTTTTCTCGGAGATTTCCCCTCCCAGAGTTTCCTGAACTATTTTTGCAGGTAGGAGAAAGCGTCGTTCAATATGGGAGAGGGTATGAGCACAAATCTGTACCGTATCCATGGAATGAGGTAGCAGGCTTTGTGATGAAATACATAACTTGTGAAGGATGGGCCACAACCCTGTTCAGATACCATTTCAAAATCCTGGCTCACCTTCGATTCCTGCAGGCACAGGTTCATTTCTTAAACATGCCTTTCTTTTTATTAAAGAAACTTCAGCACATTGCACAACCCGCTCAGCGTTCGCACTAGGTGCTGGCAATCCTCTCCAATAATGGACAGGTTCGTTTGTTGGTCATGCATGCAATAGTTCGATTTCAAGTTTCCTGGGCAGAACTCTATGGTTAATCAAAAGAAGAGATAGAAATTGTTATTGTTGCTAGAGAGGAAGAACCAATACCTCTATCTAATTTAGCAGAAGAGGAAGAGTAAGAGAAAATGGAAATAGATCATGAAGAATCAGAAAAAATGGAAATGGAGATAGATCAGGAAGAACCAGAAGAAATGGAAATGGAGGAGACAATTGGTGATACAGTCGAGGCTTCCATACAAGAACCATCCTCGCTTAAAGAACTGACAGATGAAGGAATCATGGGTATAAGGGGTGAAGTTGAGAATATCCTACAGTCATCGACTTTCATTAATGAAGAACAAGAAAGAGGAACACCAGCTAGAGGGTCGGCAAGTGATGTTGTTACGCAAGAAACAACATCACCTACCCAAGCATATATGAATATTGAAATAGGTAGGGGTGTCACATAAGAACCACTCTTGACTCAGTCAGAACAGGAAGACACAGAAGAAATGACCCGCGAAGTTGACACTGCTCCTCAAGAACTAGTATCGATCGCAGGTGAGGAAGCAATGCACGAAGGACAGGAGGACAGAAAGGAAACGATCCTCAAAGTCGACACTATTCCAAAAGAACTAGTGTCGACTCCAACTGAAGAAGCAATGCATGAAGGAGACTCAGCCCAAGTAAGAAAAAAGGGCGATGAAGGTATTATCCATTCTCATTTTTAGTCTATGATGCCTAGAGGAGCAGGGGGATTTCGCTCGTCCTAACGCTTAATGGAGGAGATCATTGTCCCACCAGTACTGAGTTTTGTTGATTTTGGGAAAGATGTGACCGATATTGGTCCATCAATTGTTGATTCTTAGCAAGGGCATCAAGAGGCTCAAAAGGGAGAACGAAATTCTGTGGAAACACCAGAGCATAGAATGGCTGATGAAAGCACTGACTAGCTGAAAAAATTTCCTGAGGTAAGGAAAGATGAGAAGGAGAATGCTCCCGAAGAAGGGGAACCAAGTAAGAAATACCTAAAAAAAAATCAGTTGATGACATTAACAACATTCCACCACCTCCTAAACTTGATGCAGGCCTGGGAGATGAATTCATTGTTAAGCAAGAATGGATAGAACAATGTGAAAGCAGGAGATTACCTCTCAAGAAAAGGTATTAGCTTCAGTTTAATGAAACCATGCGATTGAAAAAGGAAGTTTGAAAGCTAAGGAAGAAAGTATCTCGGTTGAAGAAGAAGGTAAAAATATATAAATGGAAGGCAATAAAACCTAAAATTGAGGTCTCCTTTATGGCTACACAGACTGGTCTGAATGAACATCTGTTTGAAGCCTGAGAATTCTTCCTGGATGCTAAAATTCAAAAATGGCAATTTGCTGTGAATGGACATAAGAAGGAGACAAAGCGGGTTCGAATGCAGGCTATCGAGATTGTTATGGGATATATAGACCAGTTATATAGAGCACTACAGAGGCAAGAAAAACAACAGGGTAAGATAAAGGAGTTAGAAGAACAAGTGGAAATGCTACAATCAGACAAGGAGAAGATGTTTACCTTGACATAGCAGGTAATGGCCTGTAGACCTCCTGCTCATTTTTATGCCTTATTCCTTCATGAAAAGTTCATTTTCTTTTGCCTGGAGAGTATATATAAGGAAATTTGTCCTGAAATTGAGGATCCAATACAATTCCTTCATATTTTAAAAATTCATGATATCATAGGTTAGCACTTAATGTGCGAACTTTACATTTCCTGAAGCATGATCAGGCCTTCAATACCGCTCCATTTGTGGGGGATATTAATTTGAGAGCCTTCACCTCCTACACTATCAATTAGGTTAAATGAAGAAAGGCCCATGATATGTTTGAAGAAAATCAAATTACAAGGCCGCTGATGATAAGGAGAGAGCATGGCCAAGCAACAAATATTTTTAATAGGGATTTTACCTTTTTATAGATTGAGGGACATAAGGAACATATGTTGGCAACCCAGAAATGGTGTGCTGACCTCTGTGTTAGAAAGATAGTAGCTTTCCGAGATGAAGCGTTGGACAATTGTCAAAGGAGGTGGATGTTGTCATCACCACTCGTCAGAGGTTGAGAGCCTTTTGGAGCACCCAACATTTCACGACAATTAGAAAGAGAGCCACGTTTTGTAGCTTGTATTCAGACATATGGGGTCTGGTGGATGGGACTAAGGTTTCAGTGCCCCCTCATTTGGTTGCCAACAGAGCAGTATAATCCCACATACAATGTCAACCAAGATTGGTGGAAGGATGTTGTTTTGAAAGAAAGATATAAACCCCCTAGAACAAAGATGAGTGGAGAATATGACCTCGCGCAACTTCATGCCATCCACAGTCAGTCCAACCCAGATCTAAGAAGACGACGAGTTACATGAGGACATGCAGATAGACCAGTTGGGGGGAGATGTTGGGTACCAAATCTGTATACTTTTCTCTTCTCTTTTCACCCACCTTTCTGCCTCTTTGTATCATTAATTGTTCTAAACACACGAGGTAAATTCCTTCCCACTATCTTTTATGGAATGTTTGATTAATGAAGTAATAGTCATGGATATTTTACCTATGCAAGTATTAACTCCGTTATTTCTACAGATTCGACAAGTAAAGGGATTACATCTGCAAGTCACGAAGTAACTCCGAATTCTCAGCACTAGCTCATATGCTGCAACAGCACAACAGATTCCAACTCACCCCGGATCTTTTTCAAGCCTTTCATGGTTTCCTCTCGGAAACTAGTTGGTTGTTGTAACAATTGTATATTTGTAGATATTTAGTTGTTAGATGGGAAAGAAGGTTTTCCTGAACATTTGTATAAGAAGGGCCTTAGCGCTGTGAATCAAGGTTAAGCGTGAAGAGACCAATATTGTAACACAAGTATTTTTAATCAATTGAATGCACATCGTTTTGCTGTTTGATCTGTGAGTTGTGAGTTTACTGCACCCCTGATTAGAGAGTTGGGCCCACTCTTTTGATCAGGTGCTGCACTATTTCCCTTTTGTTTATTTCACATTTTTGTTTGTTGTTGTAACTGTTGTTCCAGTATGAATCTGTAATTGTTGTGAATACTTTTATAATTCTGTGATTTATCTTTAAACGTTGTTACAATAGTTTTCTTGGCTTAATTATCAAAACTTATGTTCAATAGCAGATTATGTTATTGCTCTTGCATATACTGTGCGCGTTAGTCTTGCAATAACCAACTCACACAGTTTGATAATTAATGTGGAAAAAGGGTTTGAATATTCGTTCACACTTGAACACCAACATTGTGCACTTATGGAAGTTAATCCTTGTTGCCCCCTTATGACTCCATTACCAATCATTATCTTCCTTCTGTTTCCAAAATTCCAGTGCAGGTTTTGAGCAAATATAGACCATATCCTCTGGAAGCATGACCATATGTATGACCTCCCACCCTCCTTATCCCATCCTACCAAAAATATTGTTTCCAGGTTCTGTGTTCTAATGTATTTGCTTTGGATAATGTCTCTCCAAACACTCGGTGTATGCAGACATCTCCAGATAGACTTCATAAGAAATGCCTTCTCGAAAATGTCAATGTCCAGTAAGCCCCACCCTCCCCGATCCTTTGGTTGTGTGATATGCTCCCATTTGGTCAAGTGATACTTCCCATTTCCCCATCCACCCTCCCATATGAAGTTAGCGAGAATGGAATTGATTATATTAGTAATGGCCTTGGGGATAAGAAAGAGATGAGCCCAATATACTGAAAGTTGTTGTAGAACTTCATGTGCCAAAATCAGCTTACCTCCCTTCGACAGCCACCTTGAATACCATCCGTTAATTCTCTTCCTGTATTTTTCAATAAGCCATTTCCAGTCCGCCACTCGGTGTTTTGATGGTTTGAGTCTGAAACCCAGGTATCTTATACCATCCTCATTATGCCCCATCCTATATATAAAAATCTCGCCAACCTATTCTATGGTTGCCCCATCCCCCTCAGAAATAATCAGGCACGACTTTTCCTCATTGGCAAGCATTTCTGTCACTCCATAGAATCTCTGAAATATGTTTTTGAGGTTATTCCACATCAAAGTGATGAGCATGCCAAAAATCAGAACATCATCAACCAAGAAACTATGAGTGAAATATCTATGTTCTGTAATATTTATTCCTTGAAAGTTACCCCCCACCGCTGCCTTGTTAATCTTGATGCTTAATGCATCCATCACCAAAATAAACAAAAGGGGAGATAGTGCATAGCCCTGTCTCAAACCTCTGCATACTCTAAGAAGTTTGGAGGCATTCCCATTAATAATATCAGTCATGTGTGCATTGGATATGCACCCCATTATCCATTCAACCGATCCTCTATCCATGCCAATTTTGTGTAATACCATCCTCAAAAAATCCTAGTCTACTCTGTCATACGTCTTGCTTAGGTCCGCTTTCATAACTATGGATTTCATGTGACGATTATGTACAGTATGAATAATATCCTGAGTCCTAGCCATGACATCATTAATGATGCGATTATTGAGAAACCCAATCTGCTCTCTGGTTATGTGTTTGGAGAGAACTCCCTTGATTCCTTCTATGATGATTTTGGGTATAATTTTGTATAGTGTATTACAAAGTGAGATTGGTCGGTAATCCTCAAAAGCCTTTGTGCCCTTTTTCTTTGGAATAAGTGTCAAGAACATAGAGTTGATTGCCTCGTGAACATGTCTCGATAGTCGAGCTTCTTCTACCATGTCTGTGATATCCTTCAAAAAAAAATCTGCAAAGTGTAAAAAGAAATTGGGCGTCCACCCATCCAGACTCGAATTCTTGTCTAGGGTGAAATATCTCAGTACCCCTTCAACCTCAGCCATGCTTACCTCCATTTTGAGTCTTTGTTTATCATCCTCGGTAAATATAGGGTAGTCCTTGGCAGCCCACATCTAGTCCTCCACATATGCTGACCCCCGTGCCCTGTAGAGTTTGTTAAAGTGTTTGACCGCTTCCTATTGTATTCTTTCAGTAGTGTTGATGATGTTCCCTTCAATTTCAATATTCCATATGGCATTTTGGTTATTCTTTCCATTATAAAAAGTGTGAAAATATCTAGTGTTCTTGTCAAACCTCTTTAAGCCAGATGGCACGGCTTTGAAGCCTCCACATCTTCTCTTGGATGAGAGTAATCTTGTGTTTATCCTCCTCCAATGTTTTAAGTATTTTCCGTGCTTTCGTAGTCATTTGACCTATGTCCATATTTTCGAATATTCTTTCTGTCTCCTTGGTAATCTCCTCCAGTTCAAGTAGCATTTTTTGTTTTTTCTTGTTTTCCCACTCTCGTACCTTCCATTTAAGAGTTCTTAAAGTGTCTGAAAAATAGTTCATTGCAGGTATCCCTACCTCATGCCTGTGTGAGTGTAGAAAACGCCTGAACAGATCATCAAACTCGTTGTCTTCGAGCCATGTTCTGTTGAAATTAAATGGGTATTCTTTCAACTTCTGTTCAAACTACCATTCCATAATCATAGGTCTAGGTTTTGACCCTTCCCATGCTCTCCAATAAATCTTCTTTAACCATATTCTATCAATGCATTTTGCAATATAATCATTTGCAGTGCGACCATTATACCAGGTCACGTCTACACACTCTGCTAGAGGGTCATGTCTACACACTGCACCCAAAATTTCACTCACCTCTAGTGTGAAATTCATGTATCATGCAATGATAGAGTTTTTAGTGATAAAACACCACTAGATTCCATCCTCCTCCAGAAAATTTCCCTCTCACGGTATGGGTCATATAGGTAGATGAGGTGTATCCAGTCCCTGTGTCCCCAGATATGGCCTGTCATTATAATGCCCCCAAAAAAACTATATGCAATCAAAGACACCCACCTAGGGTCCCAGATCACTGCCAACCCACATGATCTTCCCACGACGTCTTTGAGCACGATGTGCGATGCTGGAAACATAGCACGAAAGTAGGATAATGACTTGTGAGTCGTCGTCATAGTTTCTTGAAAAAAAATTAGAAAAGGATTCAACCTCATGCAAAACTCCCGCAATGAAACAAATTTGTCCCTCCCCCCAATCCATGGATATTCAAAGTGTAAAAAATCATTAGGAACCAGTATGGTTGGGCTCCAACACTCTAAGGACCCTATCAATAGCCTGAGAAATAGGAATATCCCGGAAGTTACCAGAGTGGATATCTAGTTCCGTAATCCCAAATTCCAATGATTTCTTCTTAGGCCGTGGACAACATTTCCCCTTTCTAATAGCGACATTGGAGACATATGACAGACTGATGATGATGGTTAGGGATGTGGGACGGGCAGTGTAGACCTCCAATGGGACAAGGTTAGCCTCTGGGTTATGTAACATGAACCTGAGGTCGCTACAAACATAGTTTTGCAGGGAGATCAGAAGGTCGAGAACAAGGGAAGACTGCAGAGGTTGGGCATAAGGTGAGGCACAAGGATCGTCCTGTGGAGGAGAAGTGGGCCGAGGGACAGAGTCCAATTCATCCATAACATGAAAGTTGCAGTCCACAAACTGCGAGGAATCTGGTAGGTGGATGGGGGTGCGATTGGCACAACGAGGGGACGCTGATAAACTACCCGACTGGGCAGTGGCCTTCCCACCCATCTGGAGTGAGTGTGTCCTGCTAACAGGCATATGACCCACATGAAATACATACCCATTCCCTCTGATATCCACAATATCATGAGAAATAGGAGGAGTATAGGAAGCATGTTTGGACTTACCGTGAAGGGAGATCTTATGCAGAGGTGGCACCCATTGTGTGTCCCACACCTTCGAGTGAACAGGGACAATGTTTGAAGCCCGACCATTCTCCATGTCCATTCGCGAAGACTTCCCGAGTAGCCCGCGTGTTAGCACTCAAATCTACCTTAGGCTGAAATAAGGTAAAACTCAAGCCTACATCAAACCACGCTCAGCCTCGTAGCTAGCCCTACGAGGACAGGAGAGGGCTCTCTCCGAGTCTATCTCGGAAAAAGGTCTTTAAAGGGGCTGAGATGACTTATAATTGGTACTGATTTTAGGCTAATAAAGAGATAGGAAAGTTTCATTTTGATTTTTTGGGTTTTTTGTTGAAAAGATGGGAAAAACAATTTTGGGTCCAGGGATAAGGCCAGATTTTTGCAGAATTCGAGTTGGGGCGAGGTAGGCAATAGTCTTGATGCTTTTGATCGGGTATATGGATGGATCATAATGAAAAGGAGCTGAAGAGGGCAAGGGAGAACATGGATCCTCTCCAAACAGGCGAAAACATGTAAAACTAAACAAATTCAAAGGCAGAGCACTGAAATCAATGGATTCAACCTCATTTACTCATTCATTTAGTTTCAGAAGCATAAGAAGGGAATGGCATACATTAAACATAAAAGAACTTACAATAAACTGAGAGAAAACACCATCAAGAACTGAAAGCCACAAGAATCCCAACAGGTGCTGCAAAACCTCTGATCTTTCCTTAGCCAAAATATGAAAAATATGTACAATAGTGTGCCAAAATCTTCCCCAAGAGTCCAACCTGTAGAATGTCTCAAAAATTACATCATATAGACCTCCTAACCCCTTCCCACACCTCTAGGGGTCGAATTCCTCCTTCTAGGAGCAGTTCCAACTAATTCTAAACAAGGAGCTAGAATATAGGCATCCAAACAACTTGCCTCTAAAAGGAAGGAAACTGATTCTTGCATTTGATTTTTACTTTTTTAGGAGTGAATCATCTAGAATAGGTAAAAGTGAGTTGAAGTTACATTCCAACCATAAAATTACATCAAGACAACTCAAAAATTACATCCACAAGAAAAACTGGTCCAACTGGCCGAAATCCTGAGCTGGAAGGTGAAAAATTGACCAAAAATCTATATGTGTAGCGCGCCTGAGCCATATGCGTAGCGCATCTTTCAGCCTGCTTTTGGGGCACTTCCAGGCATCCAAATTGAGCTCATGATAACTCGTTGGAAAGCCCTAGATGTTGGCTATCCAACCCAAGTGGAATTTCCCAATTTGGAGCTTATTTGACCCTCCAAAACTTCATTCTCCTATAAGTACTTCCTGCTGGTGCAAAAGGTGGCAGAAAGGTGGTTTTCATGGTGTTTTTGGGCCCTTTGATCATCTAGAACTTGATGAAATGCTTCGGCCATACTGGAGCATGCATAAATTACCATGAAAAACCAAAAAATATAAATTTTTCCTCCAGCAAGTGTCCCAATCATAAGCGAGCGCGTCGACGCGCTACTCGTATGGCTAAAAAATCTGTTTTGAGACCAAAATATTTCAAAATGACAAAAATTTCTCCGAATTTGCTCAAATTCGGAGCGAAGACCCTCCATCATGTATCATGCCTAGCCAACGAAGCCTCGGCCAAAATCCGGAGTGGATCAGGCCTCTTTCGCCGTTTTAGTGCTCTGCTCAACCTCCTCTTCAGAATCTTCATTTTTGCTTTGCAGACATGCATGCGAGCCCAATAATGACCTTTCATGTGACGAAGCATGTCTTTGTCTCTATTGGCCTTTGCCAAAAATTTCTCCAGATGAATGTTAACATGCGTGAGGCAAGAATCTCGATCAGCCGGTGTCATATCACCAGGTCTCTTTCGGGCCAATTGTCGATCCTCACGGATTCGCCGCAACTCTAACAGTGTGTGCTCATCCTCTAGCTGTTTGTTACACTGCTCCAGGTATTTTATCACCCACTGAGCCCTCTACAATTTCTCTTTCAGCATGTCATTCTTGGCCTTTTGCTCCTGGATGATCTCTTTCAGTTTCGAGCTAGGAGAGCTCGCATCAACATCGATGAACGTGAAATCAGTGTCCCGGCCTCCTGAAGGGCCCTCATCATGCATGGGACTCTTGCCCCTGTCCTGAAACTGTACCTGTGCTGAAGAAGAAGGCGAGACCCTTTCCACCCCAGGTGGAGATAGTACTCGTCGTGTAGCTGCAAATAAGGCCCTGTGGCCTCGCTGGTATGTCACATACAATGGAGCACTGATATGCTCGATCTCAGGAATGTCAGGCTGGTGTGAAGGCTCTCCCTCATCATGAACTACCTCGGGAGGCGGCTGTGGCGCTATAAAGAAGTCACGGGAGATGAAATCCTCCCAAGTGATGCCCTGCTGTGTTAACTGATGTATCACTACGATCTTGATCAGCGCGTAATGATATATACTTCTATGCTGCTGTGCTGGGGTCTTCTTCTGTACAAAAATAATCATCCTCTCTATGTTGCGATACATGAAGTACGGAATGTTCATCATACGTACCCTCGTGAAATGCATCAACAAACAGACATGGTACGCATAGAGACGCGAGAATCTGCCCTCGCAACTGAAATACCGAATGATGAGTTTCATCAGTGGTGCAAACTCATCCTTCAGGAATCTGAAAGGAAAAACCCTGCTCAGGTGCCTCATATACCCAGGTTTGATGTATGGCTCATAGTGGAATTTATCTAACTGCTGACGTTTGTTCCATTCCTCTCCTATATTTGGTATCCCGGTGGCCTGAGCAATAGTCTCTGGTGACAGAATGAAATCTACTCCGGCGAGGTTTACACGGCCATCATGTAAATGTAGAACAAATAGACGAGCTAGTTCACGATGATGTTGGGTTTGTGAAATCATCTCACAATATTGGAAACATGACTGACGCTGAAAACAATCCATTGCAAGCGGGCAAGCCTGCAATTGAGCCAAAGAAGTAGGCTCCTCCCTGAGATGCTTACCACCTTTTCCACTTTTGTGAGACCTCCGTGGCACACTACCCTCTGCTGTGGAATCACTGTCATACTCTTGCTCATAAACTGAATCCGTCTCTGACATGGCTTTGAAAACAAGATGTCTGCAATATGTATGTTGATATAGGTGTAGTGAAGACAAAAGTTTCAATGTATGCTCAAAACCCAAATATGTCACATATGTATCAAAGTATCATAGGAAAAAAAGCCACAGTGGTAATGGCTCTGTCGCGTGGATTAGCATAAAAACAGTCACTACTTTGATTATAAAAGGTTTTGACAAATGAGTGGAAAAGATTATAGTGTAGGGTACAACCTTTGCAATGGTAGTTTAGATTTGTCAAGGGAGCAATGGATACGGGACTCTGTTCGTCAATGGAGAATGAAAAACAATGTGACAATAACCATAGTGAGATAATAGCAATGACAACAGTGTTTCGACAATGTCAATGGAGGATATGGACAAGTGAAAATGAGACTATGTGAAAACATGAATAATGAGCAGTGCTGAAATGACGATGGAAATCATAGTGACAGCAGTGATGTAATGGCAAAGAAAGGGTGTGAGGATGATGTAAATAATGAGCAGGGGCACCACAGACAATATAGGCATGAGCATATATATCAACCACACAAGTTTGCAAACCCTTCACAAGACTATCAACATATCTTTCAAAACCCTAAGAAATGAATTTGAAATAAACATAGGGTTTACACATTTCTCCTCATCAAATACTTGTTTCCCCACTTTGAAAGCACCACAATCATGTTCAAAAATCACTTAACAATCGTGAAGAACCTACTTGCAAGCCGATTGAGGCGTTTTGCATGAAACTGGACGCAAGGGCAAAAAATTTGGCTCTGAGACTATATGCGTAGCGCTCTTACCCAGTGCGTAGCGCGCTTGTAAATTTACACAGGCTGGGGAGGCCCAACGCGTAGCGCGCCTCTTGTGCGTAGCGCGCCTTCTCTGCGCGTAGCGCGCACCTCCAGCTCCGGTCCACAACTTTGTAAAACACGTTTTCGGCCCTCAACTTCACCAATTCGAACTCTGCCTTGAAAATTTGTGCAAATGAATTGTCTTCCATGGCTTATATGTGTAGAAAAATATCTCATAAAATCAGATTTGATTTTAAATTTGCTCCATAACCCACTTTTATAATGTTCGGCACTTTGTCATTTGATCACTTAAAACAATGTTGTCCTTTGGCTTTTCCTTGCTTTTTTCTGAGTCTTGGACTGATGACACCTGGTTGTTTTTTGCAGGGATTTGGCATTTGGCTTTGGCAAAGATCAGAGGCTTGCTCTGGAACTTCTCATGGTGAAACAAATATAATTATTACAAAAAATGAAATTTGACAATTTCTAGTTCCAAAACAGAGTTTTGGACTAAAAATGTCTTCAAATGTTTTTGATAATAAAAACATGAAATAGGAACCTTTTGAAACCAACCTCATGGCCTGCGGGCTTTTATTACATGTAGCTAAAGACTGAAAACCCTAGACTCTAGGACTAAAGACTTTTTTTTGACAAAAATAATTATTCATGACCATAAATGATGTGACCTGAACTTCAGTGATTTTTGAGGAATTTTAATTAGCCCTGTAGGTACAATCATGAGGAAACACAAGAAGACCAGACCCTCTCGTCAGCCAATGGCATGCCCCTAGCGAAATGCAACAAAGTGGAACGAGCGAGACACCTAAGAATGATATGCAAAAAGCGAAATGATCTCTGACGGAGGGCTGTAAGGATCGGCTCTAACACCGCGCATGCATGAGCACCTCATATGTCCCGTTTGGTGACATACATGACATCTGAACGAAACTATCTAGTGGTCTAGAATCTGTCTATGTTTCAATTGATCCCAAACCAGGTTAATGTGAGGAGGTAGGCCTCCCAAAAATGAAAATTAAACCAATATCCATGCCATTCGTTTGTCGAATATTCCCAGGCACTTAGGATCAACAAATCGGCACTTCCCGATACAATTTCCAATTGCAGTTAAAACTTATATCGTCCAGAACTCCAATGAGAGTCCTGGCAGTTTGACCCACACCAAGTGGTTTTGTGGTGTGTCACTGGTAGGGTTGAACCCAACATACCAACGATGTAAGGCCAGGAAACACCATCCCACCACCCCTGACTTCCTCAAGACCTCGTCAACATCATCCAGATCCATAAAATGAAAATTGTACCACCCTTTCTGTAGCATGCAAATCATCGGTGGATATCCTAGTAGTTTTATCCAAGCCTCTGTAATCCACTAATACAGAAGTTTCCTCAGACACATAATGAGACATATCTAGTGCACTGCCTTTCTTGTAAATCCAACATCCCACCAGTGCTCGAGATTGCAGGCTCGCAGAATTATCCCTCATAATGTCAGGTCCAAGACTTAATAGCCTACCCTCCATCGCAGGCTTAAAGTATTCACAATGTCAGACGAAAGGTCTGTGGTTTTTCTCGCAACCAATATGCCCCTGACTAGAGGTAGAATGCACATTTCTAACACAGTCTGGTATAGTCACATCCCGCGAAGAAACATCGACATCAAAAAATGTCAAATGATCAGGATTAAAAAAAAGAGATGTATGTTTCCCACGTTCTTCCGCCACCTGAACTGAATGCAGATACATGTTAGGATGTGGATTGACGTCCAGCTCAGCCAGAAATGATTCAAGGTATGCCATTTGTACTCCCCCTATTGTGAGAAAGTGTCTCGCGCTGCCGTCAAAAAGAAAGGCAGTATGTCCCAGTAAATGCTAATTCCTATCAACACCCCAGTCTCTGAGATGAAGAGGGCCGCCCATATGGGGAAAATGAACAAATGATAAATGAGGGAGTAAATGGCGCAGTCTTCCACAAGATCATACGTGATCCAAAAGAAACTACCCCCTGTGGATAATGCACCTCCAGCCGCCTAGACCATCCGGATGATATTAAAGCCAATAAAAATATGCCTGTACATTTATGTGGGAGTTCTCAAGGAGTACGTGCCATCCACGCAGAGTCAATAACAGTCACCTAATACCCACTCACAAAAATTTAAAAAATCCCGATCACCAGAGAGTAGTCCAGATCAGGTAAAGGGAAACCTAAAAATTCAAACCATGAATGGCTTGAAAGTCAGGGGACTGAGGATGCAGCCCAGGGGAATCAGGGATCATGATCAACAGAGAATTAGGTGTCTTTAGTCTTCCATATCTCAACCGCACGGAGCACACGCTCTTCCCGAAAACTTAACATAACCAGTGCGCGAAGAATATCCATAACAACACATGCAACCACTGATATCCCACCAGTGTTGACAAATTTGTATCTCAACACTTTTACAAGGCTTGGAAAGAGTAATGGGGGTATAAACACTTATCCCAAAACGTCGAAAAGAGTTGTCCAGTTCTCCGGTATTGTGCCCAAAGGTGAAATTGTAAACAAAATTTATATTATATTTATTTATTACAACTTCTTAAAATGATAAAATAATTATAAAATTTAATAGATCATAATTATATTAATGTTTCGATTGGCATGACCACTGGACTAACTCCATCCAATTTACTTACGAATTGTAATCCCACACTATTTTAGGATCTATACAATCTAGGTGCCCTCAAATTTGGTATCTGTGGTATGGCACCTCCGAGATCCATACCTAAGTAGAAAATTCTTTACGGGAACCCCAAACTGAAAGGTTTTATAGATGAATTGAACAAAGCAGCGCTGGTCCACAAAATCAAACTGAAAGCAGTCGTCGCTAGTCTAAAAGCTAGGGTTTCAGAAATAAAAGTGGCCTATATCGCATTTATGATTCCTTCATAGATATAGTCAGAAATATTGCCAAATATGGTAAGCTTTGTAATGAAGAATCATTATTCAATTAGTTGTAATTTTTTCATTTCTTTCACTTGTTGTAATGGGTTTGAACTTTGTGATACGAGTTGTAACGAAAAATCATTCTTTGATTTGTTGAGTTGTTGTCATTAGCTTCAGTTGGTGTAATCTAGTTGTTGCGATGGGTTTGTTGTAGGGTTTGAGACATCCAACAGGGGTTGTTGCAGGACATGATACATAGAGGTTGGAATCACATGCAATTCCAATATCTCATTTATTTGTCCACATGCCTCCAAATATGCTTTCTGGGATGCCGTTCACTCTACAGAGAAAACGTATCGCCTCACTGCCAAAATGGTGCTCGATAAATATATCTCACAATTACTGTCATGAAAAATTTCTTTGGTTGGTGATTTCGATGAAGAGATTAACTTCAAATTATGAGAGCCTATTTAATGTGGCTCAAATTTCCATGCAGATGTATTAATTTAATATTAATATTGGTGTTTATTGATCGTCAAATTGAGACGATATTATCTTCGGATCTTTTCTCATATTTATTCATCTTTCAATGCTTGTGACCGTTCCAAGTGCATATTTATTTCAATAAATGATGTAAATAGTGTTTTAAATTCTGTATAGTATGATTCTTCATTGATTAAATCTTATTCAAAAGAATCTTTGAAGAAAGTTGAAGAAGTGGAGAATTGTATAATATCTGAATCTTTCTCCACAAGAAACCTCATTTCAAATCTGTCTGACAAATTTGATACACTGAATCCTAAAAAGACAGATAAGCCAATCCCAGCTTCATTTTTACATAAAGGAAAGAGTGTACATATCCAAAGTCCAGTTAATAAGTTTCCACACCTCTTTCCCAAAGAAGTTGTCCAGTCCTCACAATAGTCTAAAGCAGAGCCTCAAAGTCCAAAAGGAGAAAAAATCACCATAGCCTCACTATTCCATGAGTCTGAGCCAGAAACTTAGGTACTCCCAGTATATGAACCTCCTGAATCCCAGTTTACTAGATATCAAGCTCCTGATTTGAATGGTATGGGTAAAATACCTCTGAGAGAAACATTATTTGACAACAGTCATAAAGAATGGAATATTGACTATCTCACAATGGGACAAATCAGACAAATGTTAGATCAAATGATAATAGAATATAAACTGATGTGTGCCGGGGGAAAATCAGAGGTTGAATCTTGTAAAACCTTGATTCAGTGTTTCACTGGCACTTTGGCCAGATGGTGGATGTTGGAGTCATCTCCAGCCATGATCAAAAAAATGCTTAAGGAAGTGATGAAAGATGAAAATGGTGACATTGAATTTCATCCTGATGGAACACCCATCAATAATATGATTGGTGCCTTGACTGCTATGATTCAAGAACATTTTTGTGGATATGAGCCTGTAGTCTCATATATGAATGAATTAGTTTTGATGAACTTGAAATTCAGAAATATTAACCAGTATGAAGACTTTCATCGTGATTGGATGCAAAGAATATTTCTGGTTAAAGAGTCAAATAATCTTCTGTGGAAGAAAATTTATATTGCAGCCCTGCCTTCAAAACTTGCAGATATCATCATGCTGCAAGAAGATTTTCAATTACCCTTAGAATTTTATCCT
Organism: Pinus albicaulis; assembly: GCA_034641835.2. NCBI lineage: Eukaryota > Viridiplantae > Streptophyta > Pinopsida > Pinales > Pinaceae > Pinus > Pinus albicaulis. The sequence continues at coordinate 794,163,876 of CM076577.1, read as the reverse complement.
TGGGGTGAGATATATGCCATCATTACCAAAGTTTTGATAACTTTGTGTACCAGTTCCAAGATGAACAAATCAATAGAAAAAATGAATAGATTACCTGGTACAAAATCATTCTGTAATAAGTATGGCATTACAGTAGATGATCCCCTAGTTACCCACATAAAACAAGGAAAAGGGCAAAGAAAACACAGAAGAGGGATAAGTTCATCAGTAAGTATAATAAAAGGAGAAGCTTTCCAAACCCTTCTCGGCCACCCAAGCGGCCCTCAAAAAATAAAAGGGGATACTCTAAGTATATCCCTAATACCCATTATTACCAACCCTCAGACATTCATCCAAGATCACAGAAAAAAGAAAGGATGAAGCAAATGGTCTGTTGGTTATGTGGAAAATCAGGACACACCGCCAATCTTTGTCCTGATGCTAAAGAATCCAAGAAGAACCGGGGAATAAAATAACAACAGCTGGCAAAAGGAAAAACAATTGTGAAAACAGAAGAGAAATGTAGTAAGTGTGGCTCTACATTTCATGATGTTGATCATTGCCCTCGGCTTTTAATTCAACAAGTAGAAGAAGATTATTCTTCTGATTCAGATAATGAATCTTCCTCTAACTCTTCAATTGAAGAATTAAATGCTTATTGTCAATGTTCAGCTTCAGAAATTTGTAAATGTGGCTGCTCTTCTAGTGAATCTGAATTTTCCTCTGATGAATCTATTGCAGCAGAATTCTCACAGAAACTAAAGGTTCTTATGGCCCAATCTGATGAAGATGAAATAAACATTTTTGTACAGATACGAGCACTAGAGGAAGGAGATTTGAAAACTTGACTATTGGAAACATTTATGCAGAATAGTGGAGGTGCTTCCATCACCCGTGCCAGTAAGAAGCCTATTTTTCTTGATGCTTCTTACGAACAAAATACAAAGGCCTACCAGAGACAACAAAAACAAAGCAAAGTTCGTCCACTCACTTTGGCGGAGGTGAGTAAGGAAATACATATGTTAAAAACTGAAATTTCTGCTTTGAAATCTCAAGTTTCAAGACTTGAACAAGGGAAACAGGAGGAGGCACAACCTGTTTCAAGCTGTAATACAAATTATAATTTGCATACTACTCCTGCTCATTCTTATGGATCAGATGTTGAGATTGCAGAAGGAAAGAAGGATCCTACCTTAGGATTCAGAGAGATGCGGATACTTGCCATTGAGTATCAATAGCATCATGTAAAAATAAACGTATGCATTCAAGGTGAAATGTTTCTTTTAACTACATTATTATATTCTGGAGTAGATGTTAATATTTTTGCAAAGAAAGCTATTCCCTCTAAATTCTGGGTTTCTGCCACCAGAAAAAAGTAGGTTTGGGAAAGAAAACCCTTGAGTATGAATTTCCTAAAGCAGCTGTATGTTTCGACACCCACTGCATCAAATTAAAATTTGCAGCAGGTGACATCCCTATTGATTGCATATTAGGGAACGTCTTTTTAGCAGCTGTAGAGCCCCATGGATCAGTAATATTAAAAGGAAATAAAGCGGGGTATTTCATTACTGTACCTACATCAGATGGCAATGGAAAAAGAATTGAATTGCTTTATGTTTCTAATCCAAGAGTTTCTACAATGGTACAAGCAATGCAGGAACTCCAAAAAGTAGAAAATAAGCTGACTGAGCTCAAAGATTTGAAATGCACCATTCATATTGAAGAACAGTTGAGCTCACCTGAAGTTCAGAGAAAAATCTCTGAAGTTAAGAAGAAATTAGAAGAAGAATGCTGCTCTGAAAAGCCGAATGCCTTTTGGCATAGAAAGCAGCATTGTGTCGAGCTGCCTTAGAAAGAACACTATACAGGCAGACCTTGCAAGTCCAAAGCTATACCAATGAGTAAAGAATACTGACATCTCTGTGAAAAGGAGATCAATCAACTTTTGGACAAAAAGTTGATCAGGGAATCTAGCAGTCCCTAGAACTGCTATGGTTTTTATGTAAATAAAAGATCTGAGCAGATAAGAGGAATTCCTAGACTTGTAATTAATTATAAGCCTCTTAATTCTGTATTAGCAGATGACACCTGTCCTATCCCACACAAAGGAGATCTATTGGGAAGGATATCAGGTGCAAATATTTTTTCTAAATTTGATTTGAAATCTGGTTTCTGGCAGGTGGCTATTTCAGAAAAAGATAAGTTCAAAACTGCATTCAGTATCCCTGCTAGTCACTATGAATGGAATGTCATGCCATTCAGTCTAAAGCATGCACCATCAAAGTTTCAGAGAGTCATGGACTCTATTTTTAAGCCTTATGACAAATGGTTACTTGTATATATAGATGACATTATGATATTTTCAAAGAATTTGCAGGACCACTTCAAGCATGTGAAGATTTTCATGAAGTTGGTCAAAAGGAATGGTCTGGTCCTCAGAAAAAAGAAGATGGAACTTTTCCAGACCAAGATTAAGTTTCTTGGGCACACAATCCAAAATGACCAAATTGCTTTACAGAACCATGCAATGGAGTTTCCAGACAAATTTCCGGATGTTATTCTGGACAAAACACAATTGCAGAGGTTTCTCAGATGTTTAAACTATGTGAGAAATTTTTATGAATATTGTGCTGCTGACAGATCTCTGTTAAACTAGAGATTGAGAAATAATCTGAAGCCTTGGACCAAGGAACACACAGAAGAAGTAAGAAAAATAAAGGCCAAGGTAAGAAATCTCCCTATATTGTGTGTTGCTGACAATGAATCCTTCAGGATCGTAGAATCAGATGCTAGTGATATAGGTTGGGGAGGTGTATTAAAACAAAAACCAAATGAAAAAGATGAGAAGGATAAAGAACATGTTGTGCAGTTTGCCTCTGGAACATGGAGTAAGTCTGAAAAGAATTATTCCACTATTGAGAAAGAAGTTAAAGCTGCATGGAATTGTATAGATAAATTTTCATTACATCTGGTTAACAAGTTTTTTCTGTTGAGAACTGATGCTCAAGCTCTTGGTAAAGTCTTATCCAAGAATATCAAGAAACCAGGAGAAGCTAAGTTCGCAAGATAGCAGGCATTGTTTGCCAATTTTTGTTTTAAGGTTGAACATGTCAAAGGAGTAGACAAATCCTTGACATATTTTCTTAGCAGAGAATTTATCCAGCACCAAGAACATTCAGAAAACTTAGAAGACCAAGTGATTGTCATTGTGACAGAATGGGATCAGGCTAATAAAAGAGAAACTATTCGCACAATCCCAGATGATAAATATTGGAATCTATACAGAAATGAGTGGAAACCAACCTGGCAGCTCCGCAATACAAAAGTACTTGATGCCAATCTTCAAAATCATACTGATATTCAACATCTTGTACCAGAAAGGAGAGTGTACCCCAAAGGCAGCCGATGGATCCACGATATGGTGTACACTCGAAGCATGCAGGCATCATGGGAAGCTGAAGAATATTTATCACAAGATTTTTGTGATATTTCTGTCACTTGTACCGGTGGAAGTGAGAGACAAAAATTCTATTATAGATACTTGGCAATACATAGAAAAAGAGAACCTACATGGACATGGACCCGTTTCAATCAGTGGCCAGGTAACAATCCTGATTTTTTATTTCCTGACACTATCTACAATTTTGCAGGTTACAAGAAGCTGTGGTGGGACCTAATGAACAAATATGGGAAATCTGAAACCCACTACACCAAAGTCAAATTTGGCAATATCGGGATCATGCAAGGATGTAGACAACCAAATTGGCTTCAAGATTGGTGGAAAGACTTTGGGCTTAATCCAACTACACTGGATCCAGCATTTTATGAAAATTTCTACCAAAGAAGATGTAATTGGTGTAATAATGATGGAATGGAGGATTGTACCCACATCCCATTCTCAAATGTCAGAAAATTATTGGAACTAGAAGACTCTCTAATTCTGGCACAACATATGAGACAACATAACTATTGGCTAGTTATGACTAATATTAAACACCAAATTATTCTCAATAAGCCAATGATTGTAAGGAGGCTTTATACAAAACAATGGGATGAAAATTATAAGTATAGATTCCCTGATATAAAAATATTGGATGATCCACCAGAAAGTAGTGCAAGTGGTTCTCATGGGCTCCACTAATCAAAAGCATCCACTATGTACTGTCTTCTAGTCACAGGATTACAGTGACTGGTTTTCTCGTGAGTTTTCTGGTAAAAAGATTTCACTGTGTAAATATTCCTTTCACCGTCCTCGTGGGCCTTCTGTACTTAAAGGCATCCACTTTGTACCTCACACACTCACATGTTAGAGTCCGGATGAAGGAATCTCTGTGCGGATGTCACTTCGGTGTTACCCGAAAACAATGATTCCTCTTCCACGTCATAGACATAGGACAATCTGAATTGATTGTTTGTCCCCCCTCTCATCCTATAAATGAAGGGTAAGGCTCATTCATTCGGCATCTTTGGGTTATTGAGTCTTGTGTGTTTTGAGTCAAGAGTCTAAGCTCTCCCTGCTCTGCATCTGCGAGTTATATCTCGATTTGCTTGCAACATGGAGATTAGTCTCAAGTCTATTAGATGATCAGAGAAGCTTGCGCATTAGTGTGCTTGGCACTGGTGAGAACCTAAAGTGGCATGATCATTAGATCGAGTCTGTGAAAAGTTTTTGTGTGTTCATTTCTTAGACAGAGTTTGCATACAACCAGGATGCGTCCAGTAAGCTATCTCATGTATTGAGAAGCCAATTTTGGTAAATGCTGGTGCAGTCGATCTCTGGAAAGAGATATTGAGTCCAGATTTATGTAAAATATTTTTTGAAATCAATAAAGAGAGAAGTTTTCATTCCGCATTCTGAATACTTATCACTCTGAGCATTGATATTGTCTGCTAAAGTAGTATTTGTCTCTCTCATATTCATTTGAGGTTCGTCAGAGGTTCTCCAGAGGTTTGCCAAACCACCAAGGGACGCCAAGGCCGTTGAAAGGCGAGGGAAGCCGTAAGTGAAAACCGTTGGTTGCATGAATGTGGGAGTAGGTTTGTGTATGGGTTCCTGTATGGGTTTGTGTAAAATAATCTGAGAGGCAAAGACAAAGAAGAGACTTAGCAAGGCCAGTCAACTTGTTGTTGCTGTTGCAAGCTTCGATTTGAAGCCCCTGCATAAAATTGGTATCAAAGCCAGAAAGGTTATCTGGTTCGTGAGTAAAGGTCAGTTTTCAGAAATGCCCTCTCTTAATTTGAAAAAGTAAAATGGACTCTTTCAGAAAATCAGTTTCTTTTAGAGAATTAGAAGAAAAAGAAAGAGCGGAACAAGATCCGCTTAGAAATATGTTTGCTAGTTCATCTAGTAGAGTTTTAAATTCCTCAGAGTTATTATATGAAGAAGCTGAACCTTCAGCTCAATGGGTTCTCCCTAAGATTTCTGCATCTGAAGTATATGCAGATCTAGGAGTCTGGAATTTAAAATCTACAACAAGAATTTCTATTAAATAATCCATTAGTTCTATTGAAGAGAATTTTGATTGTGTACAGTCTATCCCATTGTTAGATCCTAAACAGCTTCAGGCAGAAGCTAGAAAACTTGATACAAAATTCTTGCATTTGGGTTGTATCAGGGTGGGAATCAGTGCTCTTACACATAAGGGCTTAGACACATATGTCTTAGCTACCGTAAGAGATCTTACACATAATAAATACACCGATTCATTAATCAAAGGAATAGTTGCCCCACTGTCAGATGGTCTGGTCTAGTTCGACTGCTATCCCAATTTCCCCATCTATGTTTTTGATGAAACGATAACATATATTCTCCAGCTCTAGATTCAAACCTCAGGGTTTGTGAGTGTGTGAGGTACAAATTGGATGCCTTTAAGTACAGAAGGCCCACGAGGACTGTGAAAGGAATATTTACAAAGTGAAAGCTTTTTACCGGAAAGCTCACGAGAAAACCGATCACTGTAATCTTGTGACTAGGACACAGTACATAGTGGATGCTTTTGATTAGTGGAGCCCACGAGAACCACTTGACCTGCTTTCTGGTGGATCATACAGAACTTTTATTCCGAGAAATCTATACCTCTGAAAAGTAGTATCATTCCAGGCTTTGGTATAAATTCGCCTTACAATCATTGGTTTATTAAGTATAATTTGGTGCTTAATTTTGGTCATTACTAGCCACTGATGATGTGTTTTCATATACATTTCTAGAATTGGATCATCTCTAATATAGATGGTGCCGATCTGGTTGAGCTCTCTAACATTCTGACATGGTATATGAAAACATTCACATCTCCCTACTTCTACACACCAATTACACTTGTTTTGAAAAAATGACTCATATGCAACAGGATCCATTGCAGTTGAATTCAATCTGTAGTCCTTCCACCACTCCCTGAACCATTGCGGCTGTTGGCATGCTCGCATTAGTCCAATGGCTCCAAATTTTACTTTGGTGTAGTGGGTATCATTTGGGCCATATTTGTTCATGAGATCCCACCATAGTCTTTTGTACCCTGAAAAATCATAAATTGTGTCAGGAAAAATAAAATCAGGGTTATTACCTGGCCATTGATTGAAGCGGGTCCAGGTCCATCCAGGATTCCTTGTCCTGCTAATGACTAGATACTTGTGATAGACTCGTGAACTATCGCTTCCACCAGTACATGCGACAGTAAGATCACAAAAATCTTGTGATAGAGATTCTTCTGCTTCCCATGATGCTCGCATACTACGGGAGTACACCATATCATGAATCCACTGACTGCTTTTAGGGTACACCTTTATTTCTGGTACAAGATGCTGTATGTCAGTATGATTTTGGAGGTTAGCATCTAATACTTTTGTATTGTGAAGCTGCCAGGTTGGCTTCCATTCATCTCTATATGTCGCCCAGTTTTTGTCATAAGAGATTGTCCTTAAAACTCTCTTTGTTGGGCTTCATCCCATTCTGCCACAATGACCATGACATGTTCTTCTTGGCCCGTTTGTTCTTGATGCTGGATAAATTCTCTGCTGAGAAAATTTGGCAAGGAATTGTCTACTCCTTTGACATGTTCAACCTTAAAATCAAAATTGGCAAACAATGCGTGCCATATTGCGAACATAGCTTTTCCTGGTTTCTTGATATTCTTGGATAAGACTTTACCAAGAGCTTGATCATTATTTCTCAATAGAAAAAACTTGTTAATCAGATGTAATGAAAATTTATCTATACAATTCCATGCAGCTTTAACTTCTTTCTCAATAGTGGAATAATTCTTTTCAGACTTATTCCATGTTCCAGAGGCAAACTGCACAACTTGTTCTTTATCCTTCTCATCTTTTTCATCTGGTTTTTGTTTTAATACACCTCGCCAACCTATATCACTGGTATCTGATTCTACAATATTGAAGGATTCATCATCAACAACATACAATATAGGGAGATTTCTTACCTTTGCCTTTATTTTTTTTACTGCTTCTGTGTGTTCCTTGGTCCAAGGCTTCAAATTATTTCTCAATCTCTAGTTTAATAGAGATCTGTCAGCAACACAATCTTCATAAAAATTTCTCACATAGTTTAAACATCCGAGAAACCTCTGCAACTGTGTTTTGTCCAGAATAACATCCAGAAATTTGTCTGCAAACTCCATTGCATGGTTCTGTAAAGCAATTTGGCCGTTCTGGATTGTGTGCCCAAGAAACTTAATCTTGGTCTGGAAAAGTTCCATCTTCTTTTTTTTGAGGACCAGACCATTCCTTTTGACCAACTTCATGAAAATATTCACATGCTTGAAGTGGTCCCGCAAATTATTTGAAAATATCAGAATGTCATCTATATATACAAGTAACCATTCGTCATAAGGCTTAAAAATAGAGTCCATGACTCTCTGAAACTTTGACGGTGCATGCTTTCGACCAAATGGCATGACATTCCATTCATATTGACCACCAGGGATACTGAATGCAATTTTGAACTTATCTTTTTCTGAAATAGCCACCTGCCAGAAACCAGATTTCAAATCAAATTTAGAAAAAATCTTTGCACCTGATATCCTTCCCAATAGATCTCCTTTGTGTGGGATAGGATAGGTGTCATCTTCTAATACAGAATTAAGAGGCTTATAATTAATTGCAAGTCTAGGAATTCCTCTTTATCTGCTCAGATCTTTTATTTACATAAAAACCATAGCAGTTCCAGGTACTGCTAGATTCCCTGATCAACTTTCTGTCCAAAAGCTAATTGATTTCCTTTTCAAAGAGTTGTCTGTATTCTTTACTCATTGGCATAGCTTTGGAATCGTAAGGTCTGCCTGTATAGTGTTCTTTGTAAGGCAGCTCGACACAATGTTGCTTTCTATGCCAAAAGGCATTCGGCTCTTCAGAGCAGCATTATTCTTCTAATTTCTTCTTAATTTCAGAGATTTTTCTCTAAACTTCAGGTGAGCTCAACTGTTCTTCAATATGAATGGTGCATTTCAAATCTTTGAGCTCAATCAGCTTATTTTCTGCTTTCTTGAGTTCCTGCATTGCCTGTACCATTGTAGAAACTCTTGGATTAGAAACATAAAGCAATTCAATTCTTTTTCCATTGCCATCTGATGTAGGTACAATAATGAAATACCCCGCTTTATTTCCTTTTAATCTTACTGATCCATGGGGCTCTACAGCTGCTAAAAAGACGTTCCCTAATATGCAATCAACAGGGATGTCACCTACTGCAAATTTTAATTTGATGCAGTGGGTGTCGAAACATACAGCTGCTATAGGAACTTCATATTCAAGGGTTTTCTTTCCCAACCCTAATTTTTTTTCTGGTGGCAAAAACCCAGAATTTAGAGGGAATAGCTTTCTTTGCAAAAATATTAACATCTGCTCCAGAATCTAATAATGCAGTTAAAGGAAACATTTCACCTTGAATGCATACATTTATTTTTACATGATGTTGTTGATACTCAATGGCAAGTATCCGCATCTCTCTGAATCCTAAGGTAGGATCCTTCTTTCCTTCTGCAATCTCAACATATGATCCATAAGAATGAGCAGGAGTAGTATGCAAAGTATAATTTGTATTATGGCCTGAAACAGGTTGTGCCTCCTCCTGTTTCCCTTGTTCAAGTCTTGAAACTTGAGATTTCAAAGCAGAAATTTCAGTTTTTAACATATGTATTTCCGTAGTCACCTCCCCCAAAGTGAGTGGACGAACTTTGCTTTGTTGTTGTTGTCTCTAATAGACCTTTGTATTGCGTTCGTAAGAAGCGTCAAGGAAAATGGGCTTCTTACTGGCACGGGTGCTGGAAGAACCTCCACTATTCTGCATAAATGTTTCCAGCAGTCGAATTTTCAAATCTCCTTCCTCTAATGCTCGTATTTGTGAAAAAATATTTATTTCATCTTCATCAAATTGGGCCATAAGAACCTTTAGTTTCTATGAGAATTCTGCTACAACAGATTCGTCAGATGAAAATTCAGATTCACTAGATGAACAACCACATTTACAATTTTCTGAATCTTAACATTGAAAATAAGCATTTAATTCTTCAATTGAAGAATTAGAGGAAGATTCATTATCTGAATCAGAAGAATAATCTTCTTCTACTTGTTGAATGAAAAACCGAGGGCAATGATCAACATCATGAAATGTAGAGCCACACTTACTACATTTCTCTTTTGTTTTCACAATTGTTTTTCCTTTTGCCAGCTGTTGTGATTTTATTCCCCGGTTCTTCTTGGATTCTTTAGCATCAGGACAAAGATTGGCGGTGTGTCCTGATTTTCCACATAACCAACAGACCATTTGCTTCATCCTTTCTGTTTTTTGTGATCTCAGATGAATGTCTGAGGGTTGGTAATAATGGGTATTAGGGATATACTTAGAGTATCCCCTTTTATTTTTTGAGGGCCGCTTGGGTGGCCGAGAAGGGTTTGGAAAGCTTCTCCTTTTATTATACTTACTGATGAACTTATCCCTCTTATGTGTTTTCTTTGCCCTTTTCCTTGTTTTTCTATGGGTAACTAGGGGATCATCTACTGTAATGCCATACTTATTACCGAATGATTTTGTACAAGGTAATCTATTCAGTTTTTCTATTGATTTGTTCATCTTGGAACTGGTACAAAAAGTTATCAAAACTTTGGTAATGATGGCATATATCTCACCCCAAGGATAAACTTCTAAGGGTAATTGAAAAGCTTCTTGCAACTTGATGATATATACAAGTTTTGAAGGCAGGGCTGCAATATAATTTTTCTTCCACAGAAGATTCTTTGAATCTTTAACCAGAAATATTCTCTACATCCAATCACGATGAAAGTCTTCATACTAGTTAATATTTCTGCATTTCAATTTCATCAAAACTAATTCATTCTTATCTGAGACTACAGGCTCAAATCCAAAAAAATGTTCTTGAATCATAGAAGTCAAGGCACCAATCATATTTTTTATGGGTGTTCCATCAGGATGAAATTCAATGTCACCATTTTCATCTTTCAACACTTCCTTCTCCATTTTTTCGATCATGGCTGGAGATGACTCCAACTCCCACCATCTGGCCAAAGTGCCAGTGAAACACTGAATCAAGGTTTTACAAGATTCAACCTCTGATTTTCCCCCGACACACATCATTTTATATTATGTTATCATTTGATCTAACATTTGTCTGATCTGTACCATTGTGAGAAGGTCAAGATTCCATTCTTTATGATTTCTGTCAAAGAATGTTTCCCTCGGAGGTATTTTACCCATACCATTCAAATCAGGAGCTTGATATCTGGTAAATTGGGATTCAAGAGGTTCATATACTGGGAGTACCTGAGTTTCTGGCTCAGAGTCATGGAATAGTGAGGCTATGGTTATTTTTTCTCCTTTTGGACTTTGAGGCTCTGCTTTAGACTACTGTGAGGACTGGATAGCTTATTTGGGAAAGAGGTGTGGAAATTTATCAACTGGACTTTGGATATGTACACTCTTTCCTTTATGTAAAAAGGAAGCTGGGATTGGCTTATCTGTCTTTTTAGGATTCAGTCTATCAAATTTGTCAGAACAGATTTGAAATGAGGTTTCTTGTGGAGACAGATTTATACATTATAAAATTCTCCACTTCTTCAACTTTCTTCGAATATTATTTTGAATAAGCTTTAATCAATGAAGAATCCTACTGTACAGAATTTAAAAAAATATTTACATCATTTATTGAAACTTGAAATCTGTCTATCTGCTCTTTAAAAAAAACTATTTTTGACACATTCCTTTCCAGACCAGTAATGGCAGTGTTAGTCCAGTTAAGTTGTTCACTAGCTTTCTGGATTCTGTTGTCAATACCATGGGCATTATCATCCTTTTGAATCAAAGGAATGGCCTTAGCAGAGTTCTGTGCTTCCCCTATTACAATGCCTTTAAAAGGGGGAAATGTAGTAGTTGTTTCAATACTACTACCGTCTAGGGCTGACCATGAATGTTTTGAGGATGATGCAGAAGAGTCAGTCATCAACACATTATCAGGCTACTTCTTATTTCTCCAGGAATAAAATGATATCCAAACATTTTTCTTTTCCATGTATCCCTTCCATTCTTCTAAAAATTTAATCTTTTCTTCTACAGAATGGGCTAGGCCAAAAGGCTCGGCCTAAGGATTTGTGTAAAGATCCAAATTTAACATTTGTTTCATCCATTGAGCTAGGACTTTATGTTTTGGACAACCATCTATCAAAGAGAAAAACTTTTGCATCTCCATTACTGAGGGCTTTTTGCAGTCAGCAGGCAGATCTTTAAATCTGCATTCTGGAATCAAATCATTTTTCTGCTCAAGATATCCTAGACCATATCTTGGCATACCATGAGGTCTCATATTACTGAACATCTCTGTCAATCTCAAATCTTCTTCTTCAAGAGTGGACAACTCATGCATCATGAGGACATGGTTTGACACGTGTGGGAAAGGTATGTCAAAACATTTTGGATTAGGACATGGATTTACAGAGGTGGATGTTGGGGCTTCACCTGTCCTAGGATTATGGTTCTCATGGATGACCATATATGCATAATATAACAAGCACAGAGGCAATTAATTCATATGTTTAAAAAGTCTTATATTTTATAGTTTTTAAAATTATTGTAAAAATTGATTCACCTTGCCAAACTTGTTTGATATGAGGTTTTTCATTTGGTTTAAACCGAAAAAGTTGTAAATATATTAGCTAATTATAAAAATATATATTATTATAAAAATTAATTGATTATATCTAAAATTTTCATTAAATATAATAAAATAGAGTTTCCCATAATCTATAATCCAGATATATTAATCATATTAAGAGTAAGCTTGATCTAAATGGTTTACATCGAATATAATTATAAAAAATTATAAGTGAATTGGGTTTTAAGTACATAGTGAACTAGGTCAGGTTAGAATTGAAGTCACACTATGTATGATAGCACCCATGAAGACACAAATTGGTGGGAGATTCAAGGGAGGTTCATGAGGAGGATGTTGGTGCATGGTGGCCTGGAGTCATGCCATGAGCTTGTGTTTTGAATAACTTATGTTTGGTTTTAGAGATTGGTATGTTTTTGTTCTCTTAGTCACTCTTCCAAAGTATTAAACTCTCGGCCTTGCTGGGGGATGTTTTGCCTCATTCTGTCATTAATTCTCTTACTCTATTCTTGCGTTATGAGGGTTGGGCCTCACGTCCTCTAGTAAGTTGTCTTGCCATATAAGAATATATATAGGTCTTCTTGTAATACTTTGTGGGTGCTTGTTTTTGCAGCCATTACTTAGCATGCAGGTCTGTTTTTGTTGGGCATCTCTAGTTGCAAGCATATCTGGAAGGTTTGGTATCTTCTGGGAGAGTAGTATAACCTGTTTTTTCAGGTGTGGTCTGGTCTTACTAGGCATTGTATCTAGTTCCATGTGGTGATATCCCAAATCATGCTTCTGTTCCTCATAGCGATTTACATCCTATATTTGATTTTGATGTCACACTAATCTGTTAAAAAACACCCATATACTAAATAAGGTGTTTAGAAATGTCATTTTCGGTCCTGATAAGGACTCGAATTCATCTGAATCATCAGAATAGTCAAAACTTGGTTATTCGTGGCAAAAATGGCTAGATTTGTTCATTATTTCAAAATCGTGTAAGTATTTTAGCTTCGAGTGTTGTTTTCGCTAGTGGTACTATACGGGTTGCTGTTGTAGTCACATTTGACCCTACATGGCATTATCATTCTTTGCAATTTCTTTCTCCAATTTCTGATATGAATTCCGGCCACCACCTTTCTCTCGACGTCTTGCAATGTGATTTCCTAGTCTAAGCATCTCGCATGATTTCTAATCTACATGCCTTTTGTCTGGACCTGGGTTACCTCCCTTTTGTCTATGCCACTTATCGACCTTTTGTCGCACTCTTTACTCCTGGCACGTACACCTGAACGATCTAACATCCCTTTATGTACATTCCTGACACCTTGGGGACTCTATCAAAGCACACCTGGGCGTCCTTTCACACCTAATCGAACATTCTCATGGCTTATTCTCTCTGACCTTTACACACATCTTGTGTCCCATCTCCCGATAGCCGACATACATATTTAATCATTTATCCCTCCCAGTTTTTTTACAGTATCTTCTCGATTTGGCCTAAATCTCCTTGTCTGACCCATATTTGGGTGGTTGAACCATTTACATCCTTGTCAATGATCTCGTTAGTTCCACTTTGCCTTCAGATCATATGGAGTTGGCCCATGACCTCTTTTCATCTGACACCTTAGCGCATGAGGCTTTCATTGATGCCACGTTGGAAGCAGAAAAGGAATTTGCAATGTTGAAAGCCCATCTTCCTTCATCCAACGCGTTGCCGCCTGAACATGTCCATGTTTCTTCTAGACTCGGTCCCTGCTTTCATCAGTCTATATCCCATCTACAAACACCGAGCAACCGCAAGCATTTTGGCTAACTTGCTAAGGCTCCAAACAAGATTCTATTACGGGCTCCTGAGATTAAGCTCTTGAATTTCGGTTATGGAAACCTTTGGGGTATGTTAACGAGCTTGTAGAAGAGAGCTATCGCGTGTCACTGGGTCTATTTTGACATGCCTAAGAAAGAAATGGTGGGTTGGGTCAAGTGCACTTGGGGTCCGCCGGCCGGCTATCCCCCTAAAGTAAGAAGAATGATGAATTCTTGGTTCAACATTCAATTTCTACACATTGATGATGCTTCAAAAATACTCAAAAGAACCTGGGTTCGTGGCCAAATATTTTTACAGCTTCATGTGTGGTATCTTGGTTTCAACTCTATTATGGAAACACCCAAGAATAATATGGTTTAGGTGAAGCTTCCATGTGTGCCTTTGGAATACTAGATGAAGACAACTCTGTCTACAATTGGTAATTATATTGGGAAGCTTCTATATATTGCTCCAGGTTGCATGGGTGCCATGCAAAAGTGGGTCACCTGGATTTTAGTTGAGGTTAACTTCGCTGGTGGCCTCCCAGGTAATATATATTTGTCATGGGATCGGTTGAGACATCGACAACGGGTGGATTATTGGGGGATCCAATTTCATTGTCTCTTGTGTCACCAAATGGGTCATATGATGAAAAGATGCCTTAGGGGTATAATGAAAACCAATTTCTCGAGCTCGCGGGCGATCCATCATAGGGTCGGGGACCTTGGCATTGAAAGCTCCAACCATGGGCCTAATGGTAAGCTGATTTCTTTGTCCCTTTCATTTCATAACACTAAGTCATCCTCATCTCTTTCATCTTTACAACATGCTTTTCAGACATTGAAACCTACCACGTGTTAGTGATGGAATCAACACTTGGACTGCATTAAGCGCCTGACTAGACACATCTTAAGTTCGAGGCTATTTCTTATGATTTGATTGGGTTTTTGGAAAGTGGTTGGATCTCAAGCACTCTCAAAAGGAACGTTGAACAGATAAAAATCTCTGACACATATGAGGGAACTTGTTGATATGATGTGGTAGCAAAGTTTGTAGTTCAATGATTTGAAGAATGGGAGAAAGACAATGGGTTTGTAGGACAAAAATCCACTGTTGGGAGGAAATAATGACACAAATTTCAGACCTATAATGTCTAATGAAAGAAGTATTTTTAAGAAATACTTACAAGAATATCATTTTACATTTTAAGAATCCTATTTCAAGGAATGCTTCTGACTAACATGGCATCTTGAACCAGTAAAGCTTGATGGGTCAAGACTTACAAAAGAGTACCAATATGTCTGTTAGATCATAAGACTTATAAAAACATGAGGTAGGATTTAATTCGACTCAAGGAATGCTCATGAACAAAACATATTAAATCAGAGAAGCTTGAAACAAGACTTACAAGGACAGTTCAATATGCCTTGAAGCTTCATCATAAGACTAATAGGAACATGAAGTAGAATTCTTATGACAGATTTGAAAAGAAAGATATAGGATATGGAAAAACAGGATAAAAACATATACACACACCATATGATTTTTGAATCCTCAAGAGTGTAACTGGAATATATTATGTGTTCAACAATACATTGTTCAAGAACGACATGAGAATCAACAACAGGGCACTCGGCCACTATGCTTTCAACTCTCTCTCCTTTATTGCATAAAACTCAACTCTTAAATAGAGTTGCATAAAACAAACTATTGCTAAACTTTATGAATGAAATTAAATAAAGAAAACTAAAAATAGTAAACAAATCAAATTGTTGCATAAATTTAAAACTATTGAATTATTCGATTCTTCAAAATCTGAAGCATGAAACTGTTTGACTACCACATAAGCTTCTTTCTGCTACTTGTCCTAGTTGTCTTCAGCTGTTGCAAGAAAGGTGGAACTGTTTGACACCTATGTGCTCAAAATCAGAGGGGTAAAACCTGCCACTTAATCAATCCTTTGCCACCTATGTCAATTGAAATCAAAAGAAAATCAACCGCTTGGAACACAAAATTCATCTATTTGGCTGAAGTCTTGTCTTTAAAATGCTCATACATTTGTTGTTCAAGCTCTAATTATGCCTTTTATAAATTCTAGGAAAATAGCTACCTGCTGGGTTTGTTGATAAAACTAGATTTTTTGTAAAAGGTAGCTATTATAAAAAATCATGTAGATAGTTGTGTTTGTTGATTAAACCAAAATTTGTGTGCCTCTCGTGTATGCACAGTTGTTCAAACGGGATACAAAACCCTACACGCAACCCTGATTTCTTGCTTGAGAATGATAAACTGGTTGTTGGAGGATGTGAATGTTAGCTGTAACCTCCACAGAAAACCTCGGTCATAAGAATAGTGAGTCTAAACCTCTGAATCTGCGCCCTTAATCATGGTATGGTGTAATGGCACGATTTGAAACTATTCAAATACGGGCGCTAAGTCACCCCATAACTCATAACACTCCACTGCATCATTTAATAATTGATACTTTGTACCATAATCTCCGCTTCAGCTTAATGAATAGCTATAGGTTAGCTCCACCAACAATATAATCACTCCCTTATAATATTACTTCTAATTTAGAAATAATTACCCCTTTTTTGAGAATGACCTATTCTCTGAAAAATTCTCCTTGCACGAATTTTCCAGGTAATAGCTACCTTTTTCACCGTGTTAGTAATGTGACCTTAAATTTGGATTTGAGGTTTTACTTGGCTTGTGGTCAAACTCGTGGTTCTGTGGTGGTTGTAGCTAAGGGCTCAAAGTAGACAAATGCCCATTTTTTTTATAAATAAAAATATAATAATAATTTTATAAAAATATAAAATTAATATTATTTTTTACTTTCTCTTTTAATGAAACTTAAATAGGCCAGAGTAGTATAGATATGCTAGATTTTAGGCATAGGATAGTATTGGGGTAATTTACCATCATAATGAAAATAGCCACATTAGGATGAATTTGAAATTTTTTGGAAAATAAGGAAAGGATCGAGGAGAATGGCGAGGATGTAGCAAGAAGTAGCGAGAAACATTGAAGCATAAGGAGCTAGAGGCCAAATAAAATGACGGAGAGGGAAGCTTTGAAAGGAATCAAAAATAGTGCTAACAGTGGCTCTAATTGGGGATGATATGCCCCCTGCGGGCTATCAAGAACCATAGACTAGTGCCTTGAATTCAAATTTTATCTCTCCAACTAGCGATCTTTCTCATTAACTCAAAAATACGAGAATTCTTAGCCATTGGGTAATGGATTCAAAATCATCATTTCAATTCTGCAACTTATTTCTCCAAACTAAAACTAAATTCAAACTAAAAACTTAAATCTAAAATTCTAAACTAATTCTCAAAACAATGAGCATATTCATTCTCCTACTTCTAATATAATTTGAATGGAAATCTTCATGCAATATGGAAATTGTTGTACAACCATTCAAACAACTGAAAAAACCTCATATGGATTCTGAATCTTAAAGGTAGAACTGAAAGAATCCATATCATGACATAGTGCAACTCATGATGAAAATAATCACAACATGGGATACTCATAAAGAATTGAATGTTTGCACTATAATAGAACTCCAAATCATCAACTATTGAATGAGGAAAAACATTAAATGTTACTTCTGCAATGATTTCCCTTTCAGAATTCCGAAAGGTGTAGCTATTTATCCAAAACTTCCACTGAAAATCTGATCTCTACATCCCTGTGAAGTCGCCAATGGATCTAGAACAATGGAGTCGCTAGGTGAAAAACTACAGTCCTCTTCAAGTTATCGATTCCTGTTCACCTTCAAGAATTGATCTTTAGCAATTAAAACAAGATACTCGGGAGAATACTTCGTTTCAAGCCCTTCGTCTCCTAACAGATGCACCAAAAGACGTTAGTGTTGGAATCAGCACTTGGACTGCATCAAGCGCCTGACCAGACACATCTTAAGCTTGAGGGATATTTCTTATGATTTTATTGGGTTTTTTGAAATTGGTTGGATCTCAAGCACTTTGAAAGGAACGTTGAACATATAAAAATCTCTGACACACATGAGGGCACTCGTTGATATGATGTGGTAGCAAAGTTTGTAGTATAATGATTTTAATAGCGGGAGAAAGACAGTGGGTCTGTAGGACAAAAATCCACTGCTGGGAGGAAATAATAACACAAATTTCAGACCTATAATGTCTAATGAAAGAAGGCTTTTTAAGAAATACTTACAAGAATCTCATTTTACATTTTAAGAATCCTATTTCAAGGAATTCTTCTCACTAACATGACATCTTGAACCAGGAAAGCTTGAAGGGTCAAGACTTACAAAAGAAGACATATGTGTATGCTAGATCAAAAGACTTATAAAAACATGAGGTAGGATTTAATTCGACTCCAAGGAATTCTCATGAATAATCAACAAAACATATTAAATCAGAAAAGCTTGAAACAAGACTTACAAGAATAGTTCAATATGCCTTGAAGTTTCATCATAAGACTAATAAGAAGATGAAGTAGAATTCTTATGACAGATTTGAAAAGAAAGATATAAGATATGGAAAAACAGGAGAAAAGCATATACACACACCATATGATTTGTGAATCCTCAAGAGTGTAACTGGAATATATTATGTGTTCAACAATACATTGTTTAAGAATGACATGAGAATTAGAAACAAGGCACTCGATCACTGTGCTTTCAACCCTCTCTCCTTTATTACATAAAACTCAACTCTTAAATAGAGTTGCAGAAAACAAACTTCTGCTAAAATTTAGGAATGAAATTAAATAAAGCAAACTAAAAATAGTAAACAAATCAAACTGTTGCATAAATTTGAAACCACTGAATGATTCGAGGCTTTGAAATATGAAGCTTGAAACTGTTTGACTGCCACATAAGCTTATTTTTGCAACCTGTCCTAACTGTTTTCAACTATTGCAAGAAAGGTGGAACTATTTGACTCCTACGTGCTCAAAATTAGGGGGGTAAAACCTGCCACTTAATCAATCCTTTTCCACCTATTTTGATTGAAATTAAAAGAAAATCGACCACTTGGAACATAAAATTCATCTGTTTTTCCAAAGTCTTATCTTTAAAATTCTCATACATTTTTTGTTCAAGCTATAATTCTGCCTTTTATAAATTCTGGGAAAATAGCTACCTGCTGGGTTTGCTGATAAAACCAGATTTCTATAGAAGGAAGCTATTATAAGAAATCCCTTCAATAGTTGTGTTTGTTGATTAAACAAAAATTTGTGTGCCTCTCCTATATGCACAACTATTCAAACTAGATACATAACCCTACACGCAGCCCTAATTTCTTGCTTGAGAATGATAAACTGGTTGCTGGAGGATGTGACTCTATTAGCTATAACCTCCACAAAAAACCTCGGTTATAAGACTAGTGAGTCTAAACCTTTGAATATGTGCCCTTAATCATTGTATGGTGTAATGACACGATTTTAAATGATTCAAATACAGGTGCCAAGTAACCCCATAACTCATAACACTCCACTGCATCATTTAATAATTGATACTTTGTACCATAATCTCTACTTCAACTTAATGAATAGCTATAGGGTAGCTCCACCAACAATATAATAAATCCCTTATAATATTACTTCTAATTTAGAAATAATTACCCCTTTTTTAAAAATAATAATATCTCATAACATAGAAGATCTTCAATTAATTGGACAATGATCTGTTCTCTGAAAAATGATCCTTACACAAATTTTCCAGATAATAGCTACCTTTTTCACTGTGTTAGTAATGTGACCTTCAATTTGGATTTGAGGTTTTACTTGGCTTGTGGTCAGACTTGTGGTTCTATGGTGGTTGTAGCTAAGGGCTCGAGGTAGACAAAGACCCATTTTTTTGATAAATAAAAGTTTAATAAAAATACAAAATTAATAATATTTTTTACTTGCTCTTTTAATAAAACTTAAATAGGCCAGAGTAGTATAGATATCCTATATTTTAGGCATAGGATAGTATTGGGGTAATTTAGCATTAGAATTCAAATAGCCACTTTAGGATGAATTTAAACATTTTTGGAAAATAAGGAAAAGATCGAGGAGAATGGCGAGGATGTAGCAAGAAGTAGCGAGAAAAATTGAAGCATAAGGAGATAGAGGCCAAGTAAAATGATAGAGAGGGCATCTTTGAAAGGAATCAAAACCAGTGCTAACACCACGCATGAAGTTCCGCATGTCCATACTGTGGCCTCCCCTAAGCATCCTCTGGAAAATTTCACAGTCATTCGCCCTTCCTGCGCAACGCCTGAATCCCGTTCAGTTCCTACTCATATGAATGAATTCCCTCTCTTGATTGAACCACCCCCTACTTTATCTCGTCCTGCAGCTGACTCTGTCCCCCATTCTCTCTCAATTCCACCTCTCGAAATGACCTCTCCCCCCCCTAACCTTGATCCCGAGGAAGAGTCTCCTCCGATCTCTCCTAGAAAGGCTGTTGGAAGTGACTGCAAATGTTTGGTCATGAATCCCAAATTGGACATGGTTGCCTTAACTCTGCATGAAGGACATCTACCAGAACCATGTCCTTCCATATCTCCTCCTTCTGCTTTAAACATAAATTTTTGTAAAAAGATGAAGAATGGTAGTAGACACTTTAGGGGGCGACAGAAATCAAGATCCTTTTTTTCCACTAATGAAGGGCTCCATGACATCCTATCATTTCTACCTTTGATTCTCGTGCGCTTAGAGCATGCATTCTTGTATCACATGATTCATGAATTGTATCATTTCTCTTAATATCCATGGTCTTGGGGATCACTCCAAGTATCTAAGTATCAAGAACCTATTCTCTGTTTCAGTGCCCTTCATTGTGGTTTTCAAGAAACTAGGTGTCCTATCTCTAAAGCAATCCCTTATTTTCTTGCAGTTCTCCCTCACTAGCACATAGTGGGTGTTGACTCTACTGGCCTCTCGGGTGGACTAATTGCTATGTGGAATCCTCTTTTTTCCACTTTCTGTGCTTTCTGTTTCTTTGGTTGTATTCTACTCTCTGGAAGGCTTAGGGGATTTTCCGAGCCTTTTCATTTTATCAATATGTATGCTCCTAGTCAGAATAGGTCGGTCTTCTGGACTCACATTATCTCCTCTGCGATTTTGGAGATTCACAACCTAATTATTATGGGAGACTTAAACTCTACTCTATCTTCTGCGAAAATTTGGGGTCGTCACTCCTATCCAGACCCATTGGCTGATCGCATTTTACAGATCTTCATTGACCATCATCTTTTCGACATTATTCTTGCCCCTCTCTCTCCAAACTGGACCAATCACAGGTTTGGAGATGCTTTTGTTTGGAAAAGACTAGACAAGTTCCTGGTGCATGAAAGTGTGCTCGAAATTTTTAGGAATCTTAGGTCTTCGGTCATAACAACATCATTTTTCGACCATCACTCTATCTTCCTCACATGGCACAAAGAACCTATTCGAAAAGGTCTTCCTTTTAAATTTAACATAATTTGGCTGGAATAGTCTGATTATCAGAATTTGGTAAACAATTTTATGGCATCAGGATATGAATTTGCATGGTATATCTGAGTCATTTTGCTTCACGCATAAACTTTGGTTATTGAAGCACAAGACTCGTTCTTAGGAATAGAGCAAGAAGGAAGAAATTTTCAAGGATCTTCAGTCAATTTCTCTGAATATTGATGAAATATATAAATCAATGGAAGGATTCCACCCTAATCATTACACATACATTGTGCTCGAGACATTGGAAAAGTGCATAACATAAATACTTAGAATCCAAGAGGTAACATGGAAGCTGAAAAACCAAGCTACGTGGCTTCGTGAAGGGGACCGAAAAACAAAAAAATTTCATCATTTTGCAAACAACAAGAAAAATAAGAATGGAATCTGGAAAATTATCACTTCGGAGGGGGTTTATGTATACTCCACAAAAGACATCAAGCGGGAGGCTTTAAAATTATTTTCGTACTTTTATAAATGTATGGATGGGGTCAATTTATTTGATCAGCTATGGGCTATAGATATCTACCCTCACATGTTTTATGAAGATGCAAATGAGGCGCTTGGAAAATCTGTATTGAAGGATGAGGTTCTGATAGTTGTTAAAAAAATTTCTCGGGACAAAAGTCCTGGCCCTGACGGATGGCCTACGAGTTCTTTTTACAATTTTTCAATATTCTAGGGGAGGATATCCTCGATGTAGTTGAAGATTCCAGAAGGCCAGGGAAAATTCCGACAGACATAAATTCTGCCTTTCTTGCACTTATTCCAAAAGCTACGCATCCTAGTAGCTTCCGAGATTTCAGGCCTATATCCCTTTGCAACATAATCTACATGTTGATCTCAGAGATAATTGCACAAGGAATCACAAGTGTCCTTTCTATATATATTTCCAGAGAGCAATATGGGATCCTCCCGGATCGTCTTATCCATGATGCCATTGCTTTGGCCCAAGAATGTTTGCATATTATTCACATGAATAAGATGGATGCTCTTATCATGAAAGTGGATCTCTTCAAAGCTTATGACAACATTGACTGTTCATTTATCAGATTGGTTCTCCTGAAGATCGGTCTATCTTTGCAGAACCCTTAGTGGATTATGGCTTGTATTTCGTCAGTCTGGTATGCAGTCATTATAAACGGAATCCTCTCAGATTTCTTTTGGTCTAGTCGTGGCCTCCGCCAGGGTTGCTCTCTTTCTCTTCTCATTTTTATTTTGATATTATTTTAAATAGTAAAACATCGGTGGGGCTCATTTGAAGATATTATTTTTTCTCCACGGGTCTCCATTACTCACTCCTTTTTTGTGGACGACATTCTTGTTATTGGTATATTATTCAGAGCCTATTGGATTGTTCTACACTACCTATTTCTTTGTTATGGTGCTGCATTCAGCTTGAGAATTAATGGGGAAAAATATTTCCTTTTATTTGCCTTGGGAGATAGTGCAGATATTGAACTTATTTGAAGACTCTTTGGGAGGGAACTTGTTCCTATTTTGAACGAACTCACCTACTTTGGTTTTAAGCTCAAACCTTGTAGCTACAAAAAAATTGACTGGATATGGCTTGTGGATAGGTTTAAATATAGACTTAACAACTTGACTCAAGATGGTTATCTTTTGGGGGTTGTTATGTTCTTATACAAGTTTTTCTTCAATACTTGGCGGTCTATTGGGCTCAAATTTTTCATAGCCCTTCCTGCATCATTTCGCTGATTGAGTCCATTATTTCAAAGTTTTTATAGTCTGGTGCAAAAGGCTCTAATAAATATCACCTATGAAAACTGGCATCTCTCACTATTCCAAAACACTTTGGAGGCTGGGGGATCCTGGACATCCGCTCTTTCTCCCAAGCGCTCTTAATTAAATCCCTCTATACGGTGCTCACTGGAACTGGACTTTGGCTGTCTCTCATCAGAACCAAATACCTCAAAGGCATGGACCTTTAGCATATACTCAGGCTACAAACATTTCCACAACTCCACGGATCCTACATTTCGTTGGGTTTCAGGCGGGTTATGGCTCTTCTTTCTAACATGATTATTTGGGAATTTGGAAATGGAGAGAAAACATTATTGGGATGTGATCGAATTATAGGCTCACCTTCAGGGTTGAACTTGGATTTCCATCTTATGCACTCTTTCTCTCTTAAGGGAATTTTTTTCCTTTATCAAGTCATGTTTCACTTGAAGCAATGTTGCCTAATCTGGAAATTTGCTTTTCAACTGGGACTCCAGGGTCCAAATGCGATGGATTGGGATTCCTTCATGGATAGGTTAAAGGCTAGCAGCTTCTGCTTACATCCCCTTGGTGATATAATTTTGTGGGTCGACTTGATGAAGGGTGAGTCTATTGTGGTTGCTGATATTTATAGAAATAACATTTCTCAACGCTTTCCAAATCTAGGACCATCTCCTTCTAGACATTTCTAGAAGTGTGTTATCCCATCAAAAATCATTTTATTTGGGTGGTTTGTGTGGGGGAACAAAATATTACCTGGGATAATGTTAAGTCCCTATATTAATAGTGTAGCCCCTTATTATGTTAGTGTAGCCCCCCTTATTGTTATTATTGTACCCCTGTAACCCCCATATTGTTATTATTGTGCCCTTACATTATTATTATTAGGCTCTATTAGGATTACATTGTGGCCCACTAGGATTATATCGTGGCCTCATGGACTTATATAGAAGGAGGTTTTGTTCATTTCGTATCATCCAAGAATTGTGCATTTATGTAATGTATCTGGAGGTTTGCTCCCCTCAAGTGGCTTATTTCTAAGGCATTGATATCTCTTTTCTTCTAAGTTTTTGAAGTCACAACATTTGGTATCGTAGCTTTGGATTTAGGTTTTACCGTCTCCAAACAGGTCATCGTGAATTTTCGCTATAACGTTTTTTCTACGAAGTTTCGAAGCCGAATTTTTAGGTGCGAAGCTGAAATCCCGAGGAAGATTTTCTAAACTTTCAAACTTTCGTAGCTTGGTTCGCAATATTTCTTTGTAGAGTGATCTCGGGAAGTTAGGTATTTTTTCAAGCTCCTAAACAGGTCATCGTGGAATTTTCGCTATAAAGTTTTTTCTACGAAGGTTCAGAATCTGAAATTCATATGGTGTGAAGCTGAAATCCTGAGGAAAGTCGTCAAAAAATTTCAGATCTTGGTCCGCAATATTTTTGGAGATATGATCTGTGGAAGGTAGTGATTTTTCAGGCTCCTGAATTTCATCTCAAATAGGTGATCGTGGGAAAAGTTTAATAAATCTCTCTCTAAGCAGTGGATTTGAGTGCCATAAAAAGTGGTTGAAATTACATAGACTGTAGTTTCTTGGCTATAAATTTCAGAGACAAAGGATGAAACAGTGACACGTGGCAAGTCCTACAAGTTTGCTCTACTGAACCAGTCCAAAATTAGGTCATTGTGGGAGATTGGACACAACTTTGTCTTGGGGAATCAAAATTAGATCAGACCTATAGAATTTGAAAGAAGCTTCAGAGGGCTACTACAGGGCTGAATTTCAGATATTGAATATTTTCAATCATAGAGATAATACAATTTCAATATCGAGCTCCTCAAAGCAAGTAAAAGGTGTGTATTTGTTTTTTAAAATTGCATAACGTTTGTTTGAAAAAGAAGTTTGGAGTGATTCCAAGGGCATATTGAAGAATATTGATTAGCATTGGGTTATATAATGCCTCCAAAAAATAATTCCATACCCATTAAGCCCTCAGAAATCTATACAATGATGCATGAAGAGGAAGAATTGCAGTATGAGATATCACAATTACGGTACCAAGTGCAACAAGTTTCGATCTTACGAAGAGCAATCGAAGATGAAATAGATGGTTTAAAAGCAGAAATGGAGGCTAAGTTGGATGGTTTGAAGGATCAAATAATAGCTAATATGGATGATAAATTAGTGGAAGATCACAATGAGCATCAACAACAAGTTCTCCAACTCTCAAAGGATAACCCAACTTTGGTGCAGAATCTAATGAAACAACAGGAAGATCAACATCACATCAAAAGAAGTTATGAAGCAGTCATAGAAACAAGAACTCGACAAGTACGATCAATTTCAGAGTATCTCAGCAAGTGGAAGAACTTTCCTGTAGAATATTTCACATGGGAGGATGAGAATTTTATACAGAAGCATCAAGAAATAATCAAGCGTTGAGGACAACACTTGTTTGAAGGAGAGGGGCATGTTAAGTCCCTATATTAATAGTGTAGCCCTTATTATGTTAGTGTAGCCCCCCTTATTGTTATTATTGTACCCCTGTAACCCCCATATTGTTATTATTGTGCCCTTACATTATTATTGTTAGGTCGGCTAGGATTACATTGTGGCCCCACTAGGATTATATCATGGCCCCATGGACTCCTATATATAGAAGGAGGTTTTGTTCATTTGTATCATCCAAGAATTGTTCATTTATGTAATGTATTGGAGGTTTCCCCCTCGAAGTGGCTTATTTCTAAGGCATTGATATCTTTTTTCTTCTATTTTTGGAGTTGGTTACACAACAGATAATTTGGCAAAGTGTTGATTCTTGGGCCCTGGCTGATGCTCCTTTTTAAGATAAACTCTGAATCGATGGTTCACCTCTTTCTCACATATCCTAAAGTCATTAAAATATGGTATTTTTTCTCTCGATTTCTTTCTTGATTCAGTTTGGCTGCCTCTTAATATCACTCATTCTTTTTCTTCTTGGGAGAGTGCACCTCAAAAATACCAATCTTTACCTTTCTTATTTTTTTGGAAAGTATGACTTGCCAGGAATCACAACATCTTCAATGAAAGGCCGATTGTACTCTCTCAGATTTATAGTGCAATTATGATTTGGATAGATAGTCTTCCTTCCATTTCCCTTCCTACTCATGATCTATCTCTTCACCTTCGACCATTTCCTGTGGCTCTTTTTTCAAAATACTTTGATGGTGCTGCACAAGAAGGCATTTGTGGATGTGGAGCCTGGATTAAACTTGACGACAAAGAGAGGTTTCACATTTTTTGGAATGAAGGTCCAGGAACAAATATAAAGTCTTAATTAATGACCCTCTGGAGTTTACTTTGGGTGGCATACAATATTCAGGTTGCTTCTCTTCACATGTACGAGGGTGCAAAAACTGTAATTGACGGAGTGAATGGTTTGACACAATTCCATCCTCCTGGCCTTGTGCACTAGCTTAGACACATCAACTACTTGCTCCAAAGATTACACGTACCTCTCATTCAACATATTTTTCATAGGTTAACACTCAGGCAGACTCACTCTCAAAGTCGGGTTTCGCCTAGCCTTTTGGATATATTCAGGTGCAACATTTCATGGAACGTCAGCAGATCGAGGTGAAATATTTACAACTTCCATAGCCATGCAAGCTCAGATTTCATCTTTCTTTTTTTGTTTTATGTTTTGAATTTGTATATATGAATGATCTATGCTATCAGGCCTGCTTCCATACTTCTTATATGACCATGTCATGATTTGGTTTAACCTTATGGATATTTTGATTAAATGGAAGCGATATTGGGTACTCAGTATTTTTCAGGATATGATGGAAAGTTGTTTTACCTCATGAGGATATGTGTAGGACCATGTCAGAAATTTTTTGAGAATATGTGCTGTTTTTGTATAATAATTAATACAAAATAGTGTTTTTTCTTCTTTGAAAAATTATGAAAATTTATAAATATATTAAAAAACAATTTATTATTTAATTAATTTATTAGTAATTAAATAATGTTAGAACTTTTTTTTAATGTAATTGTTGGATTCATAATGTAGATTTTGGTTAATTATGTCGATAGATGTCTCTTTATTGGAGTTGAGTACTTTAATGATTTTTCTAATTGATTATTTTGATCTGAACTTGTAAATTGAAAGATGCCAATATATTCTCGTAGTTGCCATTCCATCAAAGGATGAAATCTTAAGTGATAAAATCATTCATATCTAAATAACTTGTTTAAATCCTGTTTAAAATAATTTTTATCGGAGTATGGTCAAAGATTTATTGTGCCTATAATTTATCACCACCTATAAGAATTATAGGAAAATGAAGACTAGGAGAAAATAGAATTAAAAATCAAAAAAATGAGTTGAAACTTGGTTGTTAACATTTGTATGATATATAGGAAAATATGTAAGTTACAATTAAAATGATGATGTGGGATAAAGGGATGGAAAACCCATGTCTAGGCACCTTCCATGCTAAAAAAAGTCTCCAAATGACCTCAAAAAAGTATTTTTTTGCAACACTAAAATTGATGCTGCCATTGTGTTCAGAACACCAAAAAACCCTTGTGTAGGCTCTTCTTGGGCTAAAAAAGACTGAAAAATGACTAAGTTAGGCCTCTTGGAACATTTCCCTACTAATTTTCCTACAAATTTCCAAACAAATTGGCTAACTAGACAATGCTTCCTGCCTTTGGCGGTTCGGTGAAATGACAAATTCACGTGTTTTGGCATGAAATCCGCGTAGAATGTGTAAAATGTCGAACGGTTAGTTGGGATCCACGAGCTAAACTACCACCCCTTTTTTCAGTCATGTGGCACAATATGGCCCGGGCTAGGCACCATGCAACAACCCCTCTGTCGTTAACCCCAGGTGGTGGTCATATTTGTTGTCGAGGACTGGGGGTCAGGACCTATCCACTCGCCCCCTCGGACATAACCTCCATTTGTGATCGCGTGGGTTCCCATATGGCTTCGGGCCAGGGCTAACCACCCGCCATGGAAAAATTTAAGGGCTAATATTCATATGTTGACTAATTTTCCATGGTTTTTCCAAGAAAAATATTTTCTAATTTCAATTTTTTCTAAAAATAATTCACCTAAGTTTAAAAAAAAAAAATTATTTTCCCTTAAAAATCGCCAAAAATGTATATAGAGTATATATAAAAACATAATAAATTTGAATGTTTTTACAAATATATCACCAAATATTTTATATTTTTCATATTATAGGCTAGCAAGATTCATTTGGGTTTCTAAACTTTAAGATAAATTTCCATCCTTAAAATTTTCCTTGCCGCCTGCCTCGCCCCACATCACCATGTTCCTGGTCACGTAAGTCCATAAAACCCGGGGCTGGGGAAAATTTCTCCGCCCCCTGTTAGCTCTCTGTAATCAGCAAGATTGTAATCAGCAAGATTGGCAAAGTCCGACAGCAAGGAGAACACCGTTTCAACCAATTTGGGATTCTAGGATCTAGCCCTCCTGAATCCGGAGAGGGATCTCTCCAATAAGTGCAAAGATGGATTTGTCTTTGAAGTTTTGGGTAATGATATTAGGCTAGTTATGAAGGCCGAGAGTTTTGTTTTTTTTTTGGATGGTTGAGCATGACTATTGTTTGAGGGGAAAGTTCTAAATGCAAAGAGTTTCAAAGGTGAGAAGTTGCAAGCAAATAGAACAAGCTTGGCCAAAAAGATAGATGATTGCAGGTTTTAGTCCATTGGGCTTTGGAGTCATAATAGGGTTTAATTGAAACAATCAGGTTCAAGAGTGGTCCATGGGGAAAGTCATCTATGTCTAAGGATCTCTTTGAAGTTGGATTTATGGAATGAAATGATACAAAAAGAAGGGGAATTAAACAAATGAAGAACAAAGAGTAGCCCAGGATCTGGTAAGTACTTTGAAACTGGCCAACCTTTGAAAAACACTTAAGAAAGACATAAAATAAATCCAGGATCTGGTAAGTACTTCGAAACTAGCCAGCCTTTGATACACTTTCAATAGAAAACATATAAAAACAAAGGGAAACTTGAAGGCAACTGTTGGAGTAGAAACTAGCGAGCCGAGCTCACCACAAATCCTCTCCTAGGTCTGCTTTACTTGGTAACTTTCAAGATAAACACAAAGATAACAAAGAATGGTCTAAGATCTGGTAAGTACTTCGAAACTAGCCAGCTTTCAACACATTCCAAGGGAAACTTTCAAACAGTATTGGGAATAAAACTAGGACCAGGGAACACCATATATTCCTTAGTTCATCTCTAGTTAACATGAAATGAAAATAACATTCAGGAATAATATTAGCTAAGACAGGAGGACGAGGGAACGCCAACATTCCTATTGCTTGAACTGAATTAAATCATTCCTAAATAATACAAATTTGGAAGAAAAAATTCAGATAAATATTTTTAGTCAGAGAAGGGTATTGATATACAGTAAATCCTAACTCTATGCATGCTGTTCTTTATAAGAGAAGATGGACAAAGTGAAAATAGAAACAAAATAATGAGTTACAATGAGAAAAACATCACCGTCGACATAGACCAGGATCCCATAAATCAGCTTGTATTGATGCTCCAAACCAGTTACAGCTTTAAGTCCAATGCTTTAGTTTAGCAATCATCTACACTTCTCAGTGTAACTTATCTAATCACAAGCAGAGCTCCAAGAGCCAGTGAACACTATTTACAAGTAGAAATCTCAGGCTCAAGTATATTTCAAAGTTCAGCAACCAACATTTTCTCATCTTCTACAGGAGTATTTATAGAAGACTGAGGAGGTGGGATCCGATAAAAGATCTCCAAGGGTATTTAATACAATCTCTAAGGCTTCTCGGCCTTTGATGGGATCAGTGGAGAAGCATACATATGTGTCCTCTGTATTAAATGTTTTACATTAAGATTTAAGCTCAGTGGGAGCTTTTGTTGACTTTCAAGGCTCTGTGTCATGTAATAGTAACTCTGCCGATATTTTTGTCATTAAATCCCGTCAACAGAATTAACTGTTTGGCTGCGTTGAGGCAAATATCTGATTTTGATTTATAACTTCGGCTTTTGTTTGAATGCTTTGAGGCACAGGTGGCTTTGTGGTAGCTGGGAGGAGTCAATTTTCCTTAGATGTGGTGGTGGAGGCCTTTCTGTCTGATAAAACACTTATGATTTTCTTTTAACTGTGTTTTAATTTGGGAGATTAGGCTTTTGATAATCAATCTTAGTCGTAATCTCCCAAATTGTCTTTAATATTCTATTCTGTTGTGTTCTGTCTTCGACACTGATACTCTTTTTAATTATATTAAATAACAATGTGTCTTGTTGATGTGCAAGCTGGGCAGGGCTCATATGGCATCAATGCCTCATGAAACATTGACGAGACGTGGAAATTGAACCCATGGATGGCTTCCCTTTAGTGAATCGAAGGAGTGAGAATCGTCATTCCCAGCCTTCGGCTTTTTCTTCAATACAATGGAAAACCTTTAATCCCTGTAAAATACACAAATGTTATAAAATCCTGCGTAGTGGGTAAACTGCTTCAGAGGTTGTGGGGAAAAAGCGTGGTCGTTGGATGGCAACATCTAACAGTGGAGATCAGCTAAAAGAAGATTAAAAGAAGAGTGGAGGAAGAAAATAAGTCAGATGCATCGATCGCGCAGAGATCGACGGTTGGGAATAATCGGGAGAAATCATAATGTAAATGGTCACATTACGGGGATATGGCAAAAATGCAAAGAAATAAGGTTTAAAACCTTTGTTTCGGAGGAAAACATGGTGGAAAGGAGTTTGGGGTTTGGGACGGTCGTGGGTTGTCGGATCAGATTGGACCCCGGAGATCAACGACGGATATTAAATTGGGAGATCGGCAATTGGGGCTTTACAATCGGCGGGGAGAGTGTAAGGGTGCAATAGAAAATGCCGATGCAATTGGCGCGATCGGGGAATGGTCCATGCGATTATGCAATCGGGCCATCGCAATCGGAGGTCAGGCCTTGTCTTTTCGATCTACCCATTCAAAAATTCTCCGATGTGATTAAGCTCCTTGGGATATTTATCTTTTGGTCCCGGACATGAGTCATATGAATCAAATTGGAGGGCGGAGTTTAGGTAAAGGGGCTCAATCGCATCGGAGAAATGATGCGGGTCTTTCAATCAACCCATTTTTTCATTAAAAAGCATAACTCCGGTGCGTTTAAACCAAACTTTGGATTAGTGGGTTTTTTGGATTTACAAAGGAAAAAATGAATTGGGAGTGAATATTTATAATGATTTAGCGCCCGATTGCGAGCACAAGGTTTTATGAAACGATAATATGATCAGGGGCGGTGTACAAAGGCTCAATTGCATCGGAGTTTTCAAACACGGCAAACAAACTTATGCGCTCAGACTTTGCGATGTGATAAACACTTTATGGGTCTTGCACCTAGTCCTAGGGTGCGGGCACGTGGAGGGGAAGTGGTTTAAGACTTAGCCCAAGGGGGCTTAAGCCTTTATACAAAAATATGTATTTTTCATAGATTTTTAGTGGTTTTCAAAGGATTTTGAGGGTTTCGATAAGGAAAAGAAAGAGTCTTAAACCTTATCAAAGGGGTTTTGATGGAGGAGAAAGGGGGAAAATACGAAAATGAAGGATTTTTTATGGAGAATAAATGGGTAAAAATGAGGTTAGTTTTTTAGTGGAGGAGGGGGAAAAAGGGTTTTTGCAACAGTCTTATCTCATGAAATCAACAGAATTTATGAGTATAAAAAAAAAAGGAACAGCAGTGAAGATTTGGACAGAGGCATGAGGCCTTCAAGAGTCTTCAAGAGATAAAAATTTTTAGCAATAAAACTTGTTTCTTCAAGGCTCCAAAAAATGATTTAGCCAGCATTTGATATAACAAATTTTATAGCTGGCTAATAGTGGCTCCACTTGGGGATGGTGCCTTCTTGAAGGCATCAAGAACTTTAGACTTGCATTCTCTGGGAGGCTGATCTGTGCCTCATCCATTGGGCTGCTTTTCTTTACTTGAATGATCTTCTTTGCTCTGAAACATATTAGCAGCCATGAAAAACAATGGATCTTTCATCAACACAAGCTTTCTACCTACCCAATCCTACCGATCTAACATTTTTTCTTCATTAGAGTGCACTTGGATTGGAAAAATATTTTACAACATTTTATTCTTCTGAAAACAGGAAATATAATCTATTTCTACTCCTTATTTCTCCATGGATTCAGTTTAAACAGTTCAGTCCTCATGATTCTCTACCTAATCTACCATTTGTTGGGATTAAACTGTCTAACAGATTTTTATTCTCTAAATTCTACAACAGAAATTTAAAATCAGTCAAGTCAAGTTTAAGCTGTTTGACTTGCTGTGATCTATGGCATGAAAAACAAGCTGCACATAGATATTATTTTACAGAAAATTTAAATCAAAATGGAAGGCTTAAGATCTGAAATTTTAGAGCACTTCCTTCATCTTTTTTACAGCTCTATTTTGACTCTTATTTGAGTTGTTCTTCCTTTGTTGACTGGTTCAGATTTTGAGCTGATTAGAACCAGTTTTTACCTCAATTTTGACGCAAGAAATAAACAGATTTGAGTCATCTCTCATGGAAACTTAGGTTCAGATTTTGAGCATGTTTGAACCTTTCATTTCTAGCCTAAAATACCTACTGATAAGCCAAGATTAAACTGTTTGGCAAACCGAATTCACTAATCCTATCAGTAATAAATTTGAAACTAATTAGTCAAGATTAGGTTGTTTGACTAACTAGAAGTGTGTCTTTCAGGAGTGGCATTTAAGCTTGCACACTTTCAGATTTGTTTCTCTTTTTTGGTATGGGGCTGTACCTTTATTGTTTTGACAATCTGCCCTCTTTTCTCTCTTTCACTGTTTTTGTATTTTTATTTTTGTATTCTTCAAAGCAGAAAACAAAAACTAACTAAATTCTCAGAACTGAGCTGTATTGACATTCCTACCTAACCTAATCTAACTTGGAATATTTACATTATTCATATGATACAAAAATGCCAATGCAGCCAGCTGAGTAATGTAACAGAGAAGAAGAAATTCTGGCAGCTTGTCGAAGGTATCCATAGAGCATTTTGAAGATTAATCTTCAAAATAAAGACTATCACAGAGGGTGATAGCTTCTGATGTATTTGGCTCTTGCAAAGGATCACTGCTTGATAATTTGAGCCAGTTGGTGTTTCCACACACTCTTCTACAGGCTCAACAAAGAAAAGATGAAGATTCTCTTCTTTTTGGCCCACCATGTTTGGTAGATTGTTTGCTTCCAAGGCTTCAGCTTTGAGGAGTATATATTCAGAAACTTGCTTGGAAGCATCATCATTCTTAATAGAAAAGGAAAAATATTCTTCTTGAGAAGATGGTATATCCTCAGTAGGACAGTCTTCTATTTGTTTCTCTCGCTCTTCTTCATCATCATCTGAACTGGAGGACTCATCATATTTGGCAGTGTTGTCCTCTTGTAGCCCTGGTATGCTTGGATTCAGTGGGCTGAACTTTGTGAAGAGGTTATTATATTCTTGAGTAGGGTGTATTCAATGGTTTCCTCTTGCTCAAAAATTTCTTCATTGCTCTTCTCTTCACCTTCTGAGTTGAAAGGCTGCTGATTCCCAATTATGTGAAATCCATTTATGATGGATCGAAATGGATGCTTGCGGCTTTAAAGTTGACAATGTTGAAACTCATAACACCAATCAAATGCTGGTTTCCCTGCCTGATTAGTTTCTTCTTGGAAAACATCATCATCATCAGACTGATTAAAGTTTGAAAATTTATCAGAATAAACCTTTTCATTAGTCAAACATATTGGGATATCAATTTTCTTTTCCTCTAGATGATCTACAAAAGAACTCTCTAAATCTGTACAACAAATTTCTCTATGTGAATGGGCAAGAGTGTTTGTTTTGCAAAAAGTTTCAGAGACTGGCTATTTATAAATAGTCTGATCTATCTCTTTTTCTGTCAAAGGAGAGGATATTTCTATGTTCCTTTGAACATGAGTACAACAGTTCTCTGTCTCTTGTGAAGATTGATTTTGAGGCTGGATGTCTTATTGAGCCTCAGCTATAAGGGATGATGAATCAATATTTGAGTTTTCAGGGATATCTTGAGGAATGTCCATTATTTCTTGGTTTCTTTCTTCCTCAAGTGATTCATCTATATTCTTATCATTTTTCAATAAGATATTAAACTCATGAATGGCTGTCAAAAGATCTTCAGGATGTATTTGTTCTAGACCTTTATCATTATCTATAATGTGTTGGGTGATTTTTTGTGATGGATCATAATATATTTCACCCCACAATAATGATGTAGTGTTTTCTTTATAGTTCTCATAAAACATATATTCAATGTCCTTTAAATAAAACAAACTACTAGATCTCAAGCATTCATACCAATCCCTAGCTTTTCCTTCTAATGTTAACATGAACATTTTCATTAGGCAGTCTTCATGCCATTCAACTTTCAACCTCCATACATGTATATGAAATTTGATGAGATGAAATAGAGGGTCATTGAACTTTTCACCTTGAAAAACAGGCAAGTTGTCATCCCAATTCACCTGGGGCATCTTAT
Source organism: Pinus albicaulis (assembly GCA_034641835.2). Lineage (NCBI taxonomy): Eukaryota > Viridiplantae > Streptophyta > Pinopsida > Pinales > Pinaceae > Pinus > Pinus albicaulis. The sequence continues at coordinate 794,129,166 of CM076577.1, read as the reverse complement.
GTGGAAACCCAGGGATATGATCTCTACTCATTGGGGCATATCTTCATTGTATCCTTGGAATCATGTTTGTAAATCATGAAAGAGGTCACTGTGCTTGGTCAATCAGTTCAGAGTCTTCTACCAGTGGAGTCATTTGGTCTTTTGGGAGTTTCAGACTGTGGAGTCACCAGGTGGAAGATTTTTAACTCCTAAGGAGGTAAAAGGTTTAATGGTCCACCACCAATGTTTATTGAATACCAATCTGAAATATTTTTTGGGTTTTTCCTGAGTTTTTGTGGTTGTATGGAAAACTAAAGAGTCTATAAAATCTGGCCAAGCAACTATAAACTCAAAAATTTCCCCAGCGGAGTTGCCAAAAATGTTAGTTCTGGTGTGGCTCAGTTGGAAAACAGAACAAATGTCATTAAATCAGGGGTTATCTAGAGTTTTAAGTTGTATTTGAACTTTTATTAACTCAGAAAAAATCCCTAGCGGAGTCGCCAGAAATGTTAGTTGATGGTGGCTCAGCTGGCCACTATGCCAAATGTTTAGTGAGTCAAGGGGTTTCTGAGATATTTAGAGTATTCAAAAATAAAATAACTCAAACCTTCCCCAGCAGAGTCGCTATAAATTTTAGCTCCCTGTAATCAGAAAGATTGGCAAAGTCCGACAATAGGGAGAACACCATTTAAACCACTTTGGGATTCTAGGATCTAGCCCTCCTGAATCCGGAGATGGATCTCTCCAATAAGTGCAAATATGGATTTGTCTTTGAAGTTTTGGGTAATGATATTAGGCTAGTTATGAAGGCCGATATTTTTGTTTTGTTTTTGGATGGTTGAGCATGACTATTTTTTGAGGGGAAAGTTCTAAATGCAAATATTTTCAAAGGTGAGAAGTTGTAAGAAAATAGAACAAGCTTTGGCCAAAAAGATAGATGATTGCAGGTTTTAGTCCATTGGGCTTTGGAGTCATAATAGGGTTTAATTGAAACAATCAGGTTCAAGAGTGGTCCATGGGGCAAGTCATCTATGTCTAAGGATCTCTTTGAAGTTGGATTTATGGAATGAAATGATACAAAAAGAAGGGGAATTAAAAAAATGAAGAACAAAGAGTAGCCCAGGATCTGGTAAGTACTTTGAAACTAGACAGCCTTTGAAAAACACTTAAGAAAGACATAAAAGCAATCTAGGATCTGGTAAGTACTTCGAAACTAGCCAGCCTTTGATACACTTTCAATAGAAAACATATAAAAATAGAGGGAAACTTGAAGGCAACTGTTGGAGTAGAAACTAGCGGGCTGGGCTCACCACAAATCCTCTCCTAGCTCTGCTTTACTTGGTAACTTTCAAGATAAACACAAAGATAACAAAGAATGGTCTAAGATCTGGTAAGTACTTCGAAACTAGCCAACTTTCAACACATTCCAAGGGAAAATTTCAGACAGTATTTGGGAATAAAACTAGGACCAAGGCACACCATATATTACTTAGGTAATATCTACTTAACATGAAATGAAAATAACATTCAGGAATAATATTAGCTAAGACAGGAGGACGAGGGAACGCCAACATTCCTGCTGCTTGAACTGAATTAAATCATTCCTAAATAATACAAATTTGGAAGAAAACATTCAGATAAAGATTTTCAGTTAGAGAAGGGTACTGATATATAGTAAATCCTAACTCTATGCATGCTGTTCTTTAGAAGAGAAGATGGACAAAGTGAAAATAGAAACAAAATAATGAGTTACAATGAGAAAAACATCACCGTCGAAATAGACCAGGATCCCATAAATCAGCTTGTATTGATGCTCCAAACCAGTTACAGCTTTAATTCCAATGCTTTAGTTTAGCAATCATCTACACTTCTCAGCCTAACTTATCTAATCACAAGCAGAGCTCCAAGAGCTAGTGAACACTATTTACAAGTAGAAATCTCAGGCTCAAGTATATTTCAAAGTTCAACAACCAACATTTTCTCATCTTCTATAGGAGTATTTATAGAAGAATGAGGAGGTGGGATCTGATAAAAGATCTCCAAGGGTATTTAATACAGTCTCTAAGGCTTCTTGGCCTTTGATGGGCTCGGTGGAGAAGCGTAAATATGTGTCCTCTGTATTAAATGTTTAACATTAAGATTTAAGCTCAGTGGGAGCTTTTGTTGACTTTCAAGGCTCTGTGTCATGTAATAGAAACTCTGCTGATATTTTTGTCATTAAATCCCGTCAACAGAATTAACTGTTTGGCTGCGCTGAGGCAAATATCTGATTTTGATTTATAACTTCAACCTTTGTTTGAATGCTTTGAGGCACAGGTGGCTTTGTGGTAGCTGGGAGGAATCAATTTGCCTTAGATGTGGCGGTGGAGGCCTTTCTGTCCGATAAAACACTTATGATTTTCTTTTAACTATGTTTTAATTTGGGATATTAGGCTTTTGATAATCAATATTAGTCGTAATCCCCCAAATTTTCTTCAATATTTTGTTCTGCTGTGTTCTGTCTTCGACACTGATAATATTTTTAATTATATTAAATAACACTGTGTCTTGTTGATGTGCAGGCCACGTAGGGCTCATATGGTATCAATGCCTCATGAAACATTGACGAGACGTGAAAATTGAACCCATGGATGGCTTCCCTTTAGTGAATCGAAGGAGTGAGAATCGTCATTCCCAGCCTTTGGCTTTTTCTTCAATACAATGGAAAACCTTAAATCCCTGCAAAATACACAAATGTTATAAAATCCTGCGTAGTGGGTAAACTGCTTCAGAGGTTGTGGGGAAAAGGCGTGGCCATTGGATGGCAACATCCAACGGTGAAGATCAGCTAGGAGAAGGTTAAAAGAAGAGCGGAGAAAGAAAATAAGTCAGATCCGTCGATCGCGCAGAGATTGACGATTGGTAATAATCAGGAGAAATCATAATGTAAATGGTCACATTACGGGGATATGTAAAAAATGCAAAGAAATGAGGTTTAAAGCCTTTGTTTCAGAGGAAAACATGGCAGAAAGGAGTTTGGGGTTTGGGACGGTCATGGGCCGTCGGATCAGATTGGATCCCAGAGATCAATGGCAGATATTAAATCGGGAGATCAGCAATCGAGGCTTTACAATCGACGGGGAGAGAGTAAGGGTGCAATAGAAAACATGAATGCGATTGGCACGATCAGGGAATGGCCGATGCGATTATACGATCGGGCCATCGCAATCGGAGGTCGGGCCTTGTCTTTTCGATCTACCCATTCAAAAATTCTCCAATGCGATTAAGCTCCTCGGGATATTTATCTTTTGGTCCCGGGTTGTTGGGAAAAATACTGAGAGGGGGGGTGAATCAGTATTTAGAGCTGACTGAAAACTTTTTATCATAAATCTTTTTATGCATTTAATTCTTTACATAAATTATTGCATCATTCATTCATCAGAAGATTAGTAGGTTGTAAGCATGTACAGTAATAACAGAATGAACCATCACACATAAGCAACACACATGAACACCAGTATTTAAGGTGGAAACCCAATTTGGGAGAAAACCACCGCTGCTGTCGTCTTTGTCTTCAATATTTATTATAAAGAAAACTTCGTACAATTTTATTGTTGGCACAGACTTATACCAGCACGTAGGCACCCACCTGCAGAAGGCTACAACCTTCTTTCGTTCTCCAGTCACTGCTAAAAGGGAGCTGCAACCCCCTGATTTTAACACCAGTTTGTAGAAAGCTTTTACTTTCGCACTGAAGGCTTCAACCCTCAGATCTACCAACTTTCTCTTAATTTCTTCATGATATTTGCATCAGATCTTCATGACTTCATTTTCAGATCTTCTTAGAGATTCATCATTTCTAGATCTAGAGATCATATCCATAGGTGTATCATGGATTCAGATTCATCAGAGACAGAGTTCAATCCTGCAGATATCTCTTAAAAAGATTTATTCATTAACAACCCCTCAATCTGCACACCATGAACCATGATACACTTCTCCTTATATAGTTTTGCCTTTATTAATACCATGAGTCAAAATCACTCAACCGCCGATGGTATTCCTGGACGGAATCAATTAGATAATCCAGCGGGGTCTACCCAAGCCCCCAAACAATTTTTCATTGTTTTATTTCCTTGGTTTTTGGCAATTAGATAATTAATCTAAGGCTTTTTAATATCTCAATCTGAGATTGAGATATTAATCCAATTCTCCCTTTAGTTGTTACAAACATTAACATGCCACTGACTTATATAAAAACCCAGTAGTAATATATATCCATATAACCTTTCGGGCCCTTTAATAATATTTAATCTTCGACTTGGGGATCTGCGCTGATAATTAAAGTTCCTATTAAAACACCCAACCCGCAAACACAAATAGCACACCGGATATCGAGACAAGTGCCTCTGCAGTTGACCGAGTTGACTGCGGGGACAATAGAGATGAATGGCAGAGATTGAGTGCGGGGGTACCAGCGAAAATTTTTCATCCGTACCTCGAGAGCCCCCATAGTGACGCAAGACACTGAGTTGGTCACAACTATCTTCCACGTCGGGTGAAGATCTCGGCATAACACAACAACGTATATTGAACCAATAATGTGAATGGAAATCGGGTCCCACACCCTTAATACACGACGTAATACTTTGGGTTAAACCCGCAAACCTCATTACATGCGTATGGGCCCCAACGTTAACGGTCGTCCCCATTTGACGGTTGTTATTGCGTCGCACCGCCTCATTTGATCGAACGGATATCACTAGGCGAAGACGCGCGAACAATAACGCGCGATGGCCGCCGTACTTTGGTTAACCTTCGTGCATCTTCCTCGTATGACCACCGTTCGATGGCTTCCCTCTAGATTGATGGTGCTCAACAATATCGCTAGGTATCCTGGGTCAAACAATAACGCGCAATGGCACGCAGTGATAAGCGGTTTTGTGGAGTCGTACAGGGACGTGTGTCGCCCGTTCTATGGAATCGCTCCCCAACTCGGAGATACCGCTTATCATCGAAAGGCAGTGCGATATGGGCAATCCGGCCTCGCAAATCCGCTCGTGGTTTTGGAACAGTGACCAACCCACGGTTAAGTCGGGTTACGCTATTCCTTTTGGTCCCTTAACTCAGGTTCATAACTCAGGTTTATTTCAATAGAGTTCGGTCCAATCATGTGGTAGGGAGTTTCATAGTAATACTCCTCCGCATACTATAACGCGCTGCTTCATCAGGTTATACATTCCCCATTGCTCACTGTATCATGACCTTATACAGATTCACGAATCTACTCCTTCCACAGAGCTTATGATGTTTACAGACCATGCTTTCACAATGATTCATAATTGTCCACAGGGACTCAACTATCCTTCCTACTGAATTCTATCAAGAATATACATATAATTCATAGAGAATTTAGAACCTTTTTCTGTTCGATGGCCTTTTTCTTCCTACACTGTCTCTGGACAACTCTGCTTCAATTCACTGCTTGTCCCTGCTCCTTGACTGATACTGCTCTCTGTAAATGCACTCTTCCTCTCTTCTTCTCTGCTACTGCCTAGTTACTGTTTCAAATGCTCCTTCTTTGACAATTCCTTTGCCATCAATGACAATATTTCCAACATGGGCATGAGTCATATGAATCAAATCGGAGAGCGGAGTTTAGGTAAAGGGGCTCAATCGCATTGGAGAAATGATGTGGGTCTTTCAATCAACCCATTTTTTCATTAAAAAGCATAACTTCGGTGCGTTTAAACCAAACTTTGGATAAGTGGGTTTTTTGGATTTACAAAGGAAAAAATGAATCGGGAGTGAATATTTATAATGATTTAGCGCCCGATTGCGAGCACAAGGTTTTATGAAACGATAATATGATCGGGGGCAGTGTACAAAGGCTCAATCGCATCGGAGTTTTCAAACACGGCAAACAAACTTATGTGCTCAGAGTTTGCGATGCGATAAGCGCTTTATGGGTCTTGCACCTAGTCCTAGGGTGTGGGCACGTGGAGGGGAAGTGGTTTAAGACTTAGCTCAAGGGGGCTTAAGCCTTTATACAAAAATATGTATTTTTCATAGATTTTTAGTGGTTTTCAAAGGATTTTGAGGGTGTCGATAAGGCAAAGAAAGAGTCTTAAACCTTATCAAAGGGGTTTTGATGGAGGGGAAAGGGGGAAAATACGAAAATGAAGGATTTTTAAAGGAGAATAAAGGGGTAAAAATGAGGTTATTTTTTGAGTGGAGGAGGGGGAAAAAGGGTTTTTGTAGCAGTCTTTTCTCATGAAATCAACAGAATTTCTGAGTATAAAAAAAAGGAACAACAGTGAAGATTTGAACAGAGGCATGAGGCCTTCAAGAGTCTTCAAGAGATAACATTTTTTAGCAATAAAACTTGTTTCTTAAAGGCTCCAAAAAATGATTTAGCCATCATTTGATATAACAAATGTTATAGCTGGCTAACACCCCCTTCCCCCAGTGTGCCAACAATTTTAATTTAAATAAAATTGGTCTTTTGAACATGTTAATAACCGTTGTCATGGCGTGGAAATAAACTATGGTATTACTCTTCATGAGGTTTAGGGGTCGAACCCCACCAAGGACCTTCGGTCCTCTTACAAAACTTTTGGCCAATGACCGAGGGCCATGTAGCACCCTCTCATTAGGCCACTTCAACAACCGACCACGCATGAAATATCGCCAAGTATCCTCGTACGAGCATGCCACATGTCAACACTAGATTGGCCCGTCTGACACCGTATCCTCCATAGTCAGTTGATGACATCATCTGTAGGACTCGCCTAATCGGTAGCCCAGTGAACCCTGCAAGTTGACATTTTAGTTGTTGGGAAAAACCTTCAACACGTGATAAATTTCACATACAGTGTCAGATTGAGGAAATTCAAGTGTTGTTGGAATTAGAAAAGAAAGATATACAACGAGATATACGATTTGACACCAATTTCAGGTGATTACGATAAATTTTATTTTTGAGCAATTTTTTATCTCCTAGATAATTCTGGATCACTTATGAATAGTATATTTCACCAATACCTTGATAAGTTTGTATTGATTTTCATTGATGATATTCTTATCTACCCAAAAATTTAGAAGAACATAAGAGACATTTACAAAATTGCAAATTTTAAGGGACCATCAGCTATGTGCAAAGTATAGTAAGTGTGAATTTTACAAAGAAGTACAAATTCAGTACTTGGGACATGTCATAACTTAGGAATGGATAACATTAGATCCAAATAAGATAAATAGTTTAATGGAGTGGATTTTTCCAAATAACATAGTGGATGTTAAATATTTCACGAGGTTAGCTGGGTATTATCAACGTTTCATTGAAGAATTTTCAAGGGTGGCTTACCCAATTACTTATTTATAGAAAAAGGGAAATTTTTTTTTATGGACAACTGAATGCCAAAGCAGTTTTTCTATCTGAAACATTTACTTACCACAACTCCCATTTTAAGGATTTTAGATCCAGATAAGGAATTTATGGTTTTCACAGACGCTAGTAAGGACGGTGTTAATAGTGTTGGACCTGCAACATTCAAGGGGTATCCCAGATATGTGGTCCCAATTAGACCTCACACAATTTAGGATATGAGTCCCATCCAGAATATGGCTTGATTGCCGTTTTCCTAAAGGTTTGCCTTGGATCTAACTATCAGCAAGAGAGACGAATGCATGTGTGCCTTCAAAAAGCAAGTGCATGTGTGTGTTGAGTGTTCGGTTGTAGGTGTGTCAATTTTATTCTACTGCGGAGGGAAAATAATGTGAGCCTGTAAGAGAGAGGTAATAGTACCACCATAGTAGAGACACACATGAACAAAAAATAACCATCTAACATCTAGTGTAATATTCCACAAAGACGTGGCAGTCATTGCAGCCATTACAACACATTCTCAATAAGATAAGCACTAAAATAACTGAAATGGGCCAACAACAATGTTACCGATGAAATAGGTAACCGCAATGTTACCTACTTTTTTTTTGTAGCATAAAAAGCACCCGATTTTGAAAAGTGGTGATGCAGAATCACCATTTTTTTTTTTTGGTGCACATTTTTGACACTCTAAAATTTTTATTTATGAAGTATGAATATTTGTTTTAAAATGTTAGTGATTTTCATGCTAATTTTGAAATGTATTGATGCAGCATCAATTTTTTTTTTTTTTTTTTTTTGAGAGCGGTGATTTTCATGCTAATTTTGAAACGTATTGATGCTGCATCAACCTTTTTTTTTTAGAGCAGTGATTTTCATGCTAATTTTGAAACGTATTGATGCTGCATCAACCTTTTTTTTTTAGAGCAGTGATTTTCATGCTAATTTTGAAACGTATTGATGTTGCATCAACCTTTTTTTTTTAGAGTGGTGATTTTCATGTTGGTAATAAAACACAAAACTTAGATTAAAAAAAATATATAAAAACAATAAAAAAACCAATAAAAATGTAAAAAAAAACAAAAATAGCTCATAAAAATAAAAAATTTAAATAAAAATAAATTAAAAAAACAAAAATATTTTAAAATTATATCAAAGGAAATGACAAAATTTGAAGAAAAAAACACATAATTTAAAGAAAAAAAACAAAAATTGACCAAAAAATTAAAAAAAAAAAATCAAAAACATTTTTTTTTAACTTATTAAAAAAAACAATATATTAAAATATATATATATATTTAAAAAAAAAAATTTAAAAAATTAAAATTACAAAATTAAAATTTAGAAAAAAAAAATTTAAAAAAAAAGAAATTAAATTTAAAAATTTAAATTAAAAAAAATAATAATAATAAGGAAAAAAATACAAATTTTAAAATTTACAAAAAAAACAAATTAAAAAAAAAACCAATTAAAATTGAAAAAGATAAAGAAAAAAAAAATTAAAAAAAAAAAAAAAAACCTATCATTAAAAAACAAGAAAAATGAAAAAAAACTAGTGCAAATAATTAAAAGACAAATATACATAAATTTAGTGTTTTTTTTTTTTTTTTTTAATGAAACCATTTATAGATTTTTAAAATGAAAAACTAAATAAACGAAAAAATTAAGAAAAACAATTAAATTAAATTAAAATTTAAAAATTTTAATAAATAAATTTTAAATTTTAAATTTAAAAAAATAATTATTCTATAATATTAAATATAAAAAAAATTAAACAAATTGAATTTAAAATAAAAAAATTGAATTAAAAAAATAATTTTAAATTTTTTGAAATTCAAAATTAAAAAAAAAAATCAAATTAAAAAAAAAATATTAAAAATTTAAAAAAAATAAAAAATAAAAATAAAATCAAATAAAAAATAGATGTATATATATATTAAAAAAAAAAAAAAATGTTTTAAATAAAAATATTAAATTAAAAAAAAAAATTAATTTTTTGAAAAAAAAAAAAAAAATTAAAAAAAATCAATTAAAAAAAAAAAATTTAAAAAAAAAATTAAAAAAAATCAATTAAAAAACAAATGTGGTGGTGGTCGGGGCGCAGGCGCCACGAGGGCGGCCCAGCCAACCTCCCGGCCCCCGACGGGCGGAGGCTGGGAGGCCCTCTGGGCCGCCCCCGTGGCGCCGCCCAGCGGGTGGGCTGCGCGCGGCCCTCCGCCCGTCGGGGGCCGGGAGGCCGGCTGGGCCACCCCCGTGGCGCCGCCTGGCCGGCCACCGCCGCCCAACGGGCGGGCAGCTCTCCCACCACCACCACATTTGTTTTTTAATTGATTTTTTTTTTTTTTTTTTAATTGATTTTTTTTTTTTTTTTAAATTTCAAAATATTAATTTTTTTTTAATTATTTAAAATAAAATTCTTTTTGTTTTAATTTTATTATTATTTTTTTAAAATTTATTATTATTATTATTATTTTTAATAATTTTTATTAAATTTTGCCCATTTTTTTTATTTAATTGATTTTTTTTATTTTTTTTTTTTTTTTTTTTTTTTTTTAAATTTCATAATTTTTCTTTGTTATTAACTTTTACGTTTAGTTTTTTAATATAATTTTATAAAATTCAATAAATTATATATATATATTTTTAATTTATTTGGATTTAATATTTTTTTTAAATGTTTTACTTTTTTATTTTTATTTTTTTGTTAATTACATAAAATTTTTATATTTTTTTATTTCAATTAAAATTGTGTATTTAAAATTAGATTTTTTTTTAATGAAACTTAATTTTTTTTTAAAAAAAATTTAAATTTTTTTTTATTTAATATTTTTTTTCTTTTTTTTCAATTTTCCATTTTTAATTGATTTTTAAAGTTTTTAAAGTTTTTCATTTAATAATATTCTTTTTTTTCTTTTATATTTAAAATTTATTTTTTCTTTCAAAATTTATTTGTTTATTCCTTTATTTATTAAAATTTAATATTTTTGTTTTTAAATTTAATTTGTTATTTTAATATTAACCTTTTTTTATTAATTTAATAAAATTGGATGTATATACCTATTTTAATTTAAGTTCATATATATATTTTAATTTTTATAATTTAAATTTAATTTATTTTTTATAGTTTATTTTTTTTTTTAATATATTTTGTTTTAAATTTAATATTTTCATTGTATTTTATTTTTATTTTTTATTTTTAATTAATTTTTCTTTTTTTTTTCTTTATAATTTGAATAGTGTTTTTTTTTAATTTTGAATTTTTAAATTTATTAAAATTTAATATATTTCTTTAAATTTAATTATTTGTTTTAAATTTTTTTTTCTTTTTTTAAATTTAATAAGCATTTTCTTTTTCTTTTTTAAATTTAATTTCTATATTTTATTTTTTATATTTTCCTTCTTTTTTTAACTTGTTTTTTTCTTTTAATTTAATACTTTTATTTTGTTTTTATTTTTATTTTTTAATTTCTATATTTTTTGAAATTTTAATCTTAATTTTTTTTTGGTTTATTTTTAAAAAAAAATTTCCTTGAATTTTAGGTTTTTTTTAATGATTGAATTAAAATTTTTACTTTGTTTTTATTTTTATTTTTTTTATCTTCATATATTTTTAAATTTTAAGTTTTTAAATGTTTTTATTTTTTAAATTTATTTTTTTTCTTAAATTTTAGGTTTTTTTTTAATGTTTGAATTTTAAAAATTAAAAAATGTTATTTTTATTTTTTAAAATGCCAAAAGTATGACACATTTTTTTTTTTTGTTATTTCAGCATCAACTTGTTTTGTTTTGAGGGTGTTTTTTCAATCCTTTTTTCAAGAAACAATTTTGTTTTTACCATAATTTTATAAAATGTTGAAATTTGACCTTAAAAAAAAACGAAGTGCGTTCTGGAAGACACACTTTTTTTTTGGGGGTGTTTTTTCAATCCTCTTTTCAACAAACAATTTTGTTTTTAGCATAATTTTAGAAAATGTTGAAATTTGACCTTAAAAAAAAAACAAGTGCATTCTGGAAGACACACTTTTTTTTTGGGGGGTGTTTTTTCATGTTTTTTGAGAGTTTTTGGGCTAGAGTTCCCGTTTTGAGGTCAGGTTACCTATTTCATCGGTAACTATGTTCGTACATGACAAGATAATCGTGAAGTGAATAAAACTCAAACAAAGCCATCGAAGAACATTTAGTCATCGAAGAACATTTAGTCATTAACAAGCGTGTACAAAGACTATGTCCTCTATCTATAGTAGCAATAGGTTCCATAACGTTACTATGATGCCCAACATTCTTCTTTACCACGTGGATGCCCAAGACTCCTCTAGGTTGCATAACTTGATGCCCAAGATTCTTCTTTACCACGTGGATGCCCAAGACTCTTCTAGGTTGCATAACTTGATGCCCAAGACTCTTCTTTACCCCGTGTTGTTGTTCCACACCAACTCAATTCTTTATGCCACTTCTCCATTCAGTGAGAAGCTCTCAGGTTTCCATCAAAATTCATCACGAGTTTACTACTCAAGAGAAATGGTATTTTTGAGCTTTGTTATGAGTTTTATCTCTTGTGAAGATTACAAATTACTTGCATCAAGATTAACATCTTTCGAGATCTACTTTTTTCCATAAATGGAGAGCATTCATCACTATGCAACACATATATGAACCTCCATGCATATTACTTAGTATTGTCACCCTTTACAACATATATTTAATAAACTTACCACATTCTCATACATAACCTTTAATCAAACTAAATAATGCACATAACAACAACCTCAACTAAAATGTTATAAGTTCAAAGTTAACATAAAATTACACCATATGAATATATGGATCTAATCTTAAAACTCCATAATAAATTACCCCTATTATGCACTTAAACCTTGAATACCCTTATTATACACTTAAACCTTGAGCCACGTTTGAAATGTCAATATCACATATATCATCTTTCTTTACTCCATATCATACCATCAATAAGATATAAGCATTAAACCTATTACTTTTTCTTTTCCATATTGATGACCTTTAGAGTATGTTCATAAAACCTAGATTGACAGTCATGCCAAAAATTCATGCATATATGATCATGTATTAAATGAGTTTTCACTGAATAATCTAATGACTCAAAGTGAAGGAAAGATGTTTTAAATTGTCATTGCAAGTTTTTAAAATCAATTGAGCTATATCTTGAGTCAAACAGTTATGTTTTCCTTCATTATTGTGCTTTCTATGCTGTTGTGGCCGGTACAGGTTGTGGACATGCATTACAGCGACTATGAAATGTGCCATAAACGTTGGTAATAATTACAAAGATTAATTTCTCGAAGTTTCTTGTTGGTGTTGCCCCGAACTGTTGTTATGCAATTTAGAGATGTTTATAGTTTAACTGTTTTTATAAATTTTTTTATTAAATTTATTTGGCATAATCAGTATGATTTTGTATAATTTCAAATCACTGAATTTATTTATCCATTTAAAATTTCATTTTAGACAAGAAAAAAACATGCAATCACAATGCATTTTAAACAACAAAAATTATTGTTGAAACCTCTACTACCAAAACAACAAAGTGCATTCTACATTTTATTTTCGAGACCTCTGGTAACAAAACAAGAAAACGGAACAATCCACAGCCTCTCCACATAGCATGTTAACAACACAAATTATTGTCGAAACCTCTAATAACAAAACAACAAAGTGCATTCTACATTTTATTGTCGAAACCTCTGGTAACAAAACAAGAAAACGGGACAATCCACAGCCTCTCCACATAGCATGTTCCAAAACATAACCAGTATCTTATTTTAATTTTAGTTTAAGTGTACTTGGGTTCAATCTTAACTCCATGAATGAGGAGACCTCTTTTCCAGAAGTTCGACTGCACTTCTTTCATACAGAATTCGATGATAGAAGAATCTTCATATGCTGCTTTCACAATGAATTCCCCTGCAACCACTTCCATCCATCCGTCACTATTTATGGGCAACCCTATCGCTGCTAAAATATGCTCGGTTTCCATTTCTTCTCCGTCTGGCGTTTTAATTGAAAATTTAATCGGCAGCGCATTCCACCCATGGGGTCTCTCTCCAAATTTAATCAAAAACAACACCCTGTACTCTATATTTGCAGACAATTTCCTGCAGTCAAACCCATTGCGGGCCTCCATCCAGCAAACATTTAATAGCTCCGCAACTTCCTCGAATCTGAACTCACAATCAATAACGACAACATATATCATCGGTTTGAGGGTTTCCTCTAAATGAATTTTTTCGCAGAGTTGGGTTGAACAAGTGATTTCGAAAATAATAAAACAATAACAATAAGGTGGAGTTTATAATATCAATGTCATCGATATTGAAAAAAAAACCAACACAATTTAAATCCAAATCACAAAAACCCCATTTCTGAAATAAGAAAATTGATAAGAGAAGCAAAACCAACCTGGAATTCTCTACAGAAACCCATCACCAATAGCGATTGTCATTACCCCAAGGAATCCATAATGTTCTTGCAGACAACATGTAGCCTATTTTAGCTGTAGATCGCTCCAGCCAGAATATTTGTTGTTCCTGCAGAATATAAACGTGATTATCATCAAATTTGCAAAACCCCACTGCCGAACCTGCGGTCCTGCTCGCGTTCCAGATGTACACACGCTGTACCAGACTGGTTGCAATGCATCGCCTGCGATATTTGCAGTGAATGAATTTGGGATAAAAAATGCAGATACATTGCAATGGTTTGTGTGAATGCAGATAAATTCAAATTTCAAATTTCAAATTGACGGAATTTGCCGCGCTGTCGTTTCCTGTTCGTTGTCAGAATTGATTTTTTGCCGTGTCCGGTTCGTCGTCAGACCCTGTTCATTGTCAGACCTCAGAAACTATCCACTGCCCTTGATCGATGCCCATGTCCATGCCCATGGTATGCCCAATAGTACTCTTAGGGGCATTAATGGGTGAATAGCAGCTAAAATATTGGTTGCCAATAAAATACGAACAGACTGTAAGCTGTCCCTTTAAAATGACGGCGCTGTCAGGTCAGCTGGATTCTTTAAGAACATGTTTTCAGAAGTGACGGCGTTGTTCGAGCGTGTTGTCCCAAGCTTAAGGTCACATTAACACTACTCCAAATCCAATTTATTAAAATGGGCGGGATTTTTGGTACTCTGCATTTCAAAATACATTTCAAGGGAGTTATTATATTAGCCACATATTTCCATACTAGATCATTAATCAGTGTCATGGTGGGATAGGCCACATCCTTGCAATATTTTGAAATTTTGATTAAAAAAGTGAATGTTTTAATTTTAAATTACTATGTCACTGTAGGTGACGTATAGTGACAAGTTGGAGTTGTTGTTTCTATTGTATTGTAAATTTTTTTACCTTTTGTAATGCGAACATTAGGTTTTATTTGAAATTTTCGGGTTGTACCGCCGCATCTCCGCTTCACTATTTGAGAGATGATGGAACCAAGGTTTGGCGCAAGGTTTCATATTCGATGAACAGGCTTACTGTTGTGCAGGACGGGCCGCCTTATTGTCATTGGGTAGCGCTCCATACCTCGAGGCGTGAGGTCATGGAGTACAGGTTCATAACTTGCAGTTAATACCCAATGGTTTCTACATTTTCACGAACAGTATACGCATTGGAAACCAATATTTATCAGTCTATTGGCCCATAAATGCACCTGGAAAGTAACTGCCCACCGTTGGATTAAAGCAAGTACACCATCCAATGGTGGGCATCTATTTCCCAGGTGCATTTATGGGCCAATAGACTGATAAATATTGGTTTCCATACGCATTTAATGGTTTCTATCTTCGAATTAAATGCCCATCTGCTTGGTTTTCGAGTTCGCCAAGCTATTTTTTTCATGCACGTGGGTTTGTTGTGGTTTGAAACACTTGCAGTTAATACCCAGTGGTTTCTACATTTTCACGAACAGTATACGCATTTACTGGTTTCTATCTTCGAATTAAATGCCCATCTGCTTATTTTCTCTTCGGTTTTCGAGTTCGCCAAGCTATTTTTTCATGCACGCGGGTTTGATGTGGTTTGCATATTGCAAGTGTTTTGTGTTTCTTTCCCGTCTTTGGATTCTTTCACGATACGTTTTGTTTTCTATTTTTAGGTTGCACGTGAGAAGAAGTGAACAAGATTGTGGACTCTTTGAGTGTTGCTTAGGAGGCATTGGCTAAGACTCCTCTCTAGAAGGTGCCAAAGCTTCTGCACAACAAGGCTGCATTACTAGATTTCCGTCGCAGAATGTCTTCTCAAAGGAATTGTCAAATTTGTAAAGGGTGTTATTAAATTGAGATAATGCTTGTTACAATGGGAAGTTGGACCATGACTGATAATGATTGATCATAGTTGATCATGATTGATTTTCATATTGAGACTATATTTGTCACAATGTTACTTTAGACCATGGTTGACCATGATTGATTATGGTTGACCAATCATGATCAACCATGATTAAACATGATTGATTTTCTTGAGACAATCTTTGTAACAATGTGACATTTGACCATGGTAAACCTTGGTTGTTCATGATTGAAGATTGTTAACCATTGTTGTTTTTCATATTGATAAAATCTTTGTTATAATGTGACATTGAGCCATCGTTGACCATAAATGACCAGCGTTGAATATTATAAACCCAAGAGATATACACCCTCAGATAAATATTATAAACCCTAAAATAAAAATTAAACCCTAAGATTCATATCATGACAATTATGATTAATATTATAATCTCAAGGGATTAATAAACCCAATGAATTAATATTAAAAACTTAAAGGATTGTAAACCCAATGGAATAACATTAAACTCTAAGGTGAATATTAAACCCTAGGAATATAATCCCTCAAATTAATAAACTCAAGGGATTACTATTGTAGACCTTAGGCTTAATATTAAATCCTAGGAATATAAACCCTGATTAATATTATAAACCCAAGGAATTTATATTATAAATTGAATGGATTATAAACCTAAAGGATTTATATTAAACCCTAGGATTAATATTTCATCCCTAGCAATAATAGCACATTCTAGGAATATGAACCTTTAGATTAACAAACCCAAGTAAT
The DNA here is from genome assembly GCA_034641835.2 of Pinus albicaulis. Lineage (NCBI taxonomy): Eukaryota > Viridiplantae > Streptophyta > Pinopsida > Pinales > Pinaceae > Pinus > Pinus albicaulis. The sequence continues at coordinate 794,112,729 of CM076577.1, read as the reverse complement.
TGATCTTGTAACTAAGGCATTAATAAAAACAAGGGATTGATACTAAAAACCCAAATGATTATTATGTATACCAAAAGTATATAAACTCTAAGATAAATATTATAAACCCTAAAACAAACATGACTCGCTATGGTTGATTTTCATATTGACCACATTACCAATGGTTAACCATGATCATTTAATGTTATTAATATTAAAATTAATATTAATAGATAATATTAAAAGTTAATGTTATTAATGTTAATGATATTAAAGTTAAATTTTATTAATTAATCATAATTATTAATTAATATTAAAATATATTAATATTAATTAATGTTATTAATATTAATTATTAATTAATGTTATTAATGCTAATCATATTAATGTTAAAATATATTAATCAATTAATTAAAACTTAATATTAAAATGTTATTAATGTTAATGATATTAATCTTAACAATGTTAATAAATTAAAATTTATTAATATTATTGTTAATATTGTTAATATTATTTATTGATATTAATCTTAATATTATTGATAATATTAACGTTAATGTTATTGATACTATTAATATTGTAAATTAAATATTGTTAATAATACAAATGTATGTTACTAGGTTAAGAAATTCAAAAAATTATTATGATTAATAATATTATTTTTCTAAACATAATTCATATTATAACAATGATATTATTAATGCTTTTATTAATAATTATGATTATTAATGTTAGTTAATGTTATTAATATTAATAACTAACATTAAAATTTATATTTATGGGTCTAAATTTATTAATAGTAATCATAATCATAGGGTTCATAATCTCTTTAACTTATAATAATAATCCAAAATATTAAAATATGAAATATTCAAAGTATTAAAATATTAAATTTATATATTATTAAAATCTATATGAAATTTATATATTAATATATAAATATCAAAATTTTAATATTAAAATATTAATTATTTATAAATATTCAATTTTAGTTTTGTTTTAAAAAAAACTTGGAATTTGTGATCTATATCACAAAAATACATGATTGTTTTTCTGTTAAATTTATATGATTGTTCTCTATAGGAGAAAAAAGACTATATATGTCACATTCATAACCGATAAACAATCACTATATATAAAAAAAATTAACTTATTATTACCAAAGTAGCTATTGCAAGTGTAATATATGCTCTCGGCATTGCTTTCGTTATTTCACAGTTAATTCACAATTAATACATAGGAATGGAATTTAATAGTCGGTACTGGCATTCCAATAAAAGTTATGGTTCTGAGGATCTTGTTATAAGGCTCTAAGTTTAATGCAAAAGCTTTTGTGACATCTGAAAAATCATATTTAATATCCATTGCTTTGGGCTGGTCTAACTATCCTCGTATTAAGACATCTGTCAAGGTTCCTGCATAGAAAATACTCTGCCAGCTTGATAGACATGGTGATATTGAGTTTAACTTGTTTTGAGGATTAAGCGCCAAGTTCAATGCTATGGCAAGATTGACACTTGGGCTTTCCTCTGCCCTTCCCATAACTTCGTTTTTAATGAGATTTAATGCCCCAGTGTACCGCCAGCCTTACCAGGCATAGCTGTCACGTTTATCTGGGTTTTCCATAGCTCATTCTGTGGATAACTTAACTCTCCAGCTCACTTGCCGGGAAGGTTGCGATATTTCGGCAATTACTCTACCTGCAACCAAAGAGTCGAGGTGAACAACGTTCCTTTGAACTCATCGGCGGCCATGGTGCACTTGGGGTTGCCTGCTTGTATTCTCCGCCCAAAACTCTTTTAAACACAGATCGAGACTGCCCTCCGTAGCATTTCGGGTTTAAGGTAACAGTGTCTCATAATTTCTTCCTTCGCTTGTTTTGCTAGAAGTTATAATGTGATTTGTTTTCCGATTTAAGAAGATGGGTAATTTTTCTTTGTTTCTGGCATGCAATGTCGAGGTTAAGAATGTTGAAATCTTCCTATGTTTCGGAGGCGAAACTCCGCAGAAGGGATTCATCCCTATTTCTAATGACGATGGTAACTTTCCGTATGCTACATTCTACTTATTCTATTCACCAGTTTGTAATGATAATCCCGTTTTAGAGCTATTTCCTTACCTTCAGCTTTGGAACTGATTTCGTTATTCCTCCCGTGTATTCAGTCAAGAATAACTCGAGTCCGGGGTTTATTTCTCACAGGTAACAAATCTAGCAAGAATCATTTAACCCTTGGCTTCTTGTTATCTTTGCTTTGGTATTGAAACTAAATACTCTTGGGTTTTGCAGGTACGTTCAGCTCAACCATCTGAATGCACAGGATAAGCTACAGGCTACTAGACCCCGGCTAATATCCGTTTCATTTTTCCAGGTAATCCTTATCCGATGGCAAGAGGATAAAACCCTCTTCAATTTCCTTGTCCTGGCCATGGGCCTTCGACAATCTTGTTATTAGAATACTTAGTTGTGATTTACATTTGCATGCAGAGCGTAGCTCTCAGCTCGATACCCTTGGGGTTGATTACTTATAGTTTCGCAGTATTTTCTTGTTTAATTAAAAGGCGTTCCCGATGGGCAAGGGCTCGCAAAACCCTCGGGCATGTATATGGATATATTTCTGTTATGACTAAATGTTAAGTTCTGAGAGATTTGAGTAGTTTTACGGGTTATGTTTCCCATGTTGTTCAGGGTTGGATGGCTATACGTGGCTATGCATACTGTTTGCTTCAGTACTTCCACATTTTTTCTTCTGAATATACGCACAGTTACTTTTAACTTCCACTGAGCCATTATTCTTCGTTTGGCCCGACTCTGCTATGTTAGTCCCACAGTTTTTATGTGAAACGTACTCTATACATACTTATTGACTGTGTCTGGATGCAAACCTCTGAAGCAACATACATATTTTTATTTTCTTTATATATATATAGCAACAGTCTTTTCTTTGTTTTAATTTTCGATGGCCTGCTAACAGGTTCTGCTTACTGTAGTAACGATTGCTCCTAATATTACACTCACAGAAAGAAAAAGATCTCTGTTTAGATTGTAACATAACTTCTTTCTGTTTCATAGCGACTCATACAAATCTAATACAATATAGTAGAAAGAGATAGATACATACACCGTTTCTATGTTTAAATTAAATGCTTTCTTCCAGAACTTTCACACAGTTTCTTTAAAGTTGTCAGGACGTTCTAGCCATTTTCCATTCTATATTAAACAATGCATTTCAATTCATAGAGTATGTACAAGGGGTCTAAGTTAATCATAACCTCTGTAATTCAAACTCTTCTCTTTTCTTTTCTACCGTAGCACTAAGCAGAGTCATTTACTGTTCTTTCAACATAAATATTAAAGAAGAAATACAGTAGCACATATCTGTAACTTTTTAATGATATTGAACTCCAAAAAGATTAACACTTTGGTACTTATCTGTAATGGTAGAAATTCCCAGGCCGTTGTCCTCCCAACCTTCAAGGGAGGCTATTACGTCCTCACCTTGCCCCCTAGCCCCAGAAACCGAATGGTGCCACGGGTTTAACAGTGGAACAATCTGCTGTGACCTCTGGACATCTAATTCCAGTCACCAATAGTCAATCTGGCTCATGTAAGGGTTTCCAAAGTTATTTTCAATTGGTCTCCACACCAGCTCTAGAAAATACTTTCCCTCCTTTTTGCCAATTTTCCAGAACCCCCCCTCCTCCTCTGGATCCTCACTTTATCCATTGAGGAGAGGGTAACTGTTTTCCAACTGTTTCCCAACCACCATCTATTCTGAGAAATTAACACCAACAGCTTAGGAGATTTCGATCCATTCATTGGTTTCTCTTAATAATTCAAAAATAAAATAAAATAGTAATTTTTGTTTCAACACATAACCATCAAGTCTTTCTTTGAAATAAACAAATTGTTTAAACTAGTTAATGCTAGTTAATCTTTAAATGAAGCTGTCACATCTCCCCCTCCTGGGAGTAACACCGTCCTCGGTGTTTTTCAGTCCATCTCTGCAAAGAGTGCTGGGTAGGCTTCCTGTATAAACTTTTCATCCTCCCAAGTAGCTTCGTCCGGTCCAAAGTGCTTCCACTGCACTTTTAACTGGGAAACTACTCTTTTACAGAGTTCAATTTCCCTACGATCCAGTATGCGTAGCGGCTCTACCAGGAATTCTCTGTCTGGTTCTACCTGAATGTTCTGCCAATGTATTACATGTTTTTCATCATGCACATATCGCTTTAACAAAGATACATGAAACATGTTGTGTACTTTAATATGACCAGGCAAAGCCAGCCTATAGGCTACTGGTCCCACCCTTTCCAAAATTTGGAAGGGTCCGCAGTAACGGGGCGCTAATTTGGCGCAAGAAGTCCATCTTAAAGTACTTCTTTTTAGTTTAATTCTGACATACACGTGATCCCCTACTCCGAATTCATGATAAGACCTCTTCCTGTCTGCAAAGACCTTCTATCGGTCCTGCGCAACTTTCAAATTCTGTCTTATTCTTTTTACTTCAGCTTCTAGCTCAGCCAACATTTCTGGCCCCAACATTAATTTCGTCTCCGGACTGCTCCAGTTTATCGGTGTCCGACACTGTCGTCCATACAGCGCTTCAAAGGGACTCATCCTTAGGGATTCCTGATATCTGTTGTTATATGCAAACTCCACTAGGTGGAGGTAATCCTCCCATTTAGTTGGTTGTCGCATTACATACATACGCAGCATATCCTCCAAAACTTGGTTTACCCGCTCGGTCTGCCCATCAGTTTGAGGGTGATAGGCAGTACTGAAGTGTATCTGAGTACCTAGACCCGAGAATAAGGTTTTCCAAAAGGTGGAGGTAAACTTAACGTCTCGGTCTGAAATCATGGTCTTGGGTATATCATGCAATCTAAAGATTTCCCTCATAAATATGTCTGCAATTTGTATTGTCTTGTAAGTGGATTGCACAGGTATGAAATGGGCAGATTTACTTAATCTATCCACCACTACCATGATTGAATCATTCTGCTTCCTTGTTCGCGGTAAGCCTGTGATGAAATCCAAAGAGATCACCTCCCACTTCCATTCAGGAATGGGTATGGGCTGCAGTAGCCCCGCTAGATGCCGATGCTCCACTTTAACCTGTTGGCATTCTAAACACTTACTCAAATATTCCGCAATGTCTCTGCGCATACCTGGCCAATAATATATTTTTCTAATCGCTGAAAGCATCTTTTGATAACCAGGATGACCTGCGTAGTTGCTGCGATGGTACTCGTTCAGGATCAACTCCTTGAGACTTGCGCGATTAGGAACATAGGTTTTTCCGCGAAAAGTTAACATCTGTTCTTCATTTCTGTCATATTCAGATGGCTTAACTTGCTCTTTATCCTCTTCCATCTGCTGCCATAAAAACTTGTATTCTGGGTCCTTCAGTGCCTCCTCCTTTAATTGTTCGGACAGCTGGCTTACAGGTTGGCTGAAGTACATTGCACAGATCCCATGTAATTTCCTGCTCAGGGCATCTGCAACTTGGTTTTCTTTACCCTTAACATGTTGTATGTCCATGTCAAATTCGCTCAAAAAGGCATTCCACCGGGCTTGCCGAGAGTTTAAATCGGCATGCTTAAAATAATTAGTTAGACTGCTATGGTCTGTTTTAAGTACAAACTTTTTGCCCAGTAGATAATGCCTCCACACCCGGAGAGCATGCACTACTGCTGTAAGTTCTAGATCATAAGCAGAGTATTTTTGCTCGTGCTCTCTCAGTTTTTGGGACTCATAGGCTATTACCTTGCCTTCTTGTGTTAACACTGCACCGAATCCCTCCTTACTGGCATCCGTGCACACCTCGTAGTCCTTGCTGGGGTCAGCTACCCTCAGTACTGGTGCTGTGGTTAAAAGTTGTTTCATCTTTTCAAAGCTGATCTGACAATCTTTTGTCCATTTAAAAGGTTTGCCTTTCTTTTGTAAGGATGTGATAGGATAGGCAATCCTAGAAAACCCTTCGATGAACCGTCTGTAATATCCCGCCAAACCCATAAATGATCTGATATCTGCCACATTCTGGGGTGCTTGCCATTCCAAGATAGTTTTAATCTTTTCGGGGTCCACTACTATACCTTCAGCTGTCACAACATGACCCAAGTACTGAATTTTTGTTTTAAAGAAATCACATTTGCTGAATTTAGCATACAGCTGATGTTTCCTCAGCATTTCCAGTACTATCCTCAGATGCTCCTTATGTTCTTCTTCGCTCTTGGAGTAAATTAATATGTCATCTATGAAGACCAGTACAAAATGATCTAGAAATTGATGAAAAATGCCATTCATCAACCTCATAAAAGTTGCTGGTGCATTCGTCAATCCAAATGGCAACACCACAAACTCATAATGCCCATATCTGGTGCGGAATGTTGTTTTGCAAATATCCTCATCCTTGACTCGAATCTGATGATATCCGGACCTCAAATCTATTTTAGAGAACACCTTGGCGCCTGTCACCTGATCGAATAAATCATCGATTCTGGGTAAAGGATATTTATTCTTAACTGTCAGCTTGTTGAGTTGTCGGTAGTCCAAACAAAAACGTAAGGTTCCATCCTTCTTCCTAACAAAAAGAACTGGTGCTCCCCAAGGTGACACACTTGGGTGGATATATCCTTTATCTAACAACTCCTGTAGCTGCATCTTTAACTCTGTTAACTCTGGTATGCTTATTCTGTAAGGTGCTCTTGACACAGGAGAGGCTCCGGGTAGTAATTCAATAGTGAAATCAATTTCCCTTTTTGGTGGCAACCCTGGAATGTTTTCTGGAAATACATCAAAAAATTCCTGTACCACGGGGATATCCTTTATATCTACAGCCTTTCCCTTAGATTCGGCATACCCTACTTGAATTGCGTACAATTGACATCCTTTACGAATACACTTGCTCATCTGAGATGCTGTTATGGGGCGTAATTGCACAGGCTTTTTGATTCCTTTAATCTCCTTACGCGTACCATCTAGCGTTCTATAATGAATTACCTTTTCCTTACAGTCCACTATGGTCCAGTGTTTTTCCAACCAGTCCATTCCTAATAACACATCATACGATCCCAATGGTAGAATATTTAAGTCTACCTGAAGCTGCTGTTTTGCAACTTCCAGTATGCAATCAGCAATTTTCGCAGTCACTTTGCGTTTTGCTCCGGTGGCTAGTTGAACTAACTAGGAGTTTTTACATTTCTGCTCTTTTAAGTTGCACATTTCCACTAGTTTAGGATTTATATAACTTAAACTAGCTCCAGGATCTACTAAAATCGAAACAGGTTTAGATAATATAGTACCTTCCAATTCAATCACTGTGGGTTGAAAATCAGCCTGTCGATTCTCCAAGGCTGCGTTTATACGTGGTATGTTTCGTGCCACGTCCCCCACTATTGATGCTTCCTGCAAATTTGCCACAGATTCACTCTTATTCCGTTGTGGATAGTTGTAGTGTGCTTCCCCACAGCCCCAACACTGTAGGGGAGGTCTAGAATTCTACCCCTGCTCTGGTTTACTCGATGCTTCTGTGGGTTTTTCTTCAGCTGGTCATTTGATCCTTTGATGGTTCTTATTAAACTGCTTGCTTCCATCGTTCCGTCCTGCCCCTTTAAAGTGGCTGCTTTTATTGCTTCTGAAAGTAGATGATTTTTTCTGATTTTTCTTGGGCTGCCAACTTTTCCCACTCTCCCCGTTGGCCTTATTCTGCTGGTAACACATGCGTGCTTTCCGGACAGCTTCATCCATAGTTTGGGGGTTAACAAACTCTATTCTTTCCCTCATGGGAGCAGGCAGATTGCTCAGAAACCGTTGTACCTTGGCTTTCTCCTCTCTGAGGTAGGGTACATAACGTAACAGGGAGCTAAATTTCGCGACATACTCATCCATGGTCATCTGGCCCAGTCGGAGATCATGGAATTCCTTTTCCTTATCATCATAAAATCTCTTCGTTAAATACTTATCCTTGAAGTATTTCTGAAACTGTTCCCAGGTGACATCACGCTCATCTAGGCTGCGTACATTCTTCACCTCCTCCCACCACAGAGTGGCTTTCTCTCGCAGCTGGTATATAGCCAATCTGGCTTTCAGATTGCTGCTATACTCATATACCTGAAAATATTTATTAATGTTAATTAGCCATGCTTCAGCTGCCTCTTCCGCCTCGCCATCAAACATTGGTGGCTTAATCTTACGAAACTCCCCCTGTAGTTCTAATTTCTGCTTCTTGAAATCTTGTTGGTCGGATAAATTGCCCGACTCTGCCTCATTATAATTCTTATTTTTGCTCCTTTGTGAGGGGATCCTCTCAGTTTTACCAGTAGTATCTTTCCTGGTTTGCTGCTCATCTTGTCCTATTGATTCATCTTTTCCAGCACTGGGGGGCTCCAACTCTTGATTTTGTTTATCAGATAAACTTTTCAGTATCCTTTCTTGATCGTGGAGCAACCTCTCATTGTCCCTTTGGACCCTCATCATTTCTTCTTGTAGTTGCTGTACTGTATTTAGTAAAAATGCAGTCTGATGCTGTTGCTCTTCCAGCATTCAGCTTGTCTTTTGATGTTGTTCTATAGTTAATTGAACCCACATTTCTGGATTCATAACAGTTTGGCCCTGAGTCTCCTCCGGCGGAGCTTGAGATGTCGTACCTTCTCTCATGTCCCTCGTTCCTCTCAGTGCACTAATCACACACAGCTTCACTCTCAGTAGACCCCTAGGATCCCAGTGTAGCAATCTAGCTCTGATACCAATTGTCACATTCATAACCGATAAACAATCACTATATAAAAAAAAATTTAACTTATTATTACCAAAGTAGCTATTGCAAGTGTAATATATGCTCTCAGCATTGCTTTCGTTATTTCACAGTTAATTCACAATTAATACACAGGAATGGAATTTAATAGTCGGTACTGGCATTCCAATAAAAGTTATGGTTCTGAGGATCTGGTTATAAGGCTCTAAGTTTAATGCAAAAGCTTTTGTGACATCCGAAAAATCATATTTAATATCCATTGCTTTGGGCTGATCTAACTATCCTCGTATTAAGACATCTGTCAAGGTTCCTGCATAGAAAATACTCCGCCAGCTTGATAGACATGGTGATATTGAGTTTAACTTGTTTTGAGGATTAAGCGCCAAGTTCAATGCTATGGCAAGGTTGACGCTTGGGCTTTCCTCTGCCCTTCTCGTAACTTCGTTTTTAATGAGATTTAATGCCCCAGTGTACCGCCAGCCTTACCAGGCATAGCTGTCACGTTTATCTAGGTTTTCCATAGCTCATTCCATGGATAACTTAACTCTCCAGCTCACTTCCTGGGAAGGTTGCGATATTTCGGCAATTACTCTACCTGCAACCAAAGAGTCGAGGTGAACGACGTTCCTTTGAACTCATTGGTGGCCATGGCGCGCTTGGGGTTGCCTGCTTGTATTCTCCGCCCAAAACTCTTCTAAACATACGTTGAGACTGCCCTCCGTAGCATTTCGGGTTTAAGGTAACAGTCTCTCATAATTTCTTCCTTCGCTTGTTTTGCTAGAAGTTATAATGTGATTTGTTTTCCGATTTAAGAAGATGGGTAATTTTTCTTTGTTTCTGGCATGCAATGTCAGGGTTAAGAATGCTGAAATATTCCTATGTTTCGGAGGCGAAACTCCGCAGAAGGGATTCATCCCTATTTCTAATGACGCTGGTAACTTTCTGTATGCTACATTCTACTTATTCTATTCACCAGTTTGTAATGATAATCCCGTTTTAGAGCTATTTCCTTACCTTCAGCTTTGGAACTGATTTCATTATTCCTCCTATGTATTCGATCAAGAATAGCTCGGGTCCGGGGTTTATTGCTCACAGGTAACAAATCTAGCAAGAATCATTTAACCCTCGGCTTCTTGTTATCTTTGCTTTGGTATTGAAACTAAATACTCCTGGGTTTTGCAGGTACGTTCAGCTCAACCATCTGAATTCACAGGATAAGCTACAGGCTACTAGACCCCGGCTAATATCCATTTCATTTTTCCAGGTAATCCTTATCCGATGGCAAGAGGATAAAACCCTCTTCAATTTCCTTGTCCTGGCCATGGGCCTTCGACGGTCTTGTTATTAGAATACTTAGTTGTGATTTACATTTGCATGCAGAGCGTAGCTCTCAGCTCAATACCCTTGGGGTTGATTACTTACAGTTTCGCAGTATTTTCTTGTTTAATTAAAAGGCGTTCCCAATGGGCAAGGGCTCGCAAAACCCTCGGGCATGTATATGGATATATTTCTGTTATGACTAAATGTTAAGTTCTGAGAGATTTGAGTAGTTTTCCGAGTTATGTTTCCCATGTTGTTCAAGGTTGGATGGCTATACGTGACTATGCATACTGTTTGCTTCAGTACTTCCACATTTTTTCTTCTGAATATACGCACAGTTACTTTTAACTTCCACTGAGCCATTATTCTTTGTTTGGCCTGACTCTGCTATGTTAGTCCCACAGTTTTTATGTGAAAAGTACTCTATACATACTTATTGACTGTGTCCGGATGCAAACCTCTGAAGCAACATACATATTTTTATTTTCTTTATATATATATAGCAACAGTCTTTTCTTTGTTTTACTTTTCGATGGCCTGCTAACAGGTTCTGCTTACTGTAGTAATGATTTCTCCTAATATTACACTCACAAAAAGAAAAAGATCTCTGTTTAGATTGTAACATAACTTCTTTCTGTTTCATAGCGACTCATACAAATTTAATACAAGATAGTAGAAAGAGATAGATACATACACCGTTTCTATGTTTAAATTAAATGCTTTCTTCCAGAACTTTCACACAGTTTCTTTAAAGTTGTTAGGACATTCTAGCCGTTTTCCATTCTATATTAAACAATGCATTTCAATTCATAGAGTATGTACAAGGGGTCTAAGTTAATCATAACCTCTGTAATTCAAACTCTTCTCTTTTCTTTTCTACCGTAGCACTAAGCAGAGTTATTTACTGTTCTTTCAACATAAATATTAAAGAAGAAATACAGTAGCACATATCTGTAACTTTTTAATGATATTGAACTCTAGAAAGATTAACACTTTGGTACTTATCTGTAATGGTAGAAATTCCCAGGCCGTTGTCCTCCCAACCTTCAAGGGAGGCTATTACATCCTCACCTTTCCCCCTAGCCCCAGAAACCGAATGGTGCCACGGGTTTAACAGTGGAACAATTCGCTGTGACCTCTGGACATCTAATTCCAGTCACCAACAGTCAATCTGGCTCACGTAAGGGTTTCCAAAGGTATTTTCAACTGGTCTCCACACCAGCTCTAGAAAATACTTTCCCTCCTTTTTGCCAATTTTCCAGAACCCCCCCTCCTCCTCTGGATCCTCACTTTATCCATTGAGGAGAGGGTAACTGTTTTCCAACTGTTTCCCAACCACCATCTATTCTGAGAAATTAACACCAACAGCTTAGGAGATTTCTATCCATTCATTGGTTTCTCTTAATAATTCAAAAATAAAATAAAATAGTAATTTTTGTTTCAACACATAACCATCAAGTCTTTCTTTGAAATAAACAAATTGTTTAAACTAGTTAATGCTAGTTAATCTTTAAATGACGCTGTCACAATATATTATAATTATTTCAAAATAATTAATCATTCCCTAAAATAAAAAGCAACATTATATACAACTATTTCAAATAATGAGCAAAGTTTCAATTATTAGGATATGCTTAGAATTATTGTGATATACCTATTATTTTCCTTAATGATATACATTCAACAATGTGAATTGCTTATAATCTTTACTATACAATATGGTATTAGCTTTAATGCTTTCATAATTATGGGTATTTGCAAGTCATTTTTTAAGAAAAAACCCAACCTCCTCTTGAGTGCTATTAAGTGGAAATTAACTTAATTATGTTGGGGAAATGATCTTACACCAAAGTTGAAATTACTTATATAATCATGGTTTTTGTATCTGGAAATGGATTAGGTGTCACAATGTTTTTTACTTAGAATTATTAAGATATACTTATTATTTTCCTAATGGCATATATCCAACAATGTGAATTGCATATAATCTTTACTCTACATTATGGTATTAGTTGTAATGCTTTCATAATTATGGGTATTTGCAAGTCAATTTTTAAGAAAGAACCCAATCTCCTCTTGAGTGCTATTAAGTGGAAATTAACTTAACTATGTTGAGGAAATGATCTTACACAAAAGTTGAAATTACTTGTATAATCATGGCTTTTGTATCTTTATTATTCCATTTACTTTTTTCTAACCAAAATTTATGGAAATGTTGTTATATAAGTTTAGGTTATACAATGTTTTTTAAATTCAATTTAAAGAAATTGATTTTAACAAAAATTATATATGCAAGTCTAAATTATATATATATAGATAACAAAAATAATTTTCATTAATTCTCAACATATACTTATGAAATTAAAATTATTTTTAATTAATACATAAAAGATTCTAAATCTCAATCATATTTTTTATTTTTTAATTCTACTCATATTTTTAATTTCTACCTGCAAACAAAATGTGACTAATATTAAGTTTGAAACAAAATATACATATTCAAAATTTCTAAATACAATTGTGGGATTAACTGCTACCAAAAGACAAATTATTTTGTAACATATATACTGATAGGCATGGGTGCTTTTTTTGAGAGTATAGAGAGAAAAAAACAACTTAACTTTGGCATTATGAAGAGTCCCCTACAATATTATGTACAATACACATATTCATATTTTTTGAACCTTTTTACTTCTAACATGTAAATAAAACACATTCAATGCAATTGGGCCTTGGGTTAGGGACAAGCTTACCATTTGGAAACTCTCAAGCCTTAATGTAGCAAGAAAAATCATTTATATGATAACAAATATATCTAAAACATCAGAACCAATGGAGAAGAAGAAGAAGCAAGAAGAAACTACCACTTATCCGTACAAATTGATATTTAATTGCAATAATGGAAACTCAACAAAAAGAACCTCAAGAGATGTAAAAATTTTCTTTTCCCTTCTCATCTTAACATGACATGTACAACTTTCACTATGCTCCATGCAGAACATAAAAATTTATTAGCAAAAGGAAAACTTAGTTAAGCAATTTACTACCATCAATCTGCCCAAATTACTTGTCTTTATGTTGCATTTCTCATTCCCCTAAATGTCAAAGAGTATTTCAATTTATGTTCAATCATATTAGATATGGAACATGTGCTATCATATTCCATCTTCAAGAGTAGCTTACCATTGTATGAATTTCTCTTCGATATTAAAGCAATTTAACTTTGTTATGAGAATTTTCATAGGAGAAGGTCCTTGGGACATTGGTTATGCTTTGCTTTGCCTATGATACATTGGTCATGTTTTGCTTTTCCTATGATATTACCTTCTTCTTCCCATATAGATTTGAAGTAATACATGGTGAGGAAGATATTTATGTGTCCAAATCTCAACTTTAAATGATTCAAATGCATGAATACTTTAGAGTTAAACACCTTTCTAAGATTTCATATCTTTAAAAGTTTTATTGTTATTTTCTTTTGGATTACAATAGTTGTTTTGTTATGTAAATATGAATAATAAAATGATCAACTATATCATAATAATGAATATTTCAAAATAATTAAAAATTTAAAAAATATTTCAAAATGTAACACATGCAAATCTCAATTGAATCTGCTAACTTGGTAGTGTTTTCCCTATTTCTAAACCTGTTACTTTTCACTACAAATTCTTGTGGGTTTTAACGACACCAATGTTGCTAGAAATGTGACAAGCAGTTCAATATCGTGGGAATACAAATAACTTTTTTTTTTCACAAGAGAAAAAACACTGCTTTGATTATATTGTGGAAAAAAACAGTCTATGATCCAAAAGTACATATTCTCGTCAATGGAAATCATGCCTAGTTTATCCATCCAGATAAATAGGTGTCCCATCCCAGACTAAAAGATAAAAATGCCCCATATCAATGATATGTAAATCGTTTATATCTACAGTATGAATCCTCATGTATATGCAAATGAGGTATCCAAATATGTCATATGGCAAAAAACAAATACAGGACACTAATACAGCTAGATAAGGGAAAATGACAGAAAGAAAACAGGAGCCCCTATTGATCCATTCCATTCAAAATAAACAAAATAAGACCATTGACCAGTAACGATTTATGTAGTATGCAGAGGGCAGCCCACTGGTCATGTGAAAGACAGAGATGATCCTATTGGAGCGTTGTCAGGCTCGTTATGCGGATAACAACATATTATGAAAGCGGCCCCCGAATAAAACCAACATTCCATGTGAGTATTTTATAGGCTCGCTTGAAAGTTTATCAGGCTTGCTTGATACCAATAACCATCTACAACGTCCAAATATGGGAGACCATTTATATTGATTACTGTCAAATCTCGTTGAAGTGAAATTTTGCAGCGGTAAAATTTATCATTCCATGTGATTAAATAAGTACAGCAGGCTTGCTTGTAGGATAATACAGGCTCGCTTGATAACCAAAATAAAAACACATCAGCATCTGATCTGTACAGGCTCGCTTGATAACCAAAATTAAAAACACATCAGCATCTGATATGTATATAGGAATAGAGTAAACTGGAGAGGGATATGAGGGTATGCAGCATGTCACATAAACAGGAGACCCCCGTGGATGGTGCCTATAAATTGTATCTGAAAGAATCCACCTCCCTGTTATTCCTGTAGAATCTGATTGTTATAAAGCCAAATGATTGTTCCAACCCCTTCTTAGACAGTCCATCAGCTCTCCCGTTTAGCTCTCTGTATACATGATGTAGTGAAGCTCTCTGGAATTTTGATAGGATGAAGCGTATGCATTCAAACCAGCCACTAAGATTTGTAACGTTCAGTGAGGATCTTCCAGAAATGCCATCAATTACAATCCGAGAGTCCCCATAAATGTCAATGCTTGGGATCATTAAATGATAGGCCACCATGATCCCGCTCCATAGTGCCATAATCTCCGCTTTATTGTTTGTTCCATAACCCCCGTTCCATATGATATGATACCTCTCCTCGCCATCCATCTTGAGCTAGGCCCCGCATCCACATATGCCCTCCTGTTGTGCTCCATCGAAAAATAGTGCCGGAAGTTGGATGCAATGAGGTCTGATTCTGTTGGATAGGTCTTTGCATACCAATACCGGGACAGGGTTTATAAGGAGCCATTCCATGACTCGTGAGTAAAATCTAGTGGCATCAAATATAGCCTCATTGAACAATATATTGTTCTTGGTACACCAAAGCTCCCAGCAAACGTAATATGGGAGGGCCTTGTACCCGGCAGCCTTTGTAGCCCAGAATTCATATGCATGATTTTGGTTGAGCGGTCTCCATGCAACAGTACAAGACAGGTTGGAGAACATTTCCCATATATCGATTGAAATCTTACATTTGAAAAGAAATGTGTGATATAGATTCCAGCTCTGTTTTGCATATATTGCAACGCCCTGGTCCATGTTTACCTCTTTTTTGTAAATTCTCCCAAGTGAGAATCTTCCCCTTCCTGAGCAACCAATTGAAAAGTATAATTTTATGAGGAATTTTCCAGCTCCACACCTTTGTAAATCCAGGGATATCCACAACAGTATGTTTTTCCTCTTTTAAATGCTGATATAGATCCCTGACGCATATGTTTATTCCTTTTGACGACCCACCCCATACAATATGATCCCCCATAGGGTCGAAGAAGAAACCTGCTGCCTGGTAAGAGCTGATGTAGTCCTGTCATATTTCCTTGTCACTACTCCTCATCCCAAGAGCATCAAATGGTTTCCATACTGGGGCGCCTAATACCCAATGTGAAATGATGTCAGCTATGTAGATGAAACCTCTGTGTGAAAATCCCGTCTCAGCAGAAGAAATTGCCTGAACGCCCAAAATATTTGTGCAGTTTATGGGGATCATCCCCCCATTTCCAAACTTCCACACCGATCTGTGTTTAATAACCTCACGGCTCTTTGCTATGCTCCTCCAGATCATGGAAGCCCGTCGGTGCTTTGTAATAGGGCCATACAAGTATGCAGCCAAAGTACGCCCTCCCATGTATTTATCCGCCATAATGCTTTGCCATATACCACAACCCGTCAGCATCCCCCACATAGTTTTCGACAGTAAAGCAATTTGGAATGTCTGGAGGTCCAACAAACCCCATCCTCCCATTGCCTTAGGACAAGTGACCTCTGTCATTTTACAGAGATGATATTTTTTCCCAGAACTAACTCTAGCCCATAAAAAGTGAGCCATTACTGCATTAATCTTCTCAATAATGTACACCGGAAGACAATACAAGTGGCCCCAGTATACCGTAATCTGGGAGAGGACAACTTGTATTAAAATGTATCTACCACCTAAAGAAAGCCATCGGTTTGTCCATTTTGAGATTTTTGCCCTGAGTTTTTCGATGAGCCATTCCCAATCATTGTTAACATATGCACAGGGCTTAAGTCTAAAGCCTAGATATGTGACTCCATCATCTAGTATTGCAATATTGACCCCCAAGATCTCAGCAATGTATTGTACATCCATAACCTCTCCGATGTCATATATCAATAATGACTTTATTCTGTTGATGCAGAGCCCCGTGGCTGAACCAAAACGGTCCATCAAAGTATGGAGGAAAACCCATTGTTCGCGTATTAAATTACCAAAGATCAATAAATCATCTACAAAAAGCGAATGTGTGATCCTGACCTGCGGAGATACCTGCAAACTAGAATACAAATAACTTTAAACCATACACACATTAATAGAAAACATAAATAACATAACTAAAATGCCTTTGCTTTATTGGAAATTGAATTATTTACGTGGGAGCAAGAAACATTGTTAGATTCAAATGACACACAATAAAAGTTGTTCCATTCAAATGATGCAAAACTATCAAAAGGGCAAGGCGAGAGAGGGAAACACTGATTGTTACATCTTCCCTTCACATATGATCCTTTACTTCTGCGTTGTGATCCATCTTAATTTACCCTATGGGGCGAGAGAGGGAAACACTGATTGTTACATCTTCCCTTCACATATGATCCTTCACTTCTGCGTTGTGATCCATCTTAATTTTCCCTATTTCCAGGAGCCGACAAAAGAGAGAGATTTGATCCAGAATGTTCTCCAATTTTATTTGGCCTCCTAAATCCTAAATATGCCATATTTTTTATATCTTTTTTAATGCCCTTTTTCGGATTTTTTTAATGCATAGTTGCGATTATTTTTTTGACTATTTTTTTTAATGCCCCTCTTCAGAATATTTTTTAATGCGAAGAGGAGTGCTGAGGGAGTTTCCTAAGCCAGGTGCCACGTTGTCGTGGGTTATAGTTGTTATTTTAAACCCACGAATATGCAATTTTTTGGATTTTTTTGAATACTAACGGAGGGCGTTTCAAAATTTTGGTGCAGGTGCCACGTTGCCAAACAATAATAACGGATGGAGAACGAAGAGTTTTAGTAATCCAATGAAGCTTTTAAGACTGAAGCCAAGTTACAAGTTGATGATGATGATGGTTAACGTTATCTGACCTAAAGTTAATTATGCATGTAGAGAGATATTAAAAAAAGTGATTTCTACATATCAAAATACTTATTTTGATATTTGATTATTTTGGATTGAATTATGAGTTTTTTATTTATTCATTTAAAAATAAGTTGATCTTGAATAAGGATTTATTTGGTTGACTTATGAGTTTTATATTAAAAAGAACCAGAAATAATAATTTTTTTGAAATTTTATATTAAAAATGTGAAGGAGTTTTTTATTAAAATATAGGAATGAAAAACAATTTCTATATTAAAAATATTTTAGAATTTTTTTTAATTAAAATAAGAACCAAAAACAATAATTTTTATATTAAAAAGATTATAGAAATTTTATATTTAAAAAATTGTAAAACTAATAGTAAGTTACTTATTAAAAAATATAAGTTTTTTATGAAAATATTGTAAAGAAAAATAAGTTTTATATTTTAAAAAATAAAAATTGTAAAACTTATTTTTACATTTCTCTAATTTTTTTTGGATGATAGTAATTATTATAGCTATTACTTCCAATACAAAAGAGATGATAAGTGATATGAAATTCAACTAAAGGTTTATTTTTTTGTTGTTTGCACAAGATAATCTACACACTTATTGTTAAATAAATTTAGATTCCATAAAAATAGTAATTAAGACATAAGTATTTTGGTATATAGAGATTACTTTAAACCTACTTTTAATATCCAATATCTTATTTTCTATATTGAACTTCATATTTTAGATTTGTTATTTATCTTATTATATTTTACTTATATTTTTTCTTATTTTGCAATACTAATAGATTTGATGCAGTCTGTTCTGAGACATTTTATATATACATAAAAAGTGAATGTTAAAAAAAAAAAAATTAATGCTTTCTTTTTTAATTTTTAATATAAGCATCATTCTAGTTTAATTTTTTTAAATTTTGAGAAAAAAAGAAGAAGTTAATTATATTAAAATGTATATTCTCGAAATAGCTAGCCGGAAGGCATCGTTAGCCGGTAAGATTGTATTAATATAAGAACATGTTGTAAGCCATCCCTTTAAAACGACGGCGTGTTGTTATCAGGTCATGGATTTTGTACGAACATGTCAGAAGTGACGGCGGCGTTGCTGAAGGTTAGATTATGAGAGATTCCCAATCCAATTTATTAAAATGGGCGGGATTTTGAGTATTGTGCATTTCAAAATGTTGGTGAATATAGATAATCACGATGTCATTTCAGGGGAATTATTATATTAGCATGCCACTTTTTCAACCACACCCCAATAATTAGATGTTTGGACACTGATTTCCATATGAGATAATTAAATGGAGTAGTCTACCGAGCCCGCGTTATAACCCGGAAACCATGTCCGTCGGAAAACTTCGCTGCTCGAATTCGAAATCATTTTCAGGTTGCAGAGTGCCTCGGGATCACGACATGACCCCACTGTTGTCACACCTGGAAGGCGGCGACAACGACGGGTTGGTGGGTGACGGATAAGATGTCCACCTACACAGTATTCAATGAAACCTTGACGCTCAGAATTTCAGAACCAACAATCCTGCGCAAAATTTTGAAATGTGGGAGGGAGGATAATGCTATCGCTAATGCTTCTTAATCACCATTTGACCAAGAGATACGGTTGAACCTAGAAAATAAAATGGATGAATCTAGAAATACATGGAAAGACCACTTGTGACCCGAATTTATTTATTGCAGGTCTAACAGGAATCCACACGTTAGCCTGTTAGCACAGATACGCGTCCACGGCGGGCCAAGAAGCCTCTTCTTCGTTGTTAAGGGCAAGAATTTATCGAGAGAGGAAATGTCATCTGGGAATTCAATCACAGTCCTTGGACACACCAAAAATTTCTGAGACTCCATACGGGTAGTGGTAAAGCCAAAGTCGACACCGAGGTCGTTGCTGCAGAAGAAGAGTACCGGTAAAGCCGAAGTCGACACTGAGGTCGTCGTTGTGGAAGGAGAGGCTCTTGTTGAAGAGCTTTTGGACGGAAGCAGAATCTTTACTATGTCTTGATTTCTCAAAATTTAGGGAAGTCTGGGAAAATAAATTCAGACTTTGCAAATATTCCATGTTTGTCAAGACATGAGGGGAAAGCTCGGAGCGCTTAGCATAGAAGGATTTTGGCAGGTCCTGGGACTCAAAGGCACAATTTACAGGACAACAACGATTGTTGAATATAGCAACAGGAGAACCGGAACTAGAAAACAATTGTTTTCTCAGCCAATACCCTTGCCATTTTTGCAGAGGCACAAAGGCTAGAATGCAAATTAAAGAAAAAAAAAATAGTGCGGTCACACAGTGACCGTGGCTAGATATCTCCGAGGAATAATATGGCCATGTTCCATTGCATTGCAATCAATCAATTCACATAAAGACCATTGCTGAAATCATCATTTTTCCTTCAACAATGCTATAGTGGTTAAAGTCATTTTGCTACTAATTTTTATTTAAATATGTCAAATGAATGTAATGAATGTAGTGGTTAAAGTTCAGGTTGCTACTTATTTTTATTTAAAGCATTTTTATCAGAATGTTGCGTGCTTCTGCAATGTTAGAGAGATGGACAAGCAAAAACAGTGGTGGAATATTGAAAAAAAAAATTTACAAGTCTTTGTTTTGCCAAAATCTTTGATGTTTGCCTCTGTTTCTACGTTTTATTTATAAGATATACTACATTTTTTTTTTAAATAATTTTCTAAAATTAATTTTCTTCATGTCTTCTTTTTCTGCTAATTCTGGGTTTTCCAAGCCAGAGTAATTTTCTTCATGTCTTCTTTTTCTACGGGTTTTCCATGTCTGAAATTACAGAACTATGCAAACCGTCTTAGTTTGTTCGGTATACCCTTTGTCCCGAATTTGTGTGTATTTCACAATGACATTGATCTTTGCATTAGTACAAGTACTTAATTTGTAAAGATGTATGTATTCCTCCATCTTATCTCTTCATTTTTTTTATAGATAGCCCTTGGTATTTTATCTTGATAGATGAAATTTTAATCTTTTAATCAAATCATAATAACTTAGATTCTTTTTTAAGTAGATCAAACTTAGATATATGATGTAAATAATTTTTTTTATCTTTTTAATTAGGCTTTGTATGCATTTATCTTATTAGATTTTAAGGACCCATTAGAAGTATCTCTAATGGAGTTCTTAATAATTTTACACTCATTATCATACCAAAAGTTGGTTGTTTTATTTTTGTTCTCACATTGACAATGAACTTGTTAATTAATGGAAGTAGAAAGTGTTGTCATAAAATTATGATAGAGTTTTTAGATGTTATCCCTAGAAGAAAGGAAATTGAATCATAATTTAAATCCTTGAATTTACTTGTCCAAAAGTGAGGGCTTTTGATTATCATTTTGTTCCTCGACAAAGCTCTTCTACATGGAAAAGTTTAGAGTTAGAGTTAGAGTTAAAGGTCTATGAATGGAGTTGTGGTTAAGCCTATTTAAAAGGTAAAATTTTACTATTTTGTTGTATAATGGGATATATTAGATATCACATTAATCCACAACACTAATACAAGTCATCTAGTTTGAGATTGACCACTTCATCACACCTTTTGGAAATTATTAGGTCTTAGGAACTACAAAGACACATTAGCTTGGTACCAAACAAATTC
Organism: Pinus albicaulis; assembly: GCA_034641835.2. Taxonomy (NCBI): domain Eukaryota; kingdom Viridiplantae; phylum Streptophyta; class Pinopsida; order Pinales; family Pinaceae; genus Pinus; species Pinus albicaulis. The sequence continues at coordinate 794,091,547 of CM076577.1, read as the reverse complement.
TCAATCAACTATTGGGAGTTTATTTTGTATCTATTAGCTAAATCAAGGTCATCAAGGTCATCATCTATCTATAAATGATTATCGTTGGATTCATTACTTAAAAGATAGTTTGGTTAGTTGCAACTCTAGCATTAAAGTCTCCTATATGAGGATATTTTCTTCATTTCTTAAACTATAAATATCTTGTCATGTGATATCATAGAAACAAATATAGTCTTGATTGTTTTCTTATAAAAGGTAAAATTAGTAGGTATGAAGTAACATATTTTTATGTAAATTTTCTTAGTATTCATGTCTAAGATCTCTATTAAAATGCACTGATTAAGGGAGGCCAGAAGAAATATTCCTTTTTATGTAACAAAATATACCTCCAATTCCTTTAGGATAAAATTTCTCATTCCATCTTAACTATAAGACAAATTTTTTAATATGAAAAACTATATAAAAAGTGTTTTTTTATCTTTAAAAAACTTAACTATATCAAACATGATTTTCCATCTTCAAAGTTAAAAAATTATATCAAACATACTTTTGCATCTTCAAGATACCAAAGTAGGAACTTTAAGAATTTAAGTGGAAGCTTCAAGAATATGACATTGAAAAGTTTATCAAATTCCCTTAAACTCATTGAAAATAAATAAATTTTTTATTCAAATAATATTTGCTCATTTTCCAATTAAAATGAAATTTAGGCCTATTTAAATATATTACTATTTAAAGTTATTCCAAAAAATTATTTAATAAAAAATTATTTAAAATTAAATATGAAACTTTACCAAACTATTGATATCGTTATGGTGTTCTCATATCTATATTATTATATAGAAATATAATTATATAATTTGAAATAATATAATTATATAATTTGAAATAATATAATTATATAGTTAATTTCAAATTATATTTTATAATTATATATATAATTTTTAATATAATAATAACTATATATATAATGATTCACCTTATACTAAAATATTGTTATAGATGTGTATATATTAATAAAAGATTAATTATATAGTAAAAAAAAATGAGAGAAATATAATTAAATTTGATTTATAATATATCACGTGAATATAAAAAATATATATATATACAAACAAACAAACAAACATGGTACATAAATAACTGTCACTTTTAACCATGTGTAGCGTGAGTAACTTTTTGATTATATTGTATCATCCTCAGTTTGCCATAATAAAGTTAAAAATTTTGAACAATTTAAAAACACAGTTTATTATGTGCACCATTTTCATTTTTTTTTTAACTGAAACGTTTATATGATTTTTATTTATCTGGAAACAAAAGGGACTTGTTCGAACTATCCCCAAATACAATGCAGATTTCTAAACTCTGCCGCTTTTCCTCTATTACAATATTCAGGGCATTTGAACAAAACTTTCTTTGTTAACAAAAATAAGCCCTTTCATGAGGGCACTGCCTTTGTTTGCCATTTGATTCGCTTCTCTGTTTAAATTTCTGAGTATATGATAAAATTTGCAGCTGTCGAAGTATTGAAGAACTCTTTTCAGTCTTTCCAAAGTTTTGTTGAGGCTAGGATTATTGAATCGATCTCCCATGTTTAAATTTTTTATTATTAGCTCTGAATCTCCGAAGACTTGCAGATTTTTAACACCTTTGTCTCTTGCAATTTGGCAGGCTTTGAGAAGCCCGAGGAGCTCAGCTTGATTGTTGGACTTCTGACCTAATCCCCAATAGAAGATGTCTTTAGAGTAACCGTCCGGGGAGTAGATGACTCCCCCAGCTCCAGCTGTCCCTGGATTCCCTTTAGACGCCCCATCAAAGAAGACTGAGGATATTTTTTGAGACCTCCACCAGTTTTGAAAGTAATCCTCTTTATCTCTTAAGCGCCATTCCTGTTTACCACTTTGTGGTTTAGGGGAGTTTCTGCTCGGATAAGGCACTAGAGAGCCTATCCACATCTTTTCCTCTGACAGAAGCAAAGGGTCTTCTTTTATATACTGTTGTTGGGCCGCTTCCATCAGAAAGGCCTTGGCTTTTGCAGCTATTTGCAACGGAGTGTGCCTCACCTCTTTGAATATCTGCTGATTACGTGCCAACCAAATCTTCCAGCAAACGTATTTGGGTATTGCTGTCCAAATTCTACTCCAAAATGATTTTTGGGGAATATGATGGGGGTAGAGATGCCTCCATGAGGCAAAAAGATCAGCTGCAGAGTTAAAGGATGGGACAGGAGTCTGCAAGTCCATTAAGATGAGCCCCCAAACTTCTTTTGCAACACTGCAACCCATAAATAGATGGTGGACTGTTTCTGAATTGTTATTGCACATAGCACACCTATGAGGCCCTGTTATATTTCTTTTCTCCAGATTATCTCCCGTAAGAATTTTGTTATGAATCAAAGTCCAGCAAAAGAAATTTACTTTTGGTGTGGCAAAGGAATCCCATACATTTTTCCAGAAAGTCGGAGGGTGATTACTATTTCTTGTACCCTGCAGAGTGCTATAGCCAGTAGCTGTGGTGTAAACCTCAGTTTGGCCCCAACCCCAGCAATCTTTTGAGGCTCTATGGACAGGGGCAGCGTCCTCCAGTTGATCTTCCAACAGAGTTTGTTGATAAGTCAATCTGTTCGGGACTCCATGGAGATCCCAGCCCTCCCATTCCCCACGCTGGTTCCATTTCGACAACTCATAGAGACTTTTGACTCCAGCTCGTTCCAACCAAGATCGTAGATCTGTTATATCCGCATGATCTGCTAAGGGAGCGTTCCTCATGATACTGTCCGTCCACAGATTGATGTGCTTTCCGCTTCCAGGGATTCTATACATTTGTTGGCATGTGTATTACGTTGCTAAGATCTTTGTTGACACCATACTTTGACCGCAATGTGATGCTGACTGGGTGTGTGGGATCGTGGATCAATTTCCACAGGATTTTACCTCCCAAGGCTAAGTTAACAAGTTGGGGATCTCTTATTTGCAGCCCCCCCTCCTCCATCGTTCTCTTGACAACATCCCAATTCACCAGATGTATTCTGTTTTCGTTGCCTTTCCCTCCTTGCCACAAAAAATCTCTGAGTAGTTTGGAGATCTGCTCCATAACATTTCGAGGAGCCAAAAGAAAAGCAGCCTGGAAGATTGGAAGTGCAGACAGCACCGATTTGATCAAGATAACTTTGCCGCCCTTGGTCAACCAGTGACCCCCCCACGCTGCAATCTTGGTTTTAATTTTTGAGATTATTTCACTCCATAAAGCTCTTTTATTGATTCCAGATATAATGGGCAGGCCAAGGTAATTGAATCTATCCCAGTTTGTTTGTCCTTTGAACCCAAGAAGTGAAGTTATGCCTGCAAGTTCTTGCTGATCAATATTCCAACTAAATACTTCACTCTTACTATCATTTACTGCCGCTCCAGAGACTCTGCAGTAGTTTCTGAGGACAGTGTCAAATGCTCGGGCAATTCGAGTGGAGGCTCCACCTAGGAGGAGAGAATCATCTGCAAATAGTGCATGATTCGTGGGCTCAGCTCCTATTGATGTTTTGAGGCCCGGTAAGATACCAGCAACTTTTTCTGCATTGAGCTTTCGGCTTAAGGAGTCTGCCATAATAATGTACAGATATGGGGAGAGAGGGCATCCCTGCCTTATGCCTCTCTTGGCTTGGAAGAAATTTGTTGGACGGCAGTTGACTAGAGGAGCGATCCACGGATTGTCAATGCAGGCTTTGATGAGATGAACAAAAGAGGGCGAGAAGCCAAAGGTAAGGATAACTTTGCTAAGAAAAGTGCGGTCGACTCTATCAAACGCATTTGCCATATCTAATTTTATCACTATTCCTTTCTCTTTCCGCTGTCTGTTGGAGTGGATTGTCTCCTGGACTTGGATTACATTATCTAGAATATGTCTACCTTCCACAAAACCACTTTGGGAACTGGAGATCACCCTTTTTAAAAGTGGCTTAATTCTGTTTGCTAACAGTTTCGCCAGAATTTTATAAGATGCATTACACAACGAGATAGGTCTGAATCTGGAAAAAGTTTCAGGATTGGTGTCTTTGGGGATTAAAGCTAGGTAAGTGGAGTTGTTTCCTCCACCTATCTTGGCTTTTGTCATAAATCCTCTTATCATTTTCTGCAGGTCTGCCTTGATTATATGCCAGCATGTTTTAAAGAAATGGATTGTGAAACCATCAGGCCCGGGTGCCTTGTCCGCCTCTATGGCCCATATTACATTTATGATTTCCTCCTCCGTTATGGGTCTGCAAAGGATTGCATTTTCTTCAGGGTTGATGAGGTTGGGTATGTTTGAAAGAAATGCAGCAGTTTCCTCATCATTACTTTGAGCATTTGCACTGTAAAGGTTCTGGAAGTGAGCTTCAGCAGCTGCCTTGACTTGATTGTATCCTTTGCAGACTTGACCGTCTGCTGTTTTGATTTCTGCTATATAATTCCTTGACAGTCTTGCTCTATATTACCTGTGGAAGAAAGATGTATTCCGATCCCCCGCCTTTAACCACAGACTTCTAGATTTAATTCTCCAATATTCTTCTTCCTTTCGGAATGACTGATATGCTGTTCGTTGTACTTGTATTTCTGTTTCCAAAAATTCTGTTGTGATATCTTTACTTTCCATGTCATTTTGCAGGGTTTGCAATGAATGAACTGCCTCTTTTCTTTGTTCAGGAGGAGTATGGGTTGGTTTCTTGATCCAGTCTTTCAAGGCTTGTTTTGTAGCTTTTAACTTTTTCTCCCATACATAACTTGTTGATCCCTTGATGGGTTTGGACCAAGCTTCTTTCACCGTGTCTAAGAAACCTTCTCTCTCAATCCAAAGGAGGCTGAAACGAAAAGGGATGGGGCCAAGGTCTTCTTCTTCTTCCAGGAGGAGCTGAATTGGCTTGTGATCAGATGTAAGTTTAGGTAAAATTTTTGTGATGATGATTTTTTTATTCATCATAATGGAGCTTTGCACCAGAAAGTGGTCAAGACGGGCAGAAATGTGATCCGGACCAATCCAGTTATTGGACCAGGTATATATGCCCCGAACAGGGTTAAAATCCAACAGATCCCAGCTTTGGGAGAGCTCCTCAACCAAGGGAAGCATGGGATCCCTGCTGACAATTCCCCCCCTCTTCTCTTTTGCTTTCATTATGATATTTAGATCACCTGCTATAATGATATTGATGGGGGAAGATAGTTCTAAAAAGGCAGAGAGGTTGTTCCAGCATCTCTTTTTTCAGTATAAGAAACTGGCACATAAAGATTGAATAGAGAGATAGTTAACTTACTTGCTTTGTGTTTCAATTCCGTGAAGATCCAGTGTTGAGTTTCTTGGAAGTTATTCAGATGGAAAAGATCTTCAGACCAAAGAGTTGCCAAGCCCCCGGAGGTACCCCTTGCACTGACTGCTTTGCCTGTTTTTTTATTCCACTTTGATCTACTGATCTCTAGAAGGGCCTGCCCTTCTATTTTTGTCTCTTGGAGCATGAGAATATCTGAGGGTTTAGCTTTCAAAAGGTCTTTAACAGCCTCGATTTTGGAGGGATTCCCCAGTCCTCTACAGTTCCAAGAGACTAGCTTCATTATTTATTATTTTGATGGGAGAGGCCTCCCTTGGAAGGCCTTGGCCTGGTGTTTCGCCCGATAGACATTTCTATTGTGGGCTGACTTCCTTGTGTTTTGAGTCTTTATGCCTCCTCCTCCCTCTTTTCCTTTCGGGATTTCCTTCCTGCTTTTTTTGATGGACGCTCGAAGGTTTCATCCTCCGAAGAATCTGAGCTCTCCATTGGTTTTTTCCTTGCTATATCAGCATATGATAGGTTGGTGGGGCTACCTTGGTTGGTATCGCTCTGAGTTGCTTCCACTCCCTCTTTGTGTGAAGATGGAGTATCTTCCTGCTCCTCATTCTCCTTTGTTGGGTTAACTTGATGGGTCTGTTGAACACTTTCTGTCCCATTTGGATTTGCTTCCACCTCTTGGTTTGTTTTGGATCTGCTAGTTTCTCCATTCTTATTGCCTTTTCCTGTACCTTTTTTTGAATTTGTATTTTTCTGCACTAGGGTCCATTGATCCCCATTTTGTTTGTCCACTTGTTCCTCCGCCTTCTTCTTGCAGTGCTTTGCAAAATGACCATGTCCATGGCAGTGTCTGCATTTAAAAGGCAGCTGCTCGTAGTCCAGCTCTTGAGCATACGTCCACCCAGCTACTGTAAGTTTGATGGCTTCCGGTAGCCCTTCTTCCAGGTCCACTTCGACGCAGATGAGTGCGCAGGAATACTGGTCCTTCCTAGCAGCTTGATCTATGTATTTTCCCAAGGCATTCCCTATGATCTGAAGGGTTTTGTGATTCCAACAGTGGAGAGGCAAATGGAGAAGCCTGACCCATACCGGGACAGCCGAAGGAACGTCCTGAGTGGGGTCAAAGTCAGGAGACCATTTGTTTAGGTACAGGCCCTAGGGGCCCATGAAGTAAGGTCCATTTCTGAAAATTAATCCTTTGTCGTCGGGGTTTTCGAATACAAAAACAAAAAAGCCCTTACCCAAGAAGTAGCTTTTGACACCCTCTTTAATGAGAGGCTTCCAGTTTCTTTGTGTCCACTCCTCTACCGATTTTGGCGAAGGCCAAAGGCCTGTGAACTGGCCTATGAGGCCTCTTTCAGCTAGATTCAGAGCAGCTTTGCAAGTATCTTCTTCGGGCAGATCCACTGATGGGATAGAGTCCATCTTCTTTACAAACCTCTGCAGAGTCGCAGAAGGAGGGCGCTTTGGGCCAGAAGCCACTAACGACTTGAAGGCCAGGACCTCCGGAGGCAGAGGAGGGGGATCAGACACCCCATCTGCATCCATGATAATAACTCACTCAGATCAGGCCAAGCAGGGAGGCGCAGAAGTCTAAGTTACGCTGGAGCAGCCATCAACTCGCACAGCTCGAGGAGGCAGAGTAGAGGGGGCGGAAATTCCACCCTCGGACTGAGCAGAAATCAGTCAAGACGGACCAGAGCAGAAGCACAAAGCATCGCTCACCACCAGAGCAACTATCGAGCGCCTCCAGGCCCGGCCTGAGCGCCTCTCCGGCAGCCCAGAGCGCTGCAACGAGCAACCAGATTCAGACCTAGCTCAACTCGTGCAGAGCGCCAAAAAACCCACCATTTTCATTTTTAACAGTAATATATTTGTAAATTTAAATAACAATTATAATAAAAAAGTTTAAAAAAAAATTATTGTAAAAGAAAAGAAAAGATTTTTCTTATTTATATAATTAATTGTAATGTTTTATTATTTTATGATTTTGTTTAATTTAGTTTTTTTTAGGTATTTTGATTATTTGTCTTTTCATTTTTCTCTAAATTTGAGTCATTGGTATTAGAGAGAGAATTTTTTTAGTGTATATATATATAAATTGGAAGACACTTCAATTATTTTTGGATAAATTTACACTATTGTTCTTCATCATTGTGTTGCACCACCTTGAAAATAGTATGTTAATATTTACACTATAAACATATTGGAGCTTTTTATGTGATATCATTATTCACTTCACACTATATTCTTACAGGCCAAATTACTAATACTATGGGAGTTATAACAAGGGTCTCTACAATTTTTGAGGTATGAGATTCCCTAGAACAAATTTTGCAGAAACAAAGATAAAAGATGTATGCATAGTGTATACAATGGGTATAGGTTCACTTCGTAAAGCTATGGCATAATACATCTAAAGAATATCCTTCATTTTGTTTCTAGCCTAGATGGTTCAAGTTCATCTGAGTGATTGTGTAGACATGATGGGCTGGTTCAAACCTTTCCAAGGGCATGTTTCGTAGCGTAGTTTGACTTTGCTTTGTTTAGCTTTTCCCTAAGTAGTGTCCTTTAGTGAAACTCATTTAAAAATATTAATGCAATTAACTATGGAAAGACTAAGAGGGGGGTGAATCAATAATTCATAAATTTCAACAATTTAAGTATCTCAAGCATTAACCAATTAGATCATGTAGAAATTATGATATAGATTTTCAATTGCTCATGAAATTTTAATCAAAATCACAAGACACAAGCCTACTCTACTGCTCTGTGAAAATTAATTCACAATTTAGAACACCAGTAAAAAAATATGCAGTGAGAAATAACACACATGCACACAATGTTTTTCCACGGGAAAGAAATCTGCTAAAAACCTATTTTCTTGCTTTCATTAATCTGATGAGTAGAGATGTATTACAATTACTAGCTCAATCTTAGCTCAACCTACATATTTTCTTGCTTTCATTAATCTGATGAGTAGAGATGTATTACAATTACTAGCTCAATCTTAGCTCAACCTACAAGTGAATAACTTATCTCTCTGCTCACTGAGAAGCTCTGACCCAGACTTAGTCAATTTCTACCTCTGCTTGAGCCCCTATTTCCTTGCGCAATTCCTTGAGAAAGTAGGCCCCTATTATTTTGGAAATTCCTCCAAAATGATTACACAATTCCCAAGGTTGATCATCTGACTACATGCAACACATGTACACTCAAGACTAGTCTACAACTAATGTTGCATTTCCTTTGAATATCCATCATAATTGGGGAACTCTAATTATCTGCATGCACTAGCTATTTTGGGTTGATTGATCAGTTAATTGGATGAACACTGAGTTAGATCGAAGTCCCACTGCACAACAAACCTTCCACTTGTTCCTCCAATAGTTAGAACTAGTTTAACTGAAAACAACTTGAAATAATTGACCTTGATTGCTACAAATTAGCAATCACACATGATTAACTGAACTCTAACTCCTATAACTCTAATTTACTGAGCTATCTCAGTGAAAAGAGCCATGTCACCTCAGTTAACTGCATCCAAGATGTCTACTAATGTGAAAATTCGAATTTTCCCAATTTGGCCAAGGAAAAATAAAATTGAGAATTTCTTGCTGCATTTTTCAACACCCCCTCTCAGCAAGAAAGGGATTATGAACCACCCCTATCCTACACCCGTGGAACTCAAACTTCCCTCTTGACAAAACCTTTGTCAAAATTCCAGCATATTGTTCCTCTGTTAGAATGTATTGTAGAAACATTATCTTCCTCTGCACATAATCTCTTAAATGGCGATACTAGATATCTATATGCTTGGATCGATCGTGAAATACAAAATTCTCAGAGGGCTTTATGAAACTCTAACTATCACATTATATCATAGTTGGATCCATCATCTGACCAAACAGTCCCACAAGTATATTTCTCATCCAGATCGCCTCACATACTGCTTGACTTGCATCCATGTATTCTGTTTCTGTCGAGCTTAAATTCACGGATATTTGCTTCCTATTGTACCAGGAAACCACTGTGGACCCAATTCAATGAAAATTACACTTGATGTACTATTTCATTCTAATGGACTCCCCACCCAATCTACATCTGTGAAGCCACACAAATCCACTCCCTTTTTTCGTCTGTACCATAGTCCAAACTGGGTAGTTCCTCTGAGGTATCGTGGAACATGCTTAGTTGCCTTCCAAAACAATTTGGTTGGCCTAATCATATATTGGCTCATCTGGTTGACTGCATAACACATATATGATCGTGTGTTCACAAGATACATCAGTGAACCCACTAATTTCCGATAAAAGGTAGCATCCACTTCTTCACTTGAAGTGGAACCCTCCTACCTCTAGTTGGTCGCTAGAGGTGTCTCTATGTGTTAGCAACTCTCCATGCGAAATATTTGTAGTATCTCATTTGCATACTTTCCTTGAGACACTAATATTTCCCCATCGCCTTGTCATACTTCCAGCCCAAGGAAGTAGTGTATGAAACCCATGTACTTCATTTCGAATTCCCTTTCAAGATCTAATCAATTCCCCATCATCAGTTAAATTAAAATCATAAACATATAAGACAATAATAAGCAATTTACCTTCTACCAAGATGTGATATAGGTTTGAATCCACTTTAATTTTTGTTGGGCATGGCCTAACTTGGTCCATTTTGGGTCAAAATACTCTGCAACTCAAGGAGCAGAGTGCATGGTCTAACGAAGATAAATCAACTGCACAGAGTTCAGGGGCTTTGGGGCGAGTCAAAGCCCCTCTTTTTGTAAAGGGATCGGGTTTATTTTTTTAGTTTTGAGTCCACCCATGGGATGTGGACCATGGGTTTTGTAATATGTAAAGCCTATATAAAGAAATGAGATGAAAATTCGAAGAGAATCATCCATCATTGTATGAGTGAAAACTGAGGAATATTTGTGTTTTAGTCTGTTTCGGGTATTAGGAGAAGGCTCCCTAGCTATGTGCGCGGAGGCCTTGAAGAGTCTCCAACTATGTGCACAGACCACTCGCAGTTGTGTGCGTAGGTCAGACACCAAGGAAGTTGATAGAGGAAGTGCGCCAAGAAGAGAATAATTTTGCAAAAATGATTCAACCTTTGAGTACAACCTAGAACAACATCACAACGAAGGTTCAGGGTGCACCAGCTGAGTGACTCGGGATGAGTCACATGTGAATTTTGGGAGCCTGTTGGGCATGGCCGAAATTGGTCTAATTTGGGTCAAAACACTCTGCAACGAATGAAGCAGAGTGCGAGGTCCAACGAAGATAAATTATCTGCGCGAAGTTTCGGGGCTTTGGGGCGATTCAAAGCCCCTCTTTTTGTAAAGGGATCAGGGTTTTTTTGTTAGTTTTGAGTCCTCACATGGCATGTGAACCATGGCTTTTGTAATATGTAAAGGTTATATGAAGTAATGAGATGTAAAGTCGAAGAGAATCATCCATCATTGTATGAGCAAAAACTATGGAATATTTGTTTTTTAGTTTTTTTTGGGTCTTAGGAGATGGTTGCCCGACGATCTTTTGAAGTACCTCTTTCTGCTTCTTTCGCATCTCTTTTAGCTTCTCATCAACTATCTGAGACATTTGAATGGCTTCATCCCGACACGGCTGAGTCCTTGCTGTAATAGATTGTTCTTTTATTTATTAATGATATGTATTCTTCAGTACAATACTTCTCTGACTCGTGCACACAGCTGCAGACTCTTCAAGGCCTTCATGAAAACAGTTGCAGAGCCTTCTCCTAAAACCCAAAACAGACTAAAACACAAATATGCGACAATTTTTGCTCATACAATGATGGATGATTCTCTTCAACATTACATCTAGTTGCTTTATATCATGCCTTTACATCTTATGAAAACCATGGTCCACATACCATGGGTAGACTCAAAACTAACAAAATAAACTCGATCCTTTTACAAAAAGAGGGGCTTTGACTTGCCCCAAAGCCCCTGAACTCCACACGGTTGATTTATCTTCGTTGGACCACGCACTCCGCTCCTTGGGTTGCGGATTATTTTGACCTAAAATGGAACAATTTGGGTCATGCCCAACACTTTTGATGAAGCCAAAACCGGTGATATGGATGTTGATCCTGGTGTACCAGGCACAAGGTGATTTTTTGAGACTGTACAACTGTCACTTGAGTTTTCACACATGAGATTCCTAATCAAATGTATCAAAACCTTTGTTTTCTCGATGTACACCTCCTCCTCAATAACCCCATTGAGAAATTTTGTTTTTACATCCATATTGTGGATATTCCACCCCATTTGTGTAGCCAAAGCAAGTATTGATCTAATGGATGAGTTCCTTGCTAAAATAGAAAATGTCTCCTCATAATCAATTCACTCAACTTGAGAGTATCCATTGGACACAAATGTGGCCTTATACTTATCTATGCTTCCATCTGCTGCAAGTTTTACCTTGAAGATCCATCTCGAACTCACAAATGATTTATCTGTTGGTCTTGGGACTGCTTCCTAAACATTGTTCTTTACAATTGATTCATATTCCTCCACCATTGCATCAACCCATATAGGTTCCTCTATTGCTTCCTCAAAAGAGGATGACTCGGTCTCTACAAGCTCATTCATTAGGGACATGTAGCCAGTGTATCGATCTGGTGAACTTCTCTGTCTACATAAATTTGAAGGAGCTCCCACATCTGTTGGAATCACGATTGCCATTAGACCAAAACCCGCAGGCATTAGTCTCCTCTACAATCACCAGAGTTAGGATCCACGAGAGGCGCTTAGTCCATGTCGCAAAACACACGAGGAGCATTGAACCCAATGTCCAACAATCTCCCCCCCCAATGCGAGTCGGGTGAGTTTCGAACTGGAGACCTGTCGCTTTGATACCAATTGTTGGAATCATGATTGCCGTTAGACCAAAACCCGCAGGCATTAGTTTCTGCTACAATCGCCAAAGTTAGGATCCACGAGAGGCGGTTAGTCCATGTCGCGAAACACATGGGGAGCATTGAACCCAATGTCCAACAACATCCTCCCTCACATCCTGCACAAGTCTATCAACTTCCCTTATTCTTTTTACCCCTTCTCTAGATGGTTCTGCTTGAGTGGATGTCTCCACTCTCTACTCCTCAATTGTTGGCTTCTCTGCAACTTCGTGGGGCTCCAGCTTTGGAGCTAAAATCTCCTCTTCTGCTGTATCTAGAGCTCCCTCACAAGAGAGAAATACATCACTTTTTCCTCATCAAACTTTACATCCCTTCCCACAACCGTCATTCTGAGGCATTTTCCTTTGCTGAATGTCACATCATTACCACGGTCAAACTGAAACATAGATGATTTTTTTCTTTAGACTCGAAACGAACATGGAATCCTTGAGCCTGAGAGGGGATCCCGACTCCCTCTGAAAGGTGACTATACCAACCCCAGACGCATTGTTCCTTTCGTCATCCCCTAGCTCGATTTTCATTTGGATATATTTTGTAATATTCCAAATTAGCGATAGGGAATTGGAAATATTAATTTTGATCAATTTTTCCTTCTATAGCTAAAATATAAATAAAAGTGAGTAAGAGGGGGATATAACTCACTTTAGAATAAATTTCACTCCCTAAAGGTTACCTAGTAGCATCACGTTGTAACTTAAGTGGGCCAAGGGGGGAGCTAAGTGACCACGTGAAAGGGGACCCACATGGACTGCGTGAGCATGGCCAGCACAGTTGAGTTGGCAACGTGGGCCAAATGGAGGCAACGTAGGAGGTGGTGGGGCCTAGGGTTGAGAGAGGTCATCATTATAAAAAGGAGGAAAGCCTCCTCATTTCCTCATTCGAGTTTATGCATATTGAGCTAGTCACTTCGACTTTGAGCACGCTAGCTATTTAGCTTGTCTGCAACACTATTTAGTGCATTGAGGGTCTCCGTTCGGAGATCTCACCCTCATCCCCTGGAAACTTCGAGTGCTTGCTCGGGTGAGGCATTCCCATCAGTATTTTGCAGGAGGATCGAGTTGTGGCATTTGTGGAGGAGAATTGCATCCATAGACTGCACAGTCTTGAGAGGGAGGACGCAGTCCATATTGAGGGAGCTCCGAAGTGGCATTCTTTCGGAGGGTTTTGGTCAGGAGATTGAGCAAGGGGCCAACCCTTGCCTATTGGAGACTTTTGGCTGAGTGGGAGGCCATCTTTTGGAGGATTTCATCCAGCTTCAGAATGGCCCTTGGGAGGATAGCGTAGATCCTCAAGGGAGGCATTTTCAGGGGTCATCCTTTCTAGAAACGCTCTATGGGCTTTTCTGAGTATTGTGAGTAGAGGCTGATTCTAGAGTTTTAGCTCATTCTGAGTAGGGGAGCAGCCCCAAATACTCATTTGGTTCCAGCAGTAGTAGCAACATGGCAGTTTTCCGGCAGCTTGGACGCAGAGCATAGAGCAGCCATTCCTTTGTTATTTTGAGAGTATTCCTACACTTGTCGGGTGCAAGTCGAGGTGCCATCCCTCTGATCACCTCTTGTACTCATCTCTATTTCTCAATATAATAAAATGGCTCATCATTCTCTCTATTTTACGTGTTTCAGCTTCATGTTCAGTTTATAGCATTTGGTGTCTTATTGTATGCTTTGTATTACTGGTTATTTCCCTTTTAGGATATTACATATTTCTCCTCCAGGTTAGTGAAAAACTCTCTACACCCTGTCATGTGGAACGATGCACTTGAGTCCAAGTACTACATTATCCCCGTCATTGTTCTTTCCATGCATGCGATAAGGGTAAATTCAAGCTTGAAATATGAAGCCATGGATTCACTTGCTCCTCCTCCTGAGGTCTTCTTGCTCGACTTTTTGTGTGGGAAATTCGTGGCATAGTTTTCTAATTCATGACAACTGAAGAATTTAATTTTGGACAAATATTTATTCTTTCCCTGTTGGCTGGATTCTGGTTTGGTTTGAGATTTCTTCTCCTTTCCCTTCTTTCCCTTTCCAACCAATGCAAATTTTCTTCATATTCTCCCTTGGATGAAATCCCATCTATGGTATTCTACATTATTTCCTCCTTGACCAAATCAGACCATAAGCACTCCCAATTCAGTAGATTCTCCCTCTCATTCACCGAATCTTGGTAGATATGCCAGCTCTTGGGAAGGCTTAGAAGAGCTAGGCTTACCAAGTCATCTTCTGCAACACTAACACCAACAATGCCAATTGCATAACGAACTTGTGTGAACCTACTAATATAATGTGGAATAGTGTCGGTCTTCTGCATCTTGATATTTTAAATTTTATCCTTGAGCGCCAACTTCCAGTGGTCACTACTATTCTCGAAAAATTCTGTTGAACTCTTTTTATAGTCTGCTCCATTTCACCTAACATATCAGGTCCCAAAATTAACTTATCCTAAAGGCTATTCCAATTAGTAAATGTTCTAAATATTTTCCCATACAATACCTCAAAAGGACCAATTTTTAAGGATTCTTGATAGCTGTTGTTATATGCAAATTCAACCAAGTTATACCACCACTTGGTATTGTATGGTATAAAAAAAATCTCTCTCCAATACCAATGACTTGAATTTAGAGAAAAATCAAAAAATAAATAATCAAAATACCTAAAAAAAACTAAATTAAACAAAATCATAAAATAATAAAACATTACAATTAATTATATAAATAAGAAAATTCTTTTCTTTTCTTTTACAATAATTTTTTTTTAAAACTTTTTAATTATAGTTGTTATTTAAATTTACAAATATATTACTGTTAAAAATGAAAATGGTGCACATAATAAACTGTGTTATGGCAAACTGAGGATGATACAATATAATCAAAAAGTTAAAAGTGACAGTGATTTATGTACCATGTTTGTATATATATATATATATATATATATATATATATATATATATATATATATATATATATATATATATATATATATATATATATATATTTAATTTTCATATTCACGTGATATATTATAAATCGAATTTAATTATATTTCTCTCATTTTTTTTAACTATATAATTAATCTTTTATTAATATGTAAATTATATGATGTGATAATACACATCCATAACAATATTTTAGTATAAGGTGAATCATTATATATATAGTTATTATTATATTAAAAATTATATATATAATTATAAAAAGTAATTTGAAATTAACTATATAATTATATTATCTCAAATTATATAATTATATTATTTCAAATTATATAATTAGATTTCTATATAATAATATAGATATGAGAATACCTTAAGGATATCAATAGTTTGGTAAAGTTTCATATTTAATTTTAAATAATTTTTTATTAAATATTTTTTTGGAATAACTTTAAACAGTAATATATTTAAATAGGCGTAAATTTCATTTTAATTGGAAAATGAGCAAATATTATTTGAATAAAAAAACTATTTATTTTCAATGAGTTTAAGGGAGTTTGATAAACTTTTCAATGTCATATTCTTGAAGCTTCCACTTAAATTCTTAAAGTTCCTACTTTGGTATCTTGAAGATGCAAAAGTATGTTTGATATAATTTTTTAGATGGAAAATCATGTTTGATATAGTTAAGTTTTTTAAAGATAAAAAAACGCTTTTTATATAGTTTTTCATATGAAAAAAATTGTCTTATAGTTAAGATGGAATGAGAAATTTTATCCTAAAGGAATTGGAGGTATATTTTGTTACATAAAAAGGAATATTTCTTCTGGACTCCCTTAATCAGTGCATTTTAATAAAGATCTTAGACATGAATACTAAGAAAATTTACATAAAAATATGTTACTTCATAGCTACTAATTTTACCTTTTATAAGAAAACAATCAAGACTATATTTGTTTCTATGATATCACATGACAAGATATTTATAGTTTAAGAAATGAAGAAAATATCCTCACATAGGAGACTTTAATGCTAGAGTTGCAACTAACCAAACTATCTTTTAAGTAATGATTCCAACGATAATCATTTATAGATAGATGATGACCTTGATTTAGCTAATAGATACAAAACAAACTCCTAATAGTTGATTGAGAATTTGTTTGGTACCAAGCTAATGTGTCTTTGTAGTTCCTACGACCTAATAATTTCCAAAAGGTGTGATGAAGTGGTCAATCTCAAACTAGATGACTTGTATTAGTGTTGTGGATTAACGTGATATCTAATATATCCCATTATACAACAAAATAATAAAAGTTTACCTTTTAAATAAGCTTAACCACAACTCCATTCATAGACCTTTAACTCTAACTCTAACTCTAAACTTTTCCATGTAGAAGAGCTTTGTCGAGGAAAAAAATGATAATCAAAAGCCCTCACTTTTGGACAAGTAAATTCAAGGATTTAAATTATGATTCAATTTCCTTTCTTGTAGGGATAACATCTAAAAACTCTATCATAATTTTATGACAACACTTTCTACTTCCATTAATTAACAAGTTCATTGTCAATGTGAGAACAAAAATAGAACAACCAACTTTTGGTATGATAATGAGTGTAAAATTATTAAGAACTCTATTAGAGATACTTCTAATGGGTCCTTAAAATCTAATAAGATAAATGCATACAAAGCCTAATTAAAAAGATAAAAGTATTATTTACATCATATATCTAAGTTTGATCTACTTAAAAAAAAATCTAAGTTATTATGATTTGCTTAAAAGATTAAAATTTCATCTATCAAGATAAAATACCAAGGGCTATATATAAAAAAAATGAAGAGATAAGATGGAGGAATATATACACCTTTACAAATTAAGTACTTGTACTAATGCAAAGATCAATGTCATTATGAAATACACACAAATTCGGGACAAAGGGTATACCGAACAAACTAAGACGGTTTGCATAGTTCTGTAATTTCAGACATGGAAAACCCGTAGAAAAAGAAGACATGAAGAAAATTACTCTGGCTTGGAAAACCCAGAATTAGCAAAAAAAGAAGACATGAAGAAAATTAATTTTAGAAAATTATTTAAAAAAAAATGTAGTATATCTTATAAATAAAACGTAGAAACAGAGGCAAACATCAAAGATTTTGGCAAAACAGAGACCTGTAAAATTAATTTTCTTCAATATTCCACCACTGTTTTTGCTTGTCCATCTCTCTAACATTGCAGGAGCACGCAACATTCTGATAAAAATGCTTTAAATAAAAATAAGTAGCAACCTGAACTTTAACCACTACATTCATTACATTCATTTGACATATTTAAATAAAAATGAGTAGCAAAATGAATTTAAGCACTATAGTATTGTTGAAGGAAAAATGATGATTTCAACATTGGTCTTTATGTGAATTGATTGATTGCAATGCAATGGAACATGGCCATATTATTCCTCGGAGATATCCAGCCACAGTTACTATGTGACCGCACTATTTTTTTTTTCTTTAATTTGCATTCTAGCCTTTGTGCCCCTGCAAAAATGGCAAGCATATCGGCTGAGAAAACAATTGTTTTTTGGTTCTGGTTCTCCTGTTGCTATATTCAACAATCGTTGTTGTCCTGTAAATTGTGCCTTTGAGTCCCAGGACCTGCCAAAATCCTTCTATGCTAAGCGCTCCGAGCTTTCCCCTCATGTCTTGACAAACATGGAATATTTGCAAAGTCTGAATTTATTTTCCCAGACTTCCCTAAATTTTGAGAAATCAAGACATAGTAAAGATTCTGCTTCCATCCAAAAGCTCTTCAACAAGAGCCTCTCCTTCCACAGCGACGACCTCAATGTCGACTTCGGCTTTACTGTTACTCTCCTTCTGCAGCGATGACCTCGGTGTCGACTTTGGCTTTACCACTACCCATATGGAGTCTGAGAAATTTTTGGTGTGTCCAAGGACTGTGATTGAATTCCTAGACGACATTTCCTCTCTCGATAAATTCTTGCCCTCTAACAACGAAGAAGAGGCTTCTTGGCCCACCGTGGACGCGTATCTGTGCTAACAGGCTAACGTGTGGTTTCCTGTTCGACCTGCAATAAATAAATCCGGGTCACAAGTGGTCTTTCCATGTATTTCCATATTCATCCATTTTATTTTCCTGGTTCAACCGTATCTCCTGGTCAAATGGTGATTAAGAAGCATTAGCGATAGCATTATCCTCCCTCCCACATTTCAAAATTTTGCGTGGGATTGTTGGTTTTGAAATTCTGAGCGCCAAGGTTTCATTGAATACTTTGTAGGTGGACATCTTAAACGTCACTCGACCAACCCGTCGCTGTCGCTGCCTTCCAGGTCTGACAACAGTGGGGTCATGTCGTGATCCTGAGGCACTCTGTGACCTAAAAATGACTTCGAATTCGGGTAGCGAAGTTTTCCGACGAGCAAGGTTTTTGGGTTAAAACGCGGGCTCGATAGACTACTCCTAATTAAACAGTGTCCTGGTGAGACATGCCACATCCTTGCAATATTTTGAAATTTTAATTAAAATGTTAATTTTAAATTATTAAATTTATAAATCCAGATTATTTTGATTACTTAATGTTCTAATTTATTTTAATTTTTTTAAATAAAATTTAAATAACTAAATTATCTTATTATTAAAAATCCAAAAAAAAAATAGCAAATACTATTTACAGAATTCCAATAAAAAACAAAACATATCAAAAAAAGCAAAACCGCCAAACAAAAATTCCAGTGGTTAACCTACACCTTCTTCACAGAATTCCAATAAAAAACAAAACATATCAAAAAAAGCAAAACAGCCAAACAAAAATTCCAGTGGTTAACCTACACCTTCAAACATTCATTTATGTTATAGGCGGAACCAGAGTTGGAATTCGATGCCAAAACGCGGCATTTTCCCTGTGAAATACGTTTAAAATTTTATTATAATCATATAATCGTCTCTTGTCATGTGGGCTGAAGTTTAAAAAAAAAAGTGAAGTATTTTCAAGAGTACTTTTTTCCAAAAAAAAAAAAAAAAAAAGAGTTGATATTTGTGAGTTACGTTTCATCTGGTCTGGCGGACTGTCACAATATCGCCCCATGAGTTAAAAATTGCTAACAAGGAAACTAAATTCATATTACCTAGAAACTAAATTGCTAACATAGGAAACTAAACACAGGTTACTGATATATAAGTTACGAGCAAATTAAAAATGTAGCGTGGATCTTAATGGACAAAAGTTAGGGTATAGTTTTCCGGATAAATTTTGAATATGACAGTCATAGTTTGTTAGCTTTCCGAAATATATCCAAGGTTTCTTGGCTTAATGGCTGTCCAGCGAGTTTTTTTTATCAGTTTCTGTGTTAGTCACCGTGGAAGTTTCTGTGTTAGTCACCGTGGAAGTGTCTCATCATCTTCCACTATGGCCATTGAAGTTTCATTTATGTAATCTTTTTGGTATAAAAAATATTAATGAAAGAAATTAACCAAAAAACAAAAAAAAAATTAATAAACAAAGATTGAAATTTCTTTATTTCTTTTGAATTTCATATTGTAGCCAAATGAGTTGCTAAGCAACAAATCCCTACCCAAAAAGAACTGCAATTTTTTTATTTTTCCATTAAACTTCTAGAGAGTAGAAAATAAATCCTAATTATGTATCTAATATCTAAATAAGTAATTACTTATTTAGAAGTCCCTAGAAGTACCATACTTCTTATTAATTTGAATGGCAGTAAAATAAAATGTCCAAAAGGAATATTGGTTTTGGCTTAGGTTAATTTTAAATATTGCAAATTTTGTTAATATAATAATGATTTATAGAATGTTTCTTCAAATTGTCAAACCATTCACAATTATAAAATGCTTGGCTCACATGCCCATAGATGCAAACTTGTAAATATGTGAATGCATTCTTGATTATAAAAGAAAAAGTTCAATTCCAGAGACAGGGAAAAAAGAAAATGATAAATCTTTACCAACTACCAACATCCTATTGGAGAATCTTTTTACTTCTCTTCATTTTCTTTTATCACATAGCTCAAAGATGGACAAGGTTGTGTCACAATACAAATATCCTCATGATTATCCAAATTATTTTGCTGGGGTTCATATCTATTGTCATCCTGAGGGCTATAGTATCTTACCACATGTGTTTTGCTGTGAAGAAGCAAAATGCAGAACACAGGGGATAGCTCTCCCTCTTTGGAGAACTCTGGCTTGGCTGAGAACCTTCTATCTTCTCCCCAGTCTTGTTGGACCTTCTGTTGGCGCTACTGGTTGGATTATATGATTATATTGCGCCCATGTCAAGACTTTGGTATTCAATTTTTTCATTGATGGTGGCACTGCAAAGGATGTTTATGTTGTTGTTGTTGTGACCTGTGACCTAAGGAACGCACAACTCTGGTTTTCCCATCAACATGCTCGGTGATCCTAGGGTTTTCCGGTGATGGTTTTTCATTTGAAATTTTTTCTGAAGGGTGGTTTCGAAATTTGGCCCTAGGATATTGAATTCGGATCAGAGGCTGATCTAGGTGAAGATTTGATAAGGATAAGTGATTAATGCTGGATGTGGTTGATTGTCTTAGTAGGTGTAATGGTGCCTCGAGAGGTGTATATTCATGCTGGGTTGGTGGTCTTCCATTATGGGAGTAATATCATGAGTTGACGTTGTATTATTTTTCCCTAATTTGGCTGATCTATAGGTACGGATCACCTCCTTTATCACCCTGGGCAACATCACACCCGGTTATACTTTGTATTGGGATGGGCTATCCTCTTCGAGACTATTAAGGTCACTCTAACATTCTAATTGTCGCATTATTCTCTGTACTTTAATGATCATTTATATTGATTGATCTCGTCGAGGGTGCTTGTAATCTGGGTATCACATTGGCTGGTGGAAACATATGGTTGTTAGTGTCAGTCTGATCTTGGTTTTTCCTTTTCGGGTTGGCAGATTTTTCTTCTCGGGACTGTGATCGTTACCCTAATATTTTTTTTCTCTTCTGTCTCATGTATTGAGATTTCTTCCATTGTGGGTGGTGCTGACACGATGGAAGAACAGGTGGACATTCTCTCCTCAGACACATCGGCGCATGAAGCACTTATTTCCACCACATTGCTGGCTGAGAGAAGCAGCGTGAAGTCACAAAATAATGATCAAAGTAGGAAGGTGGCTCACTTCTCATCTTCTTTGAACTTATCTGGGGACAGGAAGGAAAACTGTATAAACAACGTCCTTTTGGCTTTTGGAGGTGAAGGAAAGGGTACCAGTGTCGGTATACAGGAAAAATCAAGAAGGGGTGGGCATAATAAAGAAAGATGTTACAAACTGGCAGCAGTCATAAAGGAAGTTGTTGGGGTTCCCATGTTTTGGCCAGATTGGAAAGACCAAAAGATGAGACAACATCAAAACCACTTTTGGGCCCTAGGATCTAGCCCTCCTGGACCCGGAGAGGGATCTCTCCAATAAAGCAAAGAATGATGTATCTTTGAGAGCTCAAAATGAGATGTTAGGCTAGGTATGAAGCACAAAGGGGGGTTTTAAATGATTTGTTTGGTTGGTTGCTGGGTTGGTTAAGAGGCCATAAACTGAGAAGGTAATGGGAGAAAAGGAACAAGGCAGCAGGATATTTCAGCAAAGGGGATAGGCCAAGAGAGTGCCATCCATTGGGCTATGGAGTCATGAAAGGTAATTACATGCAACAACTAATCAAGGCTTCCAAAGGGCAAGTCATCTATACTAAAGGATCTTTTAGATAGATGATGAGATGGAACATTAAGGAAAGAAGGTGATAGAAGGAAAGACAACCAGATTTCTGTCTATAGATCAGGTCAGAGGTCATTTAACTCCAGACCTGCTTGGACATACTCAAAGGCAGCTCTCAAAGAGGGACAAAGGGGCTGCTTATAGATCGGACCAGAGGTCATTTAACTCCAGGTCTGCTTTAGCAACTCCAAGGGAAAAAACAGAGGTAAGATTAACAAAGGGATCTTAGAAAGGCCAGCTAGTCGCGTAAGGATCCTAGTGGACAGGGCTAACTCTAATCCCCAATGTTCCCAAACCTTCCAGCTTAAACCTCAACAAGAACATCTAAGAACTGATCCATCCAATTCATACATCAGAGAGCAGGCAATGACATCCACTACACTGGTTAAATTGACTGAAAGAAATCCTTAGATGACACATTTCAGAAGAGAAACATTAAAAGTAGGGAGAGCAGGAACATAGGGCACCTATCAAGGGTGAATCCTATGTTACACTTCTGTTGCCTACCAGAAGAACATGAAACAGTATGAAAATGTAAATAACAGAGTTAAGAAAGACATCACCAATAGTAATAGACCAGGATCCTGTGAAATATGCTTTGATTAATTGATGCAAAACCATTCATGTACAATAAGCTCAATGGCTAATACAATCCGAACTTTCTCCTCCCAGCCTATTACATACAAACTACTCTGTAACTCCATCCCAAGACTGTTCTAACAGTCAAACTGAATCCCTCTAATAGCAACAGCCGAACAACTGAGCAACAACCTTTACAATGTGTTCTTCTGGATTCTTATAGGAAAAAACAGAGCAGAAGATGGTAGGTGAAGAATTAAATTAAGAATTAACGCTCAGAAGAGGAGGAAGGCCGCAACCCATTCTGCTTTAAATCTGTGCAATTACTTCTGGTACTCTGGATGCAGAACTACTGCCATTCTCTGTTGACTGGAAAAACTGGTGAAATAATGATGCTAGGGTATCCATACTGTGTAACAAATTCTTCTTGATGATGTAGGACTGCTAAAAGGGCTTAGATCTTCATTCGAGGCACAATGTAGACTGAAAAATGATGTGTACCGTGTCCTTTCATGGGAGAACGCTCTGCTGATATGGAAAACCTGATAATATTATCTCTCTGTGCATAGGACCGTCCAAGAGATCCATGGGGTCTTCCAAATCTGTACCTTTGCCTTCTAAAAATCTCTACAGAAGATTATGAGTCCTCCATTTCCTGTCTCGAGCTCTCTGCTAACCTTGTCTATGAATTTCGAGCTTCAATGATGCCGGAGGGTTGGTAGAGTTTAAACTCTGTTCTTTGATGAATTTATGGCGCGAGCACCTCCAGACGCTTCTTGTAACATCAGGCTCTCAATACAGCCTCTGCACATGGTTTTCTACGATCACCCCGTCACTGTGATAGAGATCGTGCAACGTGGCGATCATTCCCTGTTGAAAACTCTGCAAAACCTGAAACCTGTGAAGAGAAAGCATGGACGAGGAAGTGGATGTAGTGTGGATGGAGGAAGAGGCCATGCAGATGAAACGGTGGGGAAATTTGCAGAGGGAACGGTGAAAATCGCTCTGGTGGAGGTTGACGGAACACAGAGCAAATATATGTGAAAAATGAATGAAACCACATGAAAATGCACCAATTGTATGCAATGGAACGGGAGTGTGTACGGAGGATGCACGTGGGGTGACGTGGCGTACGATGAAGACACGTGGACGGATGATGTGGAGGCCGGGCGACAGTGGAAAGGTCAATAGCGGGCAGACGGATCTGGACCGTTGATCACTGATAGATCAACGGTAGAGGATGACGGATGGAGGGCCCGCGGGTACGATGGGCGAGGTTAAGCAGTGTGCGGCTTCGAGGAATGAGCATCGTTGGATGAGGGCTCCAAGATCTAACGGTGATCGTGAATTCCGCTGCCCAGCTTTTGTCCGGGAGATAATGCGCGAAATGGCGGTTTTCAGAATAGTACAAGAGGACGCGTGGCAGGAGATGAGTGGAATCGCTGGGTCTTCGGGGAAAACTGCTTGGCGCCCAATGGTGGTGCGGAAAATACCGGCGGGTTTTGGGAGAAATGACGTATGGCTGGCGGGGTCCACCATTTCGGGCGCACTCCGCGCCGTTGGATCCAGTGTTTAACGGACGACGGACATGCAATCTAGGATTTGAACGTGGAAAATGACGGAGGCAGTGGAGTCAATGAGGATCGTTCGATCAATCAAGATTGACAATCAAGAATGCCCCCGAAATGAAAGGACCATGAGCCGTTGATCTGCAGGATAAAAACGGACGGCGGAGATGGACTACGGGGGGCCAAGGCGTACGGTCACAGGAATTTTGGAGCGATCCCCCGTAGTGAATAACAGTCATTCAATCAGGTGAGATCTACGGCCAAGGTTGCGCCCAAAATGGATCTGTGATAAGCGCCTTTCAAAACTGGGCTTTGGTCATAGCATCGGGTCACGTGGAAGATGAAGGAGCGTGGGGCTAGCAAAGAAGGGGGCTTAGGCCTATTATAAGGTCCAAAGTGGGTTTTCTAACCTTTTTAGTGCATTGCAAGGCCTAAGGGGGTTAACGATAGAAGAATAAAGGGGAAAAATAAGGAAACCAAGGATAAAGGTGGGATTTAATGGGGATTTTGGAGGGGTTTAGAGGGTTAATAGGGGGAAATAGAGGGGATCAGAGACACTTTGACAAAAGGATAAAAAAGGGAAAAGGGACATTTTGCAGGGTTACAAGGGGTAAATGAAGGCTTTGAGCCAAGGAAACAGCAGAGGGGATTTGTATAAGGCAAAGCACATAGACACCTCAAGGATGATGTGTCTTCAAGGGAGATGTATTCCTTGAAGGTCTCCAAAATGACATAGCCCCCCTGCTTGCTTGTCAAGAATTTCATAGGGGGGGCTAATAGTGGCTCCACATGGGGATGGCTTCTTCTTGAAGGAGGCAAGACACTAGAAATAATCTTTGGAGTAGGCCAGTTGCCTGCTGCTTGGCACATCCCTTTCTTTGATCAGCTGCCACAATATGAACATGTTACATCAGCAGAAACATTCTTTCCAATCAGTCTACCTACCCACACTACAATATTAGCATTTTTTCTTTCCTTAGGGTGCAATTGAGCTAGCAAACCCTTTACATCATTTTATTTGCAAACAAGAAAACAAACCTATTCTACCTCTACGCTTATTGCTCCATGAGACCAGATTAGACTGTTAGTCTCACATGTTTCTCTACCTACACTACTACCTGCTAGGATTAGACTGTCTAGCAGGTTTCTTCTCTACATTCTAAGATAGAAATTGAAACAACTAACTACCTGCTCATAGGCTGAGCTTTATTGAGATTTTCCTACCTACCCTACTCTACTGAAATATTTACAAGTCTATCTTACAAACATTGTCTTCCAATGTAACCAGTCCATCAAATGATCCCATAGCTGGTCCTTCTTGCTCAATTTCTTGAGCATGCTGAATAGGCAGGGCAACTCCCACTCTTCTTGTTCCATAACAGCAGCCTTGAAAAATGTTCTCTCTATTTGCAACATGCTGCTCAAAAAGACCCTTGATCCTTCTTCAAGTATATGCAGGAAATGTGCATAAGGATCATGAAATGATACCTGGCTATGAATATTTGGCAGGCAGGCTTAAACCAGGATTTCCTCTTCTTTCACTGGATCAATGATAAGACTCTCTTGAAAAAGAGAATCTTCTTCATCTTCTGAACTAGAGGACTCATCATATATGGCAGTGTTGTCCTCCTGGAGCTCTGATATATTTTTCTCTGAGGTGCTGAGCTCTGTGAGAAGATCTATGTATTTTTGAGCAAGGACATGTTCCATTACTTCCTCTTTTTCAAGAGAAGGCTCCTTGCTTACATTCTACTCAAGAATCTCTTCTTTTCTTTCCTCCTCATCTTCTAAAAAGAACAACCGCTGGTTTCCAATCTCACTGATGATCTGAGGTGAAGCAGAATGAAGATTCATAGAATCTTCATCTGCTATTATACTGTCGTAACTCTCCCCATCAGTATCATAGATAGGCTGATTGGTTTCATTACTTCTATGGAGCCGTTGGTCCTGATCTTCCTCCCACGGATCTAAGGATGATGGTCCTGCAAGGTTGGCTTCCTTTTGAAAATACTCATCATCAAACAGATCATAAAAAGGAAAATCATAATTGTAAGTAATGTCACCCTCCAAACCTATCGGATTCTCAGCAGGTCTTTCTTCATTCTGATCCACAGAGGATTCTTCTGAATCTGAATCATCAAACTCATAAGATGAATGGGCAAGAGTGCATGTTCTATAGAAGGCCTCGGAGGTGGACTGTTGTTTTAATATCCGCTCTATCTCTTCTTCTGTCAAAAGAGGGGTTTCCCTTTCATCATGGACAGAAGCACAACAGTCCTCTTTCTCTTGTATTAGCTGATTTGGAGGTTGGATGCTTTCTTGAGCCTCATCTTCCACACCAGATTCTGCCTCTTCTATGTAGTCTTCTGCTTCCTCAAGGCAGCTTTCCTTATCAGCCTTTTCTAATAGGTCCTGATGTTCTTTGGTCAGCATAACACAAGGCATAGGTAAGCAATCAGGCAGTTCCTGATCAATAACCTCCTCATCTTCTATAGATTCTTGGATATCATACATGTCCTCCTCATTGTCTAGGTCTTGAGTTTGCTCTTGCTCTGAAAGATGCATGGGCTACTCGAAATAGCCATCGTCTACATTCGTATTAGCCATGTACATCTTTAGCACTTCACCAAACGTTTCTGTTAATTCAATTAATTAGTCGCACAAAGCATCATACTTTGTATCTCTGTCCATGTTTGGATTCATGCTTATGCAAATAAGGTTACTGCTTCTTCTCAACCAGTCCAGTGTCCTTCACCAGTGGAGTCATTTTCTCTTTGGATCATAGGGAGTGTGGAGTCGCCAGGTGGATTATTATGAATGTTTGAAGTAGGATGTTTTCCACCATCAGCAATTAGGTAGTGTCACCTTTCAGGAATAACCTCAAAACACAACAAAATCCAACCATAGATTGACTAGGAGGGCGTTTACCAGATATGTCACCTCCGAAGGGGGTGAGATCCGGAGGCTACCTGGCCCTTCCCGGGCTCTGTCTAAGAGTATGAGGCACACAATGAATGGAGGCTGATTCAAGAAAGGAATGATTTTCTGCCAATCTAACTAGAGACTTGTGGGTTTGAATGCCTAGGGATGTTCAAAGTGTAATGCGCTCAAGTTCCCCAGCGGAGTCGCCATTATGTTGGGGTTCCCATGTTTTGGCCAGATTGGCAAGACCAAAAGATGAGACAACATTAGAACCACTTTCAGACCTTAGGATCTAGCCCTCCTAGGCCCGGAGAGGGATTTCTCCAATAAAGAAAAGAATGATGTATCTTTGAGAGTTCAAAATGAGATGTTAGGCTAGGTATGAAGCACAAAGGGGGGTTTAAATGATTTGGTTGGTTGGTTGCTGGGTTGGTCAGGAGATCATAGACTGAGAAAGCAATGGGAGAAAGGAAACGAAGCAGCAGGAGGCTTCAGCAAAAAGGATAGGCCAAGACAGTGCCATCCATTGGGCTATGGAGTCATGAAAGGAAATTACTTGAATCCACTAGCCAAGGCTTTCAAAGGGCAAGTCATCTACACTAAAGGATATTTTAGGCAGATGGTGGAATGGAACATTAAGGAGAGAAAGTGGAAGAAGGAAAGACAACCAATTTTCTGTCTATAGATCAGGTCAGAGGTCATTTAACTCGCACTTATGGACATACTCAAAGGCAGCTCTCAAAGAGGGACAAAGGGGCTGCTTATAGATCGGACCAGAGGTCATTTAACTCCAGGTCTGCTTTAGCAACTCCAAGGGAAGACAAAGATAAATTTGACAAAGAAACATCCAAGCAGCAAAACCCTAAGTTCATACATCAGCCAGTAGGCAATAACATCCACTGCGCTGGTTAAACCCCATGAATTCACTCTTGGATAACACATAAAGCAGAAAACATTAAATATAGGGAGAGCAGGAAGCATAGGGCACCTAGCAAGGGTGAATCCTATGTTATAATTATGTTGCCTACCAGAAGAACATGAAACAATATGAAAATGTAATTAACAGAGTTAGGAAAAACATCACCAATAGTAATAGACCAGGATCCTGTGAAATGTGCTTTGATTAATTGATGCAAAACCAGTCATGTACAATAATCTCAATGGATAATACAGTCCAGACTTTCTCCTCCTAGCCTATTACATACAACTACTCTGCTACTCCCTCCCACGACTGTTCTAACAGTCAAGAATGAATCCCTCTAACAGGAACAGCCGAACAACTTAACGACCACCCTTTACAATGTGTTCTTGAGGATTCTTATAGGAGAAACATAGTAGAAGAAGTAGGTGAAGAATTAAATGAAGAATTAATCGCTCAGAAAGGAGGAAGGCCGCAACCCATACTGCCTTAACTCTGTGCATCTACCTCTGGCAGTCTAGCAGCAGTATTAATGCCATTCTCTGTTGACTAGACAAACTGGTGAAGTAATGATGCTAGGGTATCCATACTATGTAACAAATGCTTCTTGATGATGTAGGACTGCTGAAAGGGCGTAGATCTTCATTCGAGGCACAATGTAGACTAAAAAATGATTTGTACCGTGTCCTTTCATGGGAGAACGCTCTGCTGATATGGAAAACCTGATAATATTATCTCTCTGTGCATAGGCCGTCCAACAGAACCACGGGGTCTTCCAAATCTGTACCTTTGCCTTCTAAAAATCTCTGCAGAAGCTTATGAGTCCTCCATTTCCTGCCTCGAGCTCTCTGCTAACCTTGTCTGTGAATTTCGAGCTTCAATGGCACCGGAGGATTGGTAGAGTTTAAACTCTATTCTTTGATGAATTTATGGCGCGAGCACCTCCAGACGCTTCCTGTAACATCAGGCTATCAATACAGCCTTTGCACATGGTTTTCTACGATCACCCCGTCACTGTGACAGAGATCGTGCAACGTGGCGATCATTCCCTGTTGAAAACTCTGCAAAACCTGAAACCTGTGAAGAGAAAGCATGGACGAGGAAATGGATGTAGTGTGGATGGAGGAAGAGGCCATGCAGACGAAACGGTGGGGAAATTCGCTGAGGGAACGGTGAAAATCACTCTGGTGGATGTTGACGGAACATAGAGCAAATATATGTGAAAAATGAATGAAAACACATGCAAATGCACCAATTGTATGCAATGGAACGGGAGTGTTTACGGAGGATTCACGTGGGGTGATGTGGTGTATGATGAAGACACGTGGACGGATGATGTGGAGGCCGGGCGATGGTGGAAAGGTCAACAGCGGGCGGACGGATCTGGACCGTTGATCGCTGATAGATCAACAGCAGAGGATGACGGATGGAGGGCCCGCGGGTACGATGGGCGGGGTTAAGCAGTGTGCGGGTTCGAGGAATGAGCATCATTGGATGAGGGCTCCAAGATGTAACAATGATCGGGAATTTCGTTGCCCATCTTTCGTCCGGGAGATAATGCGCGAAATGGCGGTTTTCAGAATAGTACAGGAGGACACGTGGCAAGAGATGAGTGGAATCGATGGGTCTCTGGGGAAAACCGCTCGGCGCCCAACGGTGGTGTGGAAAATACCGGCGGGTTTTGGGAGAAATGACGTATGGCTAGCGGGGTCCACCATTTCGGGCGCGCTCCGCGCCGTTGGATCCAGTGTTTAACGGACGGCGGAGATGCGATCTAGGATTTGAACGTGGAAAATGACGGAGGCAGCGGGGTCAACGAGGATCGTCCGATCAATCAAGATTGACGGTCAAGAATGCCCCCAAAATGAAAGGACCGTGAGCCGTTGAACTGCGGGATAAAAATGGACGGCGGAGATGGACTACGAAGGGCCAAGGCATACGGGCACGGGAATTTTGGAGCGACCCCCCGTAGTGAATAACAGTCATTCGATCGGGTGAGATCTACGGCCGAGGTTGCGCCCAAAATGGATTTGTGATAAGTGCCTTTCAAAACTGGGCTTTGGTCATAGCATCAGGTCACGTGGAAGATGAAGGAGTGCGGGGCTAGCGGAGAAGGGGGATTAGGCCTATTATAAGGTCCAAAGTGGGTTTTCTAACCTTTTTAGTGCATTCCAAGGCCTAAGGGGGTTAATGATAGAAGAATAAAGGGGAAAAATGAGGAAACCAAGGATAAAGGTGGGATTTAAAGGGGATTTTGGAGGGGTTTTAGAGGGTTAATAGGGGGAAATAGAGGGGAGCAGAGACACTTTGACAGAAGGAGAAAAAAAAGGGGAAAGGGACATTTTGCAGGGGTACAAGGGGTAAATGAAGGCTTTGAGCCAGGGAAACAGCAAAGGGGATTTGTATAAGGCAAAGCACATAGAGACCTCAAGGATGATGTGTCTTCAAGGGAGATGCATTCCTTGAAGGTCTCCAAAATGACATAGCCCCCCAGTTTTCTTTTCAAGAATTTCATAGGGGGGGCTAACACTCTCTATGTATCAAAATCAAAATAAAAAAATCTGTGTTTTCACATACAACCACGCATGAGGAAATTGCAAGATAACCTAATATAGAAGTGATTTTTTTTGTGATATTTCTAAGATAACTTGAGTTCCTATGTTAGGCATCACCAATTTGATCAGAAATATTCTTCGATATTTCCAAAGATTCGTTCATTAAACCAATGGAAAATATGTGTTTAATGGTGTCAGAGACAAGTTTAAATGGTGGTAGAGACACTCATTTATAACATGTAGTTTAACTTGTGTTCAACACAAAATCCCGAGATTTATTTATTCTGAATATTCGTTTCACTAATGAGAAAAATCAAGGGTTTTTTCTTACCTTCTTGTTCCATGAAATCTCTACACTTTGTTGTGTGTGTTTGATTAACAAAACTGCCATATATCTCGGCTCAAATTCCAGTCAACATCAATGCTTAACTCTGTTCCTTCTTAGTTCTCCACTCCTCCGTTGCTATATCTCATGCTTTCTCTCTCAGCTTGAGTTTATATGTTTCATTTATGGCCTTTTTGTGTTTTCTCTATAAATTTTTTCTTCACAAGGTGTTTCGAATGCGTGTCGATGGTTTTCACAGCATTCAACTTCCTCTCTGAGCTTGCAATGGCTATGATTGTGAAGAAAATCGCAATTTACAGAGGTATGTGGGTTTAAAAATGGCAGAGGCATTACTATTTGCACAGGGTTTGTATTAATGTTATATCATTGTGTTTTTAAATTTGTGTTGATCATTTTCTCATGCGCCAACCTCTGACTGAGATTCCCTCATGGCTTAGTCTTTCTGACTTACTCTATGTACTTGCTCCATAGTGTATACACATCTCATCACGCATGTTCTCTGCTACATTCATTACGCTACCCATATCATTTTTCATTCATTACTATGCTAACCACGTTCTCTACTCCCCTCATTGCTTTCCATGCCCATCAAAATGCATCATATTTTTGTTCTTTTCATTGCATCATTTCAACTTAGGTTATGTCCTTTGTATTGATCATTGAATTTTCACTTAGGTTTTTGTCACAATTTCATTATCCACCATATGCATCATTCTTATACCTTAGCTTTACCATATATGCATATTATTGCTCCATTCCATCAAATGATATTTGCATATTGTACTTTGTAGCTTAGGTTTTAATCTTTGTATTGTTTAATTTAATTTTAAAACGACCCAAGAATGGTCATGTTTAAAATTAAATTTTTATTGTGACACAGAACTTCGTTTATTTTGTAGGTCCAACAAGAATTTGATAATTGAGCCTTTCATTTTTTATCCTAGTTCTTAAGAAAAATGTGATGGTATAATTAATTGGAATGATAGTATATTGTTAAATGTAGGAAATGAAATATGGTATATGGAATGATATCTAAATGGGTAGGATAATGAATATGGATAAAAATATAATGGGTAAAATAATGAATATGGATAGGTGCTATGAAGGTAGTAGAATATAGGTAGGCTATGAATATCAAGCACTAAATTAGTCTTAACAACCACTAGAATATCTTTTTTAAATAAAAAATTTAAGAGAAAAATTTTCACTTCTTGTAATTGTACTCCCATAAATTTTTTGATGTCAATGATTTCCTTCAATCAAATGATGGTTGACAATGTATTTATTATCATAACGATGGCTCTTCAGAATATATTGAAATGTAGAGACTTATTTCTACTTCACGTTTTCGCATATGATTATTGATTCAGGTTGATGTTGTTTAGGTCCCTTCTGCAGTTTTTGATGTTTCAAGTCCCTTCTGACATGTTCTTCAGGCTTGAATGTTGATGTAGTTCAGGTCCCTTCCGTAGTGATATTACAAATAATGGTTCAAGTCCCTTCTATATGTAATTTTCAATCAATTGTTTCAAGTTTCTTATGTCATATGATACAAGTCCCTTCTACATAATATTCTCAATGATATCTGAGGTCCCTTCTGCACAATATTTTTAATGATGTATCAGGTCCCTTCTGCATAATATTTCCAATGATGTATCAGGTCCCTTTGTACTTGTAATTTGGGTTCCTTCTTCAATTCAGCTGCTCAAACTATTTGCATAATTTTATTACAAACTCCCCCCTTATTGATGTTAATACTTGTCCTCAATTCTTGCATGTCTTAGAAGATTAAATCTACAAAATCATACTGAGGTGAAAAAAACAAAATAAAATGCATAATTCATATTCGCCAAACAAGTTGGTTTTCCAATATGAATTCGAGTTTGTATTGTGCCAGTGTCCTAGATTTTCACAACCAAACTCTTATATATATATTATCTTTATTTTTATTCTTCTAGAACTAAGGAAGGCATATTATTCTCTTGCATTATTTCCATGTCAGTTTCTTTTGAAATTGTTTTCATAAAATATTCTTTATTGATAGACTTATTCTAGACTTTAAGCCTATGTCCATTCACTACAAATGAAATTGACACTTAATCTATTTTTTTTATTCTGACTACTCCATTGTTGAAGATTTCTTCAAACTCATATGACCCAAGCCAATGAGTTATAAACTTTGCCTTGAAATCTTTAAACTTGGATTCAAACAATAGTCTCCAGTCTCCCTTTTGAAAAAAATTATTCTTGATGAATCAATCATGCCATTTTATTCTTTGCTCTTGCACTAATGATGTATGTTCCACTGCCTCCTATCTTATTTCATCCAGTTTATTTAATTGAACCACTCTTTGTGTTTTTACTTAAGATAGTTCCATTCCCAACTTCACTGCAAGTTTATATGTATGTATTTGAAATTCTATAGGTACAAAAATTCCTTACTGTATACCAACTGGTATGGACTGAATCCAGTTGTGTTCTTCTATGTGATCCTATAGGCCCATACTGCATCTCTCAACTTTTCCGACCAGTCTTTTCTATTCATATACACAGTCTTCGTCATGATATTCTCCAAAAATTTGTTATTTAGGAACCTGAAAAAGAAAACATATCTGAGGAAGAGACACCTCTTCTTCAAGAAGAAAATTCCCCAAAAAAACGACCCCTATACATATCGATGATAATCCATTAAAATCAATTCCCGTTATAGAACAACCTTCAGTTTATGTTCAAAGTCCACCTTTTCCTGAAATATTGAAAATTGATGAGGGGATAGAAACAGATTATGCTTCTTGATTATGATATAATAGATGAACTAAATATTTTTTGCATAAAAATTCCTTTACAATATATCAAATAAATACCAATATTTGCAGAGACAATTATGGAGTTGAGCATTAAAATACCTAGGAGAAGAAGGAAATCATTTAAAATAATTCAACTAGTTGGAAAATTGCAGATATCATGATGGGAAAAACAAAAATTCAGAAATATCTTTATCTCGGAAATTCCCACTGTGAAAACACACATCAAGTGAATCGATATCCCAAAGACATTGATTTACTTAGGAGAACCCATAAACATCATGAGTAAACAAACTATGGATCAACTGAAATTTCCTAATCTTCAATATACACCTGCACTATTGCAACTAGTAGACATATATGTTGTCAAACCTGATGGTGTGTTAGAAGATGTGTTTCTAACCTTAGATTATTGGGAATATATTTTTTATTTTATGATCTTGATACCCAATAATAATGTAAGGGGGCACCCATTTATCCTAGGTAGACCATGGTTAACTACAAGTGATGCTTTTATAAGTTGTAGATCTTGCGATATGTTTATCTCTGATGCAAATTCAACAAAGAAATTCACACTATATCCTCCTGCAAAAAAAAAAAATAGAGGTAGAAATTGAAGAATGGATAGATGATGATATTGATATAAAACAAATATTTTTTACTTCACAGATGGATGAAGAATATCAGATTTTAAATCTAATAGAAAATAATGAATCTTCCTCATGTTGTAAATCTAGTAAAAATTTTCAAATGTCTTTACTTTCTATGGAGAAATTTGGAAATTCTTTAATAGACATTTTTCGAGGGAAAACTTTGAATATTAATGATAATCTGGAAGAATCTCAAAAGAGAGAATTAGTAAAGGTGCTACAAGAACATTCCTCTGCTTATGCATGGGAATACACTGATATGAAAGGAATTAATCCCAATACTTGTATGCATCATATATATATTGAAGAAAATTATAGACCAATTATACAACCCCAAAGGAGGATGAATCCAAAATTAAGGGAAATTTTTAAGGAAGAACAACAAAAATTGTTAAATGTGAAATTCATTTATCCAATATCAGACATCCAGTGGGTTTCACCATTGGTAATTGTTCCAAAAAAGAATGGGAATTGGAGAGTATGCATTGATTATAGGGAATTGAATAAAGCTAATTTAAAATATCATTTTCCACTTAGTTTTACAGATCAATTTCTTGATACATTAGAAGGTAAGAAGTATGTTTCATTCTTGAATGGTTTTAGTGGATATAACTAGATCCAACTAGCTCCAAAAGATCAAGATAAAACAACTTTTACTTGTCCATGGGGAACTTATGCTTATGGAGTACTTCCTTTTGGGTTATGTAATGCACCTCCAACATTCCAAAGGGAAGTTATAGGTATTTTCTATGATTTAATTCATGATTGTGTGGAAGTATACATGGGTGATTTTACTATCTATGGAAACTCTTTTGAAGAAGCTCTTAAAAATCTGGAAAAAGTTATCATTAGGTGTAAGGAAACAAATCTCGCATTAAGCCAGGAAAAATGTTTTATGATGTTTACTGAGGGAATTTTTTTAGGCCTTCATATTTCAGGGGATGGAATTAAGGTAGATGCATCTAAGGTAGAAGCTATTTATAAATTTTCAGTTCCTACCTATCAAAATGATGTTAGAATTTTTCTTGGATTTAATGGTTACTACAAAATATTCATAGAAAATTTTACAAAGATTTTCTCTTCATTTTTTAAATTACCTACAAACTATTTTGAGTTCACCTAGAATTCTGATTGCCAGAAATATTTTCAAAAATTGAAAGAAAATGTTTCTGAAGCACCCATCTTGAGAGGACCAAATTTGAAATTACCTTTTCACATCTCAATTGATGCCTGAGATACAACTTTGGGAGTTGTGTTAGGATAGAAATATTTGACTCCTTATGCACACAAGTAAAAATTTGACTCTTATAGAGTTAAGTTATTTTGTAACTAAAAAGGAGTTTTTAGCATTTGTAGATGCCATCAACAAATTCATATCGCTAGTTATGAAACCTTCATTCACACAGATCATTTTGTAATTAGATATTTAATCTATATATCAATTACTAATGTCAAAATTAAAATATGGTTACTATTGTTACAAGAATTCAATATTACTATTTTGGACAGACCTAGAAAACAAAACACAGTTGTTGATTTCTTATATAGAATCCAAAATGATAATAATGATATTCTCGTAGAGGATGATTTTCCTAATGAATATATTTTTTCAGTATCTATTAAATTTCCTTGGTTTTCATATATTGATAATTATTTGGCTACAGGGAAGTTACCATGATACTTATGTCCTTGTGAGAAGAGAAATGTAATTCAAACTAGTGCATCTTATTTGTGGATAAATGAAGAATTGTACAGAATAGGGTCTGACTTAGTTATTCGAATATGTGT